>CATIUR010000002.1:165274108-165806608 GCA_949592205.1 Helichrysum umbraculigerum
CGCAAAAGAGAGACGGTATGTGACAATTTGTGTATCACCTACTACATAAAAAAAGGTGAAGTAGTATGTAGGGTTGTCTCTGAGTTAATATTAGTATCCAACTCCCTTTATCCTATTAAAAGAGTCCACCTTATTACTTTAGATTGTTCCAAATAAGTGTCTACTTTCATGTTATAACCGATCGAAAAAAACTTTAGTGGGTAGATATGTAATTTGATTGGTGAAAAGTGTAGTTAATGAAAAATCCTAAAATTGTATGCAAAGTCAAAGTAGACATTTTAATCGGGACGGATGGAGTATTAGTGTGCACAAATGAGAATGCGACTCTTTTTACTTATCACTAATCTCTACTTATTATTAAAAGAGAACTAATATTACGTAAACAAAAACGAATTAGGTTTAATGTAATTAATCTGACCCGTTAATTGAGATTAGCAAATTAATATAGACCGTTGATTAATTTAACTTGGATTGTATACGTAATATGTGAATTGGTGTTAGGTAATTTTACTGAGTTACCCCTGGTTTGTTAGTCAGTTGAGAATTTTGAGGACCTAATTAGAGGAGATTGAGGATTTCCAGATTTATATTATTTAAATTTCAAATTCAAAATTTAAGAAAATCAAATTAATTAAAAAACTATTATAATTCATTTAATAAAAAAACGATCCAAGTTAATTAAATAAATTAAAAAAAAAAACAATTTAATTAAAATGAGGATTTCACAATATCCATTAACAAAACGATTTAATTAAAAAGTTCAACAATATCCAATAACGATTTTTATTAATTAAATAAAAAAACAATTTTACTTAATTAATTAAATAAAAAACGATTTAATTAAAAGCTTCCACAATATCCATTAACGATTTTAATTAATTAATTAAATAAAAAAACGATTTAATTAAAAGCTTCCACAATATCCATTAACCATTTTAATTAATTAGATAATTAAAAAACGATTTTAATTAATTAATTAAATAAAACAACGATTTAATTAAAAAGTTCCACAATATCCATCAACGATTTTAATTAATTAAATAAAAACAAAACGATTTTATTAACGATTTTAATAATATAAATAAAAACAAAACGATTTTAATTAATTAAATAAAAAAATGATTTAATAATAATGTTCCACAATAAAAAACGATTTTCGCGGAATTTGATTTACCCCTATTTGTTACTCAGTTGAGACTTTTCAGGAACTAATTAAATTACTTTGAGTGTTTCCAGGATTCTAGAATTTTAAATTTCAAATTCAAAATATGAGGGAATCAAAGTAAAAAAAAAAAAAAAAAACGATTTTAATTAATTTATATAAAAAAAGATTTTAGTTTAGATAATGTCTCATACCTATCTAAATGTCTCCAGGGAATGTGTCATACTTCACGTTTACCTAAAAAAAAATACAATTTTCTAAACAAAGTAAACCACATTATCTACATGTTTTCAAATTTGAATTTAAAAAATAGAATAAAGAAAAAGATACTATATTAATAAATTCGAATTTGAATTTTATGATCTCCTTTTATTATTATTGTATGAGGTAAAATAAAAAAACAATTTGACTTTAGGTCAGGTTAACTTAATCCTCTCCGTTAATTGATTTAGTTAAATAAATCTAGACCGCTGATTAAAATTATTAAGAATGTTTACGTAATTTATTAGTTTTTGATTAGTAATTATATCGGATTAACCGTAATCTATAATCTCAAATTTGGTTACGAGATTTCAGGAATGCGGTTACAAAATTTAATTTTTAAATTCTCCACAATTATCCACACATATTTGGATGTTAAATTTTGAATATTCGAGTTATTGACATATATAAAAATACGTAAAAATTCATAATAAAGGTTAATTAACACCCATGATTTCAAATTGATCCCTGTTGATATCCAGATGTTTGTTTGTCAAAATACCTCCTAGGTTAGTCAACTCCATTTTTAAATTATCCCTAAATATCTGCTATTTAGTTGGAATTATTTGGTGTTATCTTAATTTGCATAATCATATATCAAGTTGATACCTAAATTGATGCATATTTTACAAGATAATGATGGTATTTTTCAAGTTGACACGGTTGTATAGTTAATCATGGGTTGGACTCTAGGAAGGGTTGTGATATGGATTTTTGTTTGTGTAGGATTGGATGCATTTTACCGTTGCATTTGGCTCACGTTTCATGGGCGGAAGGTGCCTCATGTGGTGCAGCTACTAAGAAATAGCCATGGGAAGATGGTATTAATTCCTTAGATATGTCTAAGCGAATAAGTAAGATTGATTGTTTTAAGATCATTGCTCACTTTTTAGTTAATTGTTTAATCGGATTGTACTTACGGGTTTGTTCATGTTGCAGTGAGGACGAAAGCGAACTTTGAGTTCCTAACAAAGATTCGAGTTTATTGGTGGTTTTTTCATGATATAAATATTGCTCATAATGGTAAATCATTGGAGGTAAGTAATTAGCATAAAGATCTAATGATTTGGAAAAAACGCATTTTTTGATATTTAGTTTATTATTAGTTTCACTTTTGATGGTGATACTTGTGCATAATTATAATGATGTTACAAGTGCCAGATTTTGAAGAAGATAAAGATATCTTATTAATGCATCATGTCGGGTACAAATTGAAGCGACTTTTGCTTTGGCTAGCAGACCTCTCTGTCACTTTTGTAAACACGTGTGACTTTTCTAATCATCTGAATGCTACCAAAAAAAATTCTATAAAATGTTTTAGTGTTTTCTTGATATTAATAGTTGATACGCATCAACATTTTTGTTCGTTTTTGTAGGAAACTAATTGGGGACATTTGTGCATCTGATTAAGTTCTATAAAAGTCAAAGATATGATGACAAGATTGCACTCCCGAAGTAAGTATTGCATCTTTCCTTTTTCTTTCAAAATCTGTATCTTCTCTTTTGTGGGTTTTGTGATTGAACATGATTGATTGCTTGGTAATATTGAAAAACAGCTCTTTTTTATCTTTTATTTGATATAATTTTATTTTATGTAACTTATACGGAGTATGTATCTATATGTGCAGATAAAGGACAACTTTTGTTGGTATTTTCTGAAGTCATAATGGGACAATTCTGCAAGATTATTTTAATACGATTATATTGATATATATGTATCATTTCAATGCTTACATATAGTAGTTTATTACTTTATTATGTTAGTAGGTGTTGATAATTAGTTGTTTATGAGTTAGATGGGTTTATCACATTTTAGCTTCGGTTCACCATTTATGATTCATTAAATTCGTATGGCCATTATTGATTTTGTTCACCAATATGGACTACCATAGTCCGTTTAAGTTTTTTTTCTAAATTTTGAATTCTTATTGGTTTTTAAGTTGAAATCATCAAATATGTAAAATGATTTGTCAATATTCATGGTATGATGTATGTATTCCATATAGCCTTATGGCGTATGTTCCTCACCTGTATAGGTGGCAAAATGAATGGATCGGATCAGGTTGGATCGGGTCGGGTCGATTTTCAAGTCTAGATGAGTTTGGATTTAAATGGGTCCGGGCTAGATGTCATTTAGAATGATGAGTCTAAACGGGTCCGGGTCTAATGGGTCTCGAGTCGGGTCGATCAATCGGGTTTCTCCTTTTATTATTATTGGATTGGATGAGGCTAATTACGTATACATGTTGACTTTAGATTCGTTTGACTTAATCCTGCCTGTTAATTGAGTTAGTTAGATATCCATGAACAAGTTTCTTTCTTTCATTCAGAATGAATAAACCGTTACAGCTTTTTCTACTTTTACGCTTTTAATGGATGCTAAAATACTCATACTTGACAATCGGCACTTGTCATGCTTGCAAGAAGTTACTAATTCTCTATGTTTGAGTACTAAGTATTCTTTGACTTATTCAAAATTCTGATACACCAATAAACGTGTTACAGTTAGATGGTTAACTATACATATATACTTCTTATAGCATTAGTATTTAATATATGGAATATGTATCATCCCGCGAAGTCGCGGGTTTTGATCTAGTTAATAATGAATTTTCACTTTATATTACTTAAAAAGGAGGAGCGAGGACTGCACCCAAGTGTGGACCCAACAATCGAATTGAAATTAACGCAGAAGAATCTTGTAAGATATGATCCTCCTTTCGACTTTCGTATTTGTTTTTCTTTCATCATTATGTCGTAATAAATTTTTTGTTATCTTCATTTATTGATAGATAGGAAAACATCATATCATATATGTAAATGTAAATACGTGTATATACGTAAATGTAAATGTAAATACGTGTATATAGCTAGGATAAGAAAGAGAACTTCGATAGGATCGATAATTAGCATATATAATAAATATTCAATATTTATAGGGTTAAGTGCATTGAAATGTAATTAATTATAGTCTGACATTCATAATGTATAATCAACAACATATTTAGACGTACATTGTGTGTAACAACCTAGTTATTTTAATTCTTTTTATTGTATGTATTTTAATGACGTGTCAATTATGACACGTAACACCTTATATAGATGACACCTAAAAAATACCCATAAATTACATGCAATAACAGCAAATAATAAGTTTGTTACATACAATGTATGCTTGAATAATAGGATACACAATATGAATATCAGACCATAGTCAATTACATTTTAATGTACTTACCCATATTTATATGCATCCATTACATTAATTAGCAATTATGTTCATCCCAACTTATTTATTAAATTTTTATTGTCAAATTAACTCTATATCCGAAGTTACGGGTATTGCAAACAGTCTAATAGGTAACTGGTAGAAGTTAAAATTTTCGATCAGCCTTTTATAACGTTAAATTACCAAGACTCCCTTCATTTACCATATTTGATTGTCATACACAAATTAAATTTAATTACTTTATATTTCTATGTCATACCAATCAATGACACAGTTTCCTGTAAATTTCATTTTCACTGTTATTGTTCTAGCTACTATAAGCTGTAACACCTTTTCCCCCTAACACAATGATGCAGGAAAACAAATTAATGCACTTGAAGATTCCACTTAGCGAAATAATGTTGGCCACAAATAACTTTTCTGAGGCATACCTCACTCAGACTACCAACTACTATAACACATATAAAGCCGAACTTGACTTCTCTAATAGAAAAAAACGATCATCAATAGAAGGGAACACTGTAATCATAAGACGCGTCATACCTAGGGAAGACAAGCAAGGAGAAGAAGTGTTCTTTACAGAACTTGAAATCCTTTCTAAGAGTAAGCATCGCAACATAGCCACTCTAGTTGGATTTTGTGATGAAGATTCTGAGCTGATCCTTGTCATTGAGCATGCTTCTAATGGGTACCTTTATGATTATTTGGAGAACATCAAAGACAAGCCTATTCTTACTTGGGACACACGTTTGAAAATTTGTCTTGACGTTGCACATGGATTGAAATATCTTCACTATATGATGGAAGATCAGAAGACAATTATAAACCGTGGAATAGGGAGCCACAACATTGTGTTGGACGATAAATGGGTGGCGAAGATCCGCTTCTTTGGGTTCTCGGTGTTCCTGTCTCCGAATGAAGATCATGAAGATCTCCATCCCAATACGATTGTGAGGATGAATAAATACACTGATCCAGAATATCGTAAGACTGGTAAATTGAAAAGAGAATCAGATGTGTATAGTTTTGGTTTAGTTTTGTTTGAAATTCTGTTTGGGAGGGTAGCTTATGACCCAACTTACGTTAAAGAGGGTAAGAAAGGGCTGGCTTCTGTCGCACGGCGAGGCTTCCATGAAGGAACTCTAATGGAAATGATAGATCCAATACTAATGGAAGGAAGTGGTGATTACAGTTTTACCCTGAATAGAGGACCCAACAAGAATTCTTTGGTAAAATTCATAAAAATTGCGTATGAATGTTTGGCAGAAACTCAAGACAAACGTCCTACAATGAAAGTGGTTGTTAAGGAGCTTCAGAAAGCCTTATACTTTCAAGTAAGTTGACACTTCAAAAAAATAACCTTATATTTTCTCTTAATATTTTCTTTATCACTAACGGTGTTCAGTGTGGTTATATGTTTGAGTTTTTAATAGGAATAAGTCCCCCGAAATCCAACCAACTTTGACCCGATATCTATTGTGTGTAACTAACTCACGTTTGGGTGTAAGAATGCAACCAACTCTCAAAAAGGGTGTTTTAATGTAATTTTCTGACGTGTCGCTCGTTGAAGGTGCCACGTGGCAGCCGGAGGTACCACGTGGCATCCGGAGAGTTTGACAAGTCATCAACACGTCAGCAAATTACATTAAAACACCCCTTTTGAGAGTTACTTGCATTCTTACACCCACATGTTAGTTGGTTACACACAACAGATCGGGCCAAAGTTGGTTGCATTTCGGTAGACTTATCCCTTTTTAATAACATACTTAAAACCTAGCTTCAGTTGACCATGAGTATTAATTACGGATATGGTTATGCTAATAAAAGTCAGGGTGTACTCAGTATCTAAGCATATAAGAAAAAACATGTATCAGGTAAGTTTTCTCGTACTTTTAGAAAATTAATGGTACGTATTTAACGCATAAGTCATATGTATAAGGCATATAATATTCAAATAGTTTTTGAGGTTTATATATAATCATATGGAGTTTTCTAGTTGATTATGAGTCTCATAGTTTTCAAAATTAGATACTGATTCATGTTATTCACTATATCCTGGTTGACAGGAAAACAACAAGGACGACCCCAGAATTCCACTTGAAGACATAACAAAGGCCACACGAAACTTCCATGATGTCAATTGTATCGGGGGAGGAGGATTCGGGAATGTGTATAAAGGAATAGTTCCCCAAGGTGATGGATTAAATACCATTGTTGCAAAGCGATTGGATACAAGGCGAGGTCAAGGGGAGCAACAATTTCGGAATGAGCTCCAAATTCTTTTCGAATATAAGCACGAGAATGTTATCCGTCTTGTTGGCTATTGTGATGAAAAAGATGCAAAGGTCATTGTTTATGAGTATGCATCTTTAGGTAGTCTTGATAAATACTTGAATGATGTTCGTCTTACATGGATGAAACGGCTTAACATATGCGTTGATGTTGCAAATGCATTGGAGTTCCTTCATGGAGGAGTTGCAACACAAGCAGCAGTGATACACAGGGACATTAAAACTGCTAATATTCTATTAAATGATGTGTGGAAAGCAAAACTTGCTGATTTTGGGCTTTCGCTGATACGCGCAATAAATAAGGAAACACAATATGTGATCGATCATGCATGTGGTACACAGGGCTATGTGGACCCACTTTATCGAAATTCTGGTTTCTTAACAATGGAATCCGACATATATTCATTTGGTGTGGTTTTATTTGAGATCTTATGTGGAAGATCAACATTTAAGATCCACAAAGATGAAGGTCAGTTTCTGCCAAGTTTCATTAAACAGAGATTTGAAGAACGAAAACACGATGAGGTGGTTTTTGACGCTATCAAAGCCCAGATCGTTCCGAAAGCACTGACTACATTCCAAAGGATTGCCTACAGGTGCTTACATGATAATAGAGAAAATCGACCAACAGCAAAAGAAGTTTTGAAACAACTTAAGAAGGCATTGAAATTCCAAGTAAGTTGTCATACTCTATAATGGAAGGGTTCCTTTGAATGCAAGTATATTATCATCATATGTTTATATGATTGTAAAAAAGAAAAGAACTGAAAGAATGGATCCATATGAATATATGATTTTTGAATCGTGTATGGAAACTGAGTTAGTCCTGAAACAACCTCCGGCCGCAAATAGTCACATATCCATCTATGTATTTGAACACACTTAAAAGATATAATAGCTATTTTCTAAATATAGGAAAGATATTTGAAACTTTTGTTCATTTCAAGCCCTCAGAACAGTAGCAGTTTACTTTTTTAAACGAACTTGAAATTACATCATGTTCTAAATCATATATATTTCTTTGTACATTTCTCATCAAAATTTATCTGGTTCAAGTAGCGTGTGATAAATTGAAATTTACTCATGATAAATTGAAATTTACTCATGATTATCCAGGTTTATAATATGAGTTGATTTCAAATGAGAATAAAAAATTTGATGAGAATATAGGAATCAATCTCCGCTGTTCATTCTCATCAAGGACAATAAAATCACAATTTCCTTCACATTTTTAAAAATTAATTATCTCAAAAATAAACTAATTGAGTTGTAAATATTCGTAGTGATTGTAGATAATCGTTTGTTAGATTGTATGTTTGCCCTTCTAAAAAAAAATTACACTATAAGATTCATCATTTTTTTTATCTTCAATGAGACATCTCACATGATGTACTTTTGACGAATTTTTTTCATTTTCTGGTGAAGATTGTACAAATTACTATCACATGTGACTGATGTGATATTTCACCATTATCACATGTGATAGTCGTTAGTATCACATATGTATAAAATGTAATACTAGTTGTTATGACGCATGATATCTAGATATATCACATATGATACTCAATTTCAAAACTCAAAAAAATGAATTTTTTTTTTCGAGATATATAATCAAAGAGAAAAAAAAACACTGACTATCATGATGCAAATTTTATAATATTTTTGACTGGCATTTTTTTGAGATATTTAATTTTAGTTAATGTGAGGGAAGCTAGGATTGTGTTAAAATGACTTTTGTACCCCTATAAATTAGAAATTCCCATTGGTTATTTCCTTCTCAACAAATATTCTGTACTCATTTAAAGTCGGCTTATAATATCAAACTATCTCATATTGTTTTTGGTGTCTATCAAATTACTTACTAAAGATACATCAATAGATAGTTATGAAAAGTTATAACTCTTGAATGTGGCTAAGAAGTATTAATCAATGCTATATAGGCAGATTTCAACAGGTAATTGAGCTTCTACCACAGCAAGTAATTTGTATTAATTGCATGAAGATGGTCAAATGTTGTCCCCTGTCCCCGGATACGTATTCAAGCTTTCAGAAGAAAAGGAAGATGGATGGATGGAGGTTATCTTGTTGTAATTCAAAATTGATAATGAGCTAAGAATGGGTGTTGTCAAGAAATGATGTATGTGCCTATTGTGGAAACCCTTGAGTTTCGGCCAATGTGAGTATTGATGACATATATTTCAAAATTCCGCCCATCTTTTGTTCTTAATAAAGTTTGATTGATAGTAACTCTCGGATTTTCCCACACTATTTCTGTATGTATGAGAAATTGTAATGCAAATATACAGTCAAGGTTTATGTTCTTTAAAGCATCTATAAACATGGGATCCGCATTGATGTTGTTCATAGGGCATGATATGCAAATTCTAGTTCCATTACTTTTTACATATTAAATGATCATTTAATTATTTTAGGCCTGTATATCACTGATTGGCCGGGTATTTATAATTCCGGCAGCGATTCCGCGCTGATTCTGGTGGAAAGACAGCATGACTCCGATCCATGTATGTTAGGGACCTATACAGGAAGGTCTGATTATCAAAAGTAACGACTGCAGTGTTACTAATGTATGCCCTGTCCTGCCGTCTTTGTTCATTTTTCCAAATAGTGAGTTAAGTATTCAAAATCTCAAATACACATCCAGGTACGCATTTAAAGACATAAAAATAGGATTACAGTAGTGAATTCCATGAATATGGGTATTTATTATTAATCTTATTTACTTGACAACTCAGCCTCCAAATGTTTAAGATAACAAAACAAAAATCACTTCTAATTTAAAAAATTAGCTTCAGAATATTATTTGAAGTATGTCATTTGGTTTTGGTAATTAAATATACATATTCTTCAATGAACAATGATTACGATGGAACGATGTCTCAAAGATAAACACAAATGTGAATTAAACCTTCGTTGGACACTTTCCCGACCCGTATGAGGTACTGAGGATGCAAACAAATAGGGTATGCTAAATACAATCCAAATCAGCCGCAAATAAAGAACACAAATCTTTTTATGTGGAAAATTTCTCAAGGCGATAATAAAAACCACGAAATTCGTACGTTACTTAAAATCCATTTCTACCAAGAAAGAGCAATACAAATTCTCCTCTAGATACAAACAAGAAGCATACAATATCCATCGTACTCTTGGAATTAAGCATCAAGAAGTATGGAATCAGACTCAAGACAATGATCTGAAAAATATCACCCGAAAACTGCTATTATCTAGCCCAATAAATGTTGACTTCCGAAACTCAAAACGAAGATCCAATGGTCAAAAACGCTCATCGAGATGTCACGAACGCTCTACTAGGTATTTGAAACCAGAAATTTACAAAAATTCTATATCGTCTCTCTATTTCTTGTGTAGGCTTTGGTTATTGTAAAAAAGCATTTAGGATAAAAGGGTAGGAAACAACATTAGATTTCATATTTGCTTGAATTATTTAAAAGAAAATGGTTCATGTGCATCAATACAAAATGAAGAAACGTATATTAAAATTATACAGACATTACTTCGTCAAGATGATATAATTTCATTTAAAGAATGATACATATTCTCAATAAACCATAAAAAAATGATACATACTCAATGATAGTTTGATACATAGTGATTTGATACATAGTGGATTGATACATTATTATATATTCATGTAATATAATTGAATGATGTAAAACTTTTTTTATTTGTAAGGGACACGTGTCACTATATTATAGCTTCTTACCCTTTTTAGTTTAAGTTTCTGTTTTGTTGAACCAAAACCTTCTTGTGTATAAAGATTTATTTATTTATCTCACATATCTAAAACCCTAAAATACAAGGGTATTTATACTTCTGTATAGTCCTAATTTATTGGGTTTTCATTTATTAAAAACACCTTCCCGTGGAGCAAAGTGAATGGAATATGTTATGTACTACATCCATCCTAAAATATTGTTTAGTTTTGACTTTTTGAAGTTTTTTTTTTTTCATCTTTGGCCTTAAATATTTTTGTTGGTGTTATACAATACTTGATAAAAAATTATACCAATAAAAATTCATTTAAAACTCAATCCATTCATATATTTTGCATCAAGTATTATATAACACACAAAAAAATATTTAAGGTCAATGTTGAAAAAGAAAGACTTCAGAAAGTCAAAAATGGACAATAATTTTGGAACGGAGGTAGTACATAACATATTCCATTTTTCTAGTAGTGTGATCGAGGGATATTATGCTAAAAATACAAATAACCCTTTTATCTAATATAAAAATTTGTAATAATAATAAAAAGCTAAAGTGGTGATTAGTAATTTGAAAGATCGTTTGAGGGGCTGTTTGTAACTCACACAAAAGTTATAAAAGGAAAAAAGTGAAGATATTTTAGTTGGAGATGCACTCACGTTGTGTTCTTGAGTTTAAATCTTGGTGAAAAAGAAGGGAAATGAACAAAGAAGAAAAGAAAAGAAAGGAAGAGGAAGGAAGATAAGTTACTTAGTTGTGTTCTTAAGTTGAAGGGAAGAGGAGGAAGGAAAGTTGTCCCTCCTAATCATTCCAAAAATGGGAGGAAAGACTTGACCCAAAAATACAGCATTTATCTCCTCTTCCTTCTTCTTCATTTCTTTTCCTTGTATAAAAAAATTCAAGAACACCATTTTGTTTTTTAATCATTTCACTTCCTTTCTTTTCCACCTTCAAATTAACTCGAGAACAAAGTGTCAAACACCTGAGTTACTGATATCTAAAGATCACAAGACAAGTATTATTAAATTGGATATCCACTTACTACAAACTATCAATCCGTATCAGAATTTCACAAAATATCAAATTATTTTCGCAAGTTCCTTGCGTTCTTCTCGGTTTGCCTTGCGATTTCCCCAACCAACTTTTTTTCTTGGTAACTTCCACGTTTTCCTTTAGCGATCCACCTCAAAATACTCATCAAAATACTCACCAATTTTACATCTTCAACTTATTATTGCAAAATTTGTATTGATTTTATAATATTAGTGAGATTCTACAATTTAGATGGCCTATATCTAAGTTATATTTGTTCCCTAACATTTCGATCTAAATTTATGACTTAAACCGAAAAATTTGAGGATTTTGCGATATACAGTTCATATATTGCGAAAATGTTCATATCTTGCGAAATCTACCAAAATCTTGCAAAATCACATTGTAGCCTTGCGAATTTCTCCATCCTTGCGAAATTTTGTGACATTTTGTATAAAAAATAATTTGGTTTGATAATATTAAATATGAAGCTGTATTCAAGTAATTATCCCTTGTTTACGGTAGTTTATAATATAAATATAAGTTGTTCAAATATAGATTTTGATCCAAAGTTCCTATAAAAAAAATTGAAATATAAGGTAGGTCAAGTGGACCTACCTTTTACTACTTTGGATCCGCCTTTGGGTCAAGTGTTTATCACATGTGGAAGCCATATTGCGCCTAATTGTAATAGGTGATGTCGCAACCATCCAGATGTTTTTAATTTTTTCAATTTTGATCCGCAAGAGTAGTAAAACTTTTGAAGAAGTAAAAATTACATATACATTAATTGATGGAATAGTCAAGAAGATTTAAAAGCTGTCTTTTGTGTAGTCAACGATGAACTAGCTAGTAATGGTTGGAATATCATCACTAGACTTTAGGAGCTATAGTGTGACATTACAACACTTCTAAAAAACACATAAACGATCTAAACAGAATAGACAAAAAATATAATAATTAAAAATAAAATAATATAGAAAGAGAGATAAAATAGACACAAAGAACCTACTATGAAATAAATATATCGTATACGATGATCATCTCTACAATTAGTATTATAAAGTTAAGAAACTACTATGAAATTGTAGAAATTACAATAGCCATATTTGTAACATTCAAGAATATAATCAATTTTTTAAAAAACCAAAAAAAAAAATTGTTGAAAAGATGTGTTATATCAAGGGGTTAAATTGCTATTTCTAGCAGTTGCAATATATTTATGCTATGGTCACATACTCACATGGATATGAAATGCTGGACGTACTCTGTTTCACCTAATCGGCAGATCACTAATTATTAAGTAATTTAATATAATATAAACTATTAGTCAAATGAAGACTTAAAATGTTCAAAATCCAATTGATAGTCTAACACATTCATGCATGATATGTTTTGATCTTTATCAAGAATCGAAATTGCGTAACAAAAAATGCCAAAAAAAACATAAAAATATCCTTAAGGGTATAAAAGTTTTAATACATATATATACTTGAAACATAATCTATAAATGGAACTTCAACTAAAGGTTCAATCGCAGAAATAACAATTAGACACTGGGATTTTGATAGTACAACATTTTTTTCTTTTTAAAGAGGTTCCTTGAATGATGTGTTGAGTAAAACACGTCGCCCAAAAGAGGATATTGTAGTTTAATGTATGTAAGGATAGGTATAAGAGCAAGGACTGCTGTAACAATTGCGAGCGTGATAAAATTTTGACGGTATAACACGAAGAAGCTAACGCTAAAAGCAATCATCATGGTCACAATAGAGAGGAAAAGTGTCAGAAGGCCTGCAATGAGTTTATTGGGTAATGATTCTAAAAAGTCCTCTTGAGAGTAGCGAGAAGTGAGAATGGATAAGAACACAAGGATTGAAGTTGTAGATAGGATCAAAGAAATGGCATCAAATGCGACAAACACTATGAAAGGTCCGTTGTGAAGAAAAACCGGGAAGCCTTTGTCTTGCTTATACCCACCTGGAAGTGTATAAGAAACTCCAAATACTATAGTAGCAAGAAGTGCTACAACCACCATGCACTGACTGGCAGTTCCTTTCATCCACTTCTCACTCTTAGAAACTAATTCTTTGTGGTCCTCGGTGAAAATTGCATATGGTGTCAAGCCAAAATTGTTCCTTTTTTCTCTATGACCAGGATGAACCATAGACTCTACTTCCTACAACACAAAGACAAGCTTATGAGTATTTTACATAAAACCTTTTAAAGATGGGATGCAATTATACTCAAATTTATAAGGATACTTGTAATTAGGCTTGTGTAATTGTTTCAAGGAATTTCTAATATTACATGTAATGATGTAAAGAAAGAAGTAATGACCATCTTCATGACTAGTAGCATGGAAGAATGATGTACCTTGAACCATAATAATTCACGTTGCAATTGAAAAGCTACTCCTGACACATCTTGAAGTCGGGTACCTTTGGGTTTCATTCCAACCAAGTGCAGCATATTATTTTTGTTCGAGTCTCTGATAGGAATTATCCAACTCTTCATAGAACCAATCTCATGTAAAAGATTGTAGATACTCTCATGACGATGACAGATTGCAACGTGAAAGATAGTGTGCCCGTCCTCATTTGTCTTCCATATAAGATCAGGATATGTACGGATGAGCTCAACTATGAATTTAATATTGCCCATTTCTGCCGCAACAAACAGTACTTGAGACGGGTATGTTGGTGGCTGTCCAGGTATAGAGTCATCCGAGAGGCCTTTGAGGATCTCAGTTATTTCGTTCTTTGTCTTTTTCACAACTTCCGTCCAAAGTTCTCTTAGTAATTGTATGGCCTCATTTTCCTTTGCAACAGGACCCACCTTGGAGCAAGTGACTGTGACATACATGAAATTCCCCCGCCAAAAAAGAAATTCAATAATCAATTAAGAAAGCATGTAGTTAAAATTATTTAAATACCACATATACGATGACATACATAAGTTAAATAGAAACAACAATTAAGGATACTTACTTGACTTGGTGATTTTCCCAATAGCATTTAGTTTTTCTCCCTCAAATGCATCCGGCTTTCGAGCCAAAACTCCGAGTATGTCTGCATACTCATTGAATTGTTTGTGGTTCTCCAATACTTTTAGTGCGATATCTATAGAATATGTGAGCATTACATATCAGGAAAAATAAACATTTGTATATTGGATTAATCTACACATTTATATGTAAACAGGGTGAACCTCAATTTGTGCAAATAATATAAAAGTAATAGATACAAATGTGTAGATTAGTCCAATATAAAAAGTGTCCAAGAGCCCAGCGAAATGATGAACTAATTAAAAATACTAACCAAAGCGATCACGTTCGGTGCATTTGATTAAAAGCCAATCCTTATACTCTGATGTCCAACAGGGATCGTTCAATTGATGAGACTTATCATAAAGATAATTCACCATATCATAGTTTTTATATAAAGTAGCAATATATAGTGGCATCATTCTTGCTTCATTTGGGATTGTCAGCAACTCATTGCTTTCGGTCACCAAAATTTCAGCAATTTTTACGCTTCCTGCAGCGGCTGCTGTACAGAGGGCAGTATTGCCATTTTTATTCTTCAGTTTCAAGTCGTTCTTATGCATCATTTTCACAAGTTGATCCACAAACATGACTCTTTCCGTGTTTTCTTCGCCTGCGGCAGCAATGTGAAGTACTGTTTCATAATGCTCATTGATAGCATATTGTACAATGTTTCTGTTACTGTTTATAGTTGTTTTCGCAGTTTCCCAGTCTTCTTTGATTAGCGCATTATATAATGGAACACAAATGTTGATGAAGTCTTCTCTCTTGTTATCTAAGCATTACAAAAATGTTGAACATATAAAACACGATACATATATGCAAGAGTACTCAATGTATAGCACAAATTACCTTCAAGTAGATCTAGACAAGGAAAATTATGTTGTATTTGTGATGTTGATGATGACAGACGATTGACATTTGTGGTTAGTGATAGTTGTACGGACTGTTGTCCGGTTGTCGTATTTGGTTGAGGCACCATTGGTCTAATTGCCTATTGTCCTGCAGAATGATAGCATTAACCACTAAAGTTATATAGTCTTGGATTATTTAGATCTTCTCAAAATCATTAACATCCACAGTGAAAATATTGCTAATAATGCTAATGCAGAAGCATCTACATCCTAAGAAACCGACGAACAGTATTCACATAAAGTCAACTCGAAATTACAAACACCGATGAAGCTAATACTGAAATGATTAGTATACCTAAAAATAGAGACATAAATCTAGGTCTAAACATTTGATTGATTGAAGTAGAAACATAAAAAGAGAGAATTCGTGGATGATATGTGTTATTGATTGTATGGTTTATGTATATATTTCGGCATATTTATTAGGCATATTTAGCACTCACGCATCTATGCCCCATAATGGACAAAGAATCTCCCAGTTGAACATACCATTGGTGATTCAATAGCCGGGATTACAAAAAGTTTTGTGAACTAAGTTGGATGAGCAAATACCCATTATACAAAATTGAGTGCATAAGCTAAAAAAAAAATAACATTGAAGATCACAATATTGCTGTAAAAACTTTTGGTAAGGGAACTTACAGAATATTTCCTCGTTTTTTTCTTTTTCTCTGTATTACTCCCTCAGCTCAGTCTCACTACACATGTCCACATTATTATTTTTGGTTGTCCCAAATAAGTGTCCACTTCAATGTTTCAACCAATCGAAAGAGACTTCAGTGGTAGATATATTATTTGATTGGTGAAAAGTGTACTTAGTAAAGAATCATAAAAATGTGTGCAAAGTGAAAGTGGATATTTTGACTGGGACGGATGAATTATCTACTTTATTTACTAGAAATTTTTATCGGGTGTTGGGTTTGAAAGATAAGAGGAAAAGATAAAATGAAATGGTTACTCAGTTTGAAAAGCGTGATAAAAAAAAAAGGTAATGAACCGTTGTGTGTGAGAGAAAACTTTTGTCAAACCCACAATTATCGATGGGTTTTCTTAAACCCATCTCAGTTAAACAAACAACATCAATAGATATTTATTGCGTCATGAACTCCAATACTTTGATCGAAACACACATATTCAAGTTATAGCAGTAGTGCGAAAAGGAAAAAAAGAAATGTTCGAGTTATATATATTAGCTTGTCCATGGAGAAGAACACATACCTTAACAATGTCAAATAGTAATCGCTTTGCTTTTAAATGTTACTACAACCAAACAATTGACAAGTCGACAAAAAAACTCCACTTAAGGATCAGAAATGAGGATTTTGAGAAGATGCTTCTCTATTATTGAGTGTAAAAAAACAAAGATGCTTGACTTTGTTTCTGGCTCGAATGCAAGAAGAAGACGACATTATATTCAAAGTCACATGTAAAACTTTATATCTTTTTCATCTACTGGGGCATTAATACCACCTTTAAAGCATTTATTTAATCAAAATTTAATAAAATATCATAAATTTTTGGCTTTCAGCAAAACATATGTATAAGGGATAACTGTTTAAAAAATCATCCAACTTGTACCCGATATTTCTAATGTGTACTCAATCAATTTACGTTTGTTATTAATGTATCCAACTTTCAAAAAGTGTAATTTAATGTATCATGTACTCAGTGGCGAATCCAGGATTGAATATCACATGGGTCCAATTTTACCGAAGCAACAAAATAAGTGAGTATAGCATGCTTTCGTGACGAGTTGAATAATTGGTCGGGTCGGGTCAGATTTTTACATATCATATATATATATATCAAAAGCAACATTCGAATCAAAAGTTAATACAATTGTTCACGACGAGTATTCAAGCCATGAAAAGTATCAATAATGGTATCGTTGCTAATACCATCCAACACATTCTTCTCAATATAAGACACTAGACAATCATTCATAAACTCATCACTCATTCTGTTCCGCAAATCAGTCTTTATCAACTTCATTGCAGAAAATGCTCGCTCCACTGTGGATGTTGCAACAGGCAAGATCAATGCTAATTTCACGAGAAGATATCCCTTTGGATACAATATATGTCTGCTAGTTTTGACCATCATCTTGGCAAGATCTCCAATACTCTTCAACTTACTAAACATATCATCTTCACGAACATCCAAAATATAATTTTCTAGTTGCGATTTAAGTGCGCGATGTTCAGAATTTGGAAACTCCAAAGGATAAAATTCTGCCATTTTCACCAATTCATCCACTTTAAATGCTTCAAAAGACTTACGTGGGCACAAAGAAGCGACACAAATAAGTAAACTCGTGCTTACTTCATCAAAACGATTGTTGAGCTCTTGAAGTTGCATATCTATTACCGAATAGAACACATCAACCTTGTAGTGGTGCAAGCACGTAACCTGTGAACCTTTTCGACGACTTATTCCATCATAATATGGGTCTTCCATATTTAGAATTTCAGCATCATTTTTTTCACAAAACATGGTGACATCCCCAAAAAGTTGTTCCCATCCTTCATTCCTCATTTGTTGCAATCTTGTTTTAGAGACCCTTACTTGATGCATAGCATTGATTATATCTTGATCTTTTCTTTGTAATGCCATGTTCAATTCATTTGTGATCCCTAAGATCTCAACCATCAGGTGTAAGCCAAAAATAAAATCAAAGGTTTTTAATGACTTTAAGAGCCGACGTGCTTCTGCTCTATGATCTTGACAATTGCTATCATCCATTAGGTCTCGTAGCACTTGACAAATTGAATAATATATGGTTAAGATATTTAGAAGCGAACCATAATGAGAACCCCAACGTGTATCACAAGGGCGTTTGATACCAACTTCCTGATTCAAACCTTTACCACTTGGAATTTCACCTAAAGTAGCATTAAGTGAACTGTTATAGTATAAAAACAGGCTATATTATGGTTAGAATAAACTAATAAAGAATCTGACGAACCTGCTTCGAGTGCTTGCTCAACTCTTGTTGCTTGTTTCTCCCTTAGATTGTCTCGGCGCTTATAAGAACCCCCAATCATGTTTAATAACCGAGAAACAGTCTCAAAGAAGTCATGAATCTCGGGGTGATTTTTTGCAACAAACATGAGTGCTAATTGTAACTGGTGAGCAAAGCAATGAACAAAGTATGCAGATCTGTTTTCGTTCATAATAAGAGTCTTTAATCCATTAAACGCACCACTCATGTTACTAGCTCCATCATAACCTTGTCCTCGAATCATATGTGGACTCAAATTACAATCTGACAACACTTTACATATGGTTTCCTTTAGTGACAAAGCTGAAGTGTTACTTACATGTCTAATACCAATAAACCTCTCCACAACAGCCCCTTCACTATTTACAAACCGCAAAACCAAAGCCATCTGCTCTTTACAAGACACATCACGAGACTCGTCTACTAAAATTGCAAAGAAATCACCTCCAAGCTCTTCTAGAATAACTTTAATAGTTTCCTTTGCACATGCATGAACAATTTCTTTTTGAATAGAACCGCATTTCATTTGTGAGTTTTTTGGAGCTTTCTTCAACGCAAAGCGGTATACCATCTCACATCGATCAGCTAACCAATGTAGAAGTTCAAGAAAATTACCTCTGTTTAACGAATCTTCTTTTTCATTATGACCACGAAATGGTAACCCTTGTCGCAATAAAAATCTAACACAATCAATTGAAGCATTCAATCTGATGCGATATCCACTTTTCATCAATTTACTTTGTTTATCAAAAGCCGTTGTAATAGATTGTTTTTGGTTCATTAAATTTCGACACTTTTGAACAGCCATATTGTGCGGCTTTCCAGCACTGTGATTATCAAACCCGTCTATCTTATTCCAAGCATTATATCCAGCTTTTACAAAACTATCTGATCCACCTTGATTTTTTATCTCGGATTTGAAAAGATAACAACATAAGCAGAATGCCCTTTCGCGTTTCATACTATACTCCAACCAAAATTTATTCTTATCAAACCAAGAAGGATTAAATCTACGAGGTTTACCTCCGATAGTTCTTTGTTTGAAAGAATGATTTCGAGGTTGACAAGGCCCTTTTTGCAAGTATGACCTTCTAATTTCATCTCGTTGACTTACATGGTAAGTTTCCAAAAGTGGGCGTGCTCCCGGATCAGCGGGAAGCTCATTCATATCGACTTTCACATACTTTGATGGAGGGGTTTCTTCGTCACTGGTTTCATCGTCACTGTCTTCAAATTCCATCTCTTGATCAGGTAGTTGTTCTTCAAGGACATTTGTTGTCTCATTCTCAATATTAGGTGAACTAGATTCTCCTTTCTTCTGATACCACCTATGCAAAGTTTGCATCATAACTAAAACAAAAAATAATCAAACTATAGTTGTAAATAGTTTATATAAACATCAAATGTTACTAAATAAAGGATAGATTGTGAATTTTCTAAAACCCACAAAAAAACAAGTAGTAACTTTATAATTATAAAATTCTTCTTTTTGGTTCTTGAAAAACAAAGGGCAGGGGACCAAGGGCTAACAAATGCTTATTTTATGTTTCCTTTTAACTTTTTACTCTTTATGATCTGCACATCACACATGTATATTTTATAACTACTTAAACTTAGTGTAACACTGATTAACTGATACACACATATTGACTCTGTATTCTGTAAAAACCTAAGTCCTCAACTATTCAAGTATTCAACTGTTATTTTCATACTTTCATTCAACAATCTTACAATCATATACTTGAAATTCATAATTTAATGCAACAAAAAAGGAAACAAGTTTTAACAACTCACCTTCTTTTTATCGAGATTACGATTGCAAGAGAGGATGAGAATTTGGATTTGGAAGTTCCGCGCGCGAAGTCACAAAATTGGGGAAATCGGATGGATTGAAATTTTGGGTATCAGGTGAGAAAGTATAAATATCTCCTCAATCTTGTGGGCTTTTGATGGACTTTTTAAATATAATAACATGAGTCCATCTATATTTAATTTAACATGGGTCCTATTTTTTTTTTAACATGGGTCATATATATATTTAATACATGCTCTGTTGAAAAATTTAGGAAGTAAAGTGGGTCCTTGGACCCATGTGAGATGCATGTAGATACGCCCCTGCATGTACTATTTTTGGTGATATGTCAACTTCGCACCCTAAACTAATGTCCATATCTGTAAAATAAATAAATTAAATAATAAATTAATGATTTCTGAAAATTTGATACAATAAAAACAGCAATAGTAAATTCGGTACAAACAATAGACATTGCATATATAAATTCCTTATCACAAAATTAAACGACATATTTTCAAACTGTGCCTAAAAGTCGTATTAAAGTGTAAAATGATTCCACTGTGCATGTACAGGCTTCTTTAGAATGTAATGACATAATTGCCCTTTGTTGATTGCTTTTTCTTTAGAATAAAAAAATTGGGAGTTGATATATACAACAAATAAATTACTTCCTATAACAAACTGTACCATCATTAAAGCTCGTAGTTCAAGTATTGTAAAACATTAAATTGGTGTTCGAATCAAAAAAGTTGTATTTATCACCTCCCAAAAAATTAGTTTTAGCTTCGACTTGTAATTTTTTTTACAAAAAATCAGATGTAAACAATGATGTCATTGTGGGTCTTAATGTGCTCTTATAAGTTGAACCATGTGCCCACCCACTTTGATATAATCCAATACTCAACTCTTCTGTTTCTTCTATCTCCGATGGGCAAACCTGTATCCACCGCATCAGGGCAGGGTGATGAGGACAAACCCCCTTCGAGCGACAAGGTCAATCCACCGTAAGCAACATATACAGCTGTAGGCTGCACGCTGGAAGTTTAACGTACAATTGGTGATTATAAATGATTGTATCTTTAATTATCTAGTTTCGTTGTGTCATCCTTTGTATTACTATACTAGTCGTGTGCTTTGATTTCCTATTATCCATTGTCGTGCCTGATCGGACGTTTGAAAGTATTATTGTTGCTGAATACGTTGTAATTATTATTAGTTATTAAGAAATGGATAAATTTACGATTGTCACATGTAATGCTACTCGGATATATACAAACGAAACTACTTTTATGTTTGTGATTTTGTAGTAAATTGTTGATTAAATTAAACATCTAACAGGGGATTATTCAATCTCATGATGATCACATAATCCCATAATATCGAGAATATGAAAGTAAAACTTACTTGATAGAAGAATCGATTTAGCATTCATGTTTGATGAAAAAGCCATGAGGGTTAGTCGACTCTAGATAAGGTTGCCTTAATATGATGGATCAATATTTCTAAAGTTATGGTGTTATATATAGAGAATTCTTAATGGCAATTATCCATGAAAAGTCGTAACCCTTTGTTTGTCATTTAGGCGAATTATAAGGGGATTAGGTCTCCGAAATGCTACTAACTTTGACCAAATCTCTATTGTATGCACCCAACTTACGTATGCTAATTTTAATGCAACCAACTTTCGAAAATGGTGTTTTTGATGTAACTTGGTGACATGTCGCTCTCTCCATACGCCACGTGGCATGCCATACGCGCGACACGTCATCAAGTTACATCAAAAACACCATTTTGGAAAGTTGGTTGCATTAAATTTAGTATACGTAAGTTGGGTGCATACAATAGAGATTTGGTCAAAGTTAGTAGCATTTCGGGGACCTAAACCCAATTATAAGGTATAGATGTTAAATACACCACTAATAATAATTTTTATACAAAAATGGTCCAAGGCTATACTAATGTAGAAATATTCCAACATAAATATCTTAGTCCTGAATTCTTAGTTGCATTTGATTTAACTAGTAATTTCAAATATCCAAATTCGAAAAAAAAGAAAAAAAAAATTCAAGTTAAAGCTTGTCCACAGAGAAGAAGACATAGCTTATCAAAATCCAATAGTGATCGATCGCTGTGCTTCTAATTGTTAGTAGAAACAAATAATTTTGAAATTTTTGATTTTAAGAAAAAGAAGGATATGAAAGATACTTGTCCACGGAGAAGACACACATTGAACTTTACTTCTTCTTTTTTTCAGCTAGTGAGGCATTAATCAATACCACCTTTAAAGCATTCCTTTTATCGAAATTATTTTGAAATATATCCTAATTTTTTGGCTTTTAGCAATACAAATGTTTATGAGAGAAGGCATAATTTAGTGGCTGAATCACAACACAAATAGTTACTAGTTCATATGGACACTATACAAGACAACGTATTTTCTAGTCTACCTAAAGTCGTACTCTGTTCCTTACACTTTACACAGTGCAAGAGAGAACTCAAAATAGAAAGATAGACATTTAATTTTGGATGAACAGAGTATTGAAATGTAAAGTTAGGATACCATTCCATGCGCATATATACAACTAAGTAGGATTTCTACTTACCAGGGATTTGATACATTATTAGGCCGGCCTGTCCCATTGGTTCTGTCGGTTTGAAACCGACCTGCATCGGTCCAACCGACACCAATGGTACCGCCCGTCACTTGGTTCCCGTCGTTTGGCTTCATTGAAATTCCGACGCTCCGTCGCTTTTCTTTTTCTTTTGTGTGTATATAACTAAAGGTAAATTGGTAAATATAAGATCCAATAAATAAAGTGACGGTGTCATTGATGGCAATGGACCGTCAGGTGTCTGGAAAAGCTAATGTGGCCTAGTCGATTTCAGTCAGTTTCAGTCATGAATGAGAGTGGTTTTAGTGGTAGATAACTCTGCCTAGAGATTTATAGGTAAATCACACTAATGACATAATTGCCCTTTAGGGGTGTGCAAAACACTGTTCGAACCGTGAGAACCGGCAAACCGTACCGAACCGATTCTCTACGGTACGGTTCTCGGTTCTAATATTTGTAGTTTCACGGTTCGCGGTTCGGTTCGGCTCGGGCCGGTTCTACACTTAGGGGTTTGCAAAACACAATTCGAACCGTGAGAACCGGCAAACCGTACCGGAACCGTACCATCCCGTACAGAACCGCTTCTCTACGGTACGGTTCTCGGTTCTAATATTTGTAGTTTCACGGTTCGCGGTTCGGTTCAGTTTGGGCCGGTTCGGGCCGGTTCTAGCACTTTGCACAGGCCTATTGCCCTTTGTTGATTGCTTTCTTCTTTAGAATAAAGTTAATTGTGGTTTAGAATGTAATTTTTTCTTTTGGGTAAGGTTTGGAGGGGCCGCTCTCAATTGAGGAGCAAAAGGCACCCCATCTCCCTCATCTAATACATTAATTTATCTGAGTGCATATTAAAACAACTGCATTTTAAATGTAACATAAGATGCAATGAATTTAACATAAAATGTAGTGAATATGGACCACTAATCAAAGAAATCAATGACGGACAATCTGCCCCTCAAATGAGGGATGCCCATCCCACACCTTTTTAGAAAGAAAAATAATATAAAAATAAAAATTGTAAAAGTTTATGTCATTGGGTCTTCATACTAGATGCATATATATCTATAAGTAGAACCATTTATATTGCACAATTAATCACAATTTTTAGCTCGTCTGTGTTTTCTATCTATATCTCGGACGATGGACAAACCAGTATCCACTTCAGGGCAGGGTGCCGACGACAAACCCCCATCAAGTGACAAGGTCAATCCACCCTAAGCAACCTACTCCTACTTCAGGTGGTACGCTGGAGTTTTAACGTATGAGTGGTGACAATAATAGCATGTATCTTTAATTATCAAGTCCCTTTGTGTTATCAATAATTCAATAATATCCTTTATATAACTACTAGTCCTCTGCTTTATTTTCTGTTATCAAATTGTCATCACAAAAGAAACTACTTTTATGTTTGTGATTGTGTAGTACATATCTTACTCCTGAACTTTTTAGTTGTATTTGATTTAACTAGTAATTTCAGATATCCAAATTCGTGATGCTATTTAGTTCTTTATTTTGTTTAAAAAAACAAAAGTTTTGGTATAGTTAATAAACAATTTGCTTATTGATGATCGTTTAAAAATTTATGTTGATTTCCAAATGGCAATGCGATTAAGAAACAGAGGTTTGATCTAGTGAACTGATTTTGTTTATGTGTAATTTTTCCAACATAAAATGGGTAACATAAATTATAATTTTTGCGACAATAATGTTGACAACCAACAATCCAGACCGACTCACAATCAACTACCTATTTATAATGTGACGGATATAACTCACTCAGAGAATCAACGGTTGTGGCTATGGGGTGTCAGGGTTTGAACCCCTAATCTTTTGTTTTTTGTGGCAAGATGCAATCACCCATTACGTACGAAGTGACTCGCGAATGATAAATGAAAGTTGTTGATAGTGTATTTTTTTATAAATTCAACCTCTTGTCATTTAATTAAAAAAAAGTTGGATATAATTTAGTTTTGACAAATTGTTTATAGCAGTTATATTTATTGTGTTTATTAAAACAAACCAATGAAAAGTACTAGTTTAGGATCCGTGAAATTCGCAAAATCTTTCATAAAAAATACTTAAGTTGCCTCATATATATATGTACGTCCGGGCTAAGTTACATTATCAATATACGTTAACAGTCAATTAATCACGAATGTTAGCATATAAAGAAAAACGTAAGATATAATTAAAATGATATGAGTATATGTATAGTGAATGCGTTTATGGATTGCGTTGATAGAACAAAGAACTTGTGACCAAAAGACTGTTTAAATGTCCACCTTCTGAATTGAACGACTTAACTTAATTATCAGTGAAGCACAACTATCTTGTGAAATCCTTTACTTTGATTTTTGTTTGAAGTATGATAAGATAGATTTTGCTATATTATTGTTAAAATCCGTATATCATATTCATTCTTCGTAAATTTGTTTGGTTATGCATGTTACAACAGCGAAAACCTTTCCAACAATTACTCAAACAATGTAACAATGTAAGTTATATTATATTCAAGAAGTTAGTGAGAACTTTTGAGATATACTATTCAAGAACAATGTAAGTTATATTCAAGAAATGAACTAAAGCTAGTAAATTGTTATCATATTATCAACTGGTGAACCTGATACCATACGCTTTTATATTTGAATTTCCGTGATTATTACTCCACATTTTAATATTGTATAATATGAAAACATGAAATTGTCTGTTATCTTAAACGTACCAAAACTTTGAATTAGTTAATTAAATTGTTAGCTTTAAGATTTGAAATCTTAAATATACTACGGTTTAAGATATTTTGGTTTCGTTTATTTTGCCGGGTTTTAAATTTGCATCATATTTTTAATAACTAATCATTTTTTGTTTGTCCAAAGTTACATACATGGGGATAATTGAAACCTGCGAATATGACCGAAAAATCGATGGGTATACTAATTTGGTATCCAATGAGTATTGAACTGGGTATGGATAAGAATATTCTAAACGGGTATGGGCATATATACACTAAAACCCGTCTGAACCCGACCCGTTGTCCCTAATCCAATCATGAAAAGTTAGAAACTAATAAAAGAATTCAAAAATGCGATTGTATAGGCATCTTGTAACACCCACATTTTGGACCTAGTAGTAATGTGGTATTTTCCTAGATTTTAAATTATTATTTAATCTATTAGGAATTAATTTCAATTTGTTATTTGAAATTTAATGAGCATTATAATATATATAGCTTATTTTGTATGCTTCAATATTAAAAATGACTATGTATATGAGGTCAAAAATATATCAATATTATATTAGTTCTGATCGCATTCGAAAGATCTATACAAATAAAATATATGTTTGTACTAATCTTTGATAAAATTGAAGTGTAAAAGAAAAAAATGAATTAATTGAATATAAAAGAAATAATGAATTGTAATATTGAAATAGTATAAGGTTAAAAAGTAATACTTTATAGATATACAGGGGGCATTATTGAAAATTTTAATTAATAATTGATATAATCATCAATCATTCACGACAGAAGAAAAAAAAAATAGAACAGAGAGAAATAGAGAGAAAGAAAGAAAAAAAAAATAAGATCGCTCGGTGGTTTGATTCAAATTCATCATCATCATCTTAGATCCTTCTGCTATAAATTGTAAGTTTGATTCTTGAATTAATTATTTCCAAAATTATAATTATAATAGAAGTTATATGGGTTATTGATTTTGTATGAAATTAATACTTGAAATGTTGTTATTTGATGTTAGTTGATGCTATTTGTTGTATTAGATTAGTTAAAAAAAACTAGCTTGGATGATTTTGGTTAAAAAATTGTTCGGGGGTTCTGGGTTTTTTCAAGAAGATGCACAGTGCATAGTAAATAGTGCACAGTATATAGTGAATAGTAAATACCGAATAGTAAATACGGTATAATGAATAGTAAATACGGTATAGTAAATAGTAAATATCGAATAATAAATACGGTATAATGAATAGTAAATACGGTATAATGAATAGTAAATACGGTATAGTGAATAGTAAATATCGAATAGTAAATAGTGCATAGTGAATAGTGCATAGTGAATAGTAAATTCCGAATAGTGAATTTTGAATAGTAAATACCGAATATTAAATACGGTATAGTAAATGATAAACAGTAAATGTTGTATCGTAGTATGATACTATATATTGTTTATTATTCTGATATTACATATCGAAATATGTTATATGATTATGAAATGAGTACTAACTTATTATTTATTGTATTCTCAGATATGGAGAAGGCTCAGTAATATTAGACTTTTGAGCTTGCGACTGAGATAACGGTGAGTGGATTTGTTACTCACCTTTTGATTTAGTTGTAACTGTTTGGTTGCAACAAGTAAACGTAGATATCAATATTAATCTGGATGATTATAGATTATTGTTTATTGAATCTACGTGCAATATGCTTGAAAGTAAATTGGGGTCAACAATGATGTTGGGCTAATGGGTTACTACTGGTAATGCACAGTGTCTTGGTACATGGGTTGTTGGTGACATCTGTGTTGGTTGTAGTAATTATTAGCTATCGGTCTCGTCCGTATGTACATGCGGTTAGTCTTGATAAGTGTTCTTGGCGAATCCCGCGGTATTATGATCTCCCAAGAACCACCGATCCCCATATGATCATTATGTGTTTGTTTACGGGTATTTGGGGTAAACAGATGGTTATGCTAAGTTGAAACGTGTGTGGCTTATTCATTCACTTAGCTTTGTGCTAATCCCCCACATCAAATACTTCTTGCAGGTTATAAGCTATGATTTAGTGGGTTAGCAAGAAGTGGAATCAAGGAATGTTTGACAGCTGGATAAATACTCTGATATGGAATGTTTAAATATAAGTGTTTTTTTAAAATTAAATAACATCCCAATCATGTTGTTTTGAAAAGTTGTGATCTTTCATATATATTTATATTGTGAAATGTTCATTTTAAACCTACGCTTCCGAAGTAAATCATACTTTAAATGGTATATAAATGAGGGGTGTTATAAGTTGGTATCAGATCATAGGTTTGGGTGAATTGAGCATTGTTAAGTGTTCAATCCCAAATCTATTTTGTGTGAAGTCAAACATTCCTGGTGTGGGATTAGTTGTGATATGAGAATTAGTTATTGTGATATATACTAACGCTTAACAACTTGTGAGATTGTTGTTTTGGATACAGAGATGGTAACACACGAGTACTAACCAGTACTCTCAGCAATTCTGCTATATCAGGTAATCCTCGATAAGCTTACTTGGATTTACCCTAATTTGAATTGCTTGCTTTACGATGATAATTAGTAGTAAAGTAAATTGATTCAGACTGATATGATTCCCCAGTTATGAGTTATTTGATAACTGTGTTATGTGTTGGGGTAATGATTAGAATACTAAATGAGACATTTAGTGGTATGAGTAGTTCTGATTGAACTTTGAATTTCAAAATGTGTGTTAAACTATGTAGACACGTTGTTGACTAAGATATACTTCCTCCGTCCCAAATTAAGTGTCCTGGTTTGACTTTTTGAGTCTTCCCTTTTCAACTTTGACCTTAAATATATTTTTTTTGTATTATATAATACTTGATGCAAAATATATATATGGACTGGATTTTTAATATATTTTCATTGATATAATTTTCATAAAGTAATATATAACACAAACAAAAATATTTAAGGTCAAAGTTGAAAAAGAAAGACTTTCAAATCTGATACAAGACACTTAATTTGGGACGGAGGGAGTAACAGTAATGCTGTTTGAATTTGAGTGTATCTACTACACAGAAATAAAGTATAAAATCAATGGTATGATTTTGATATACTAAATACAAGGTGGTTATAAATCCTTGTTAAAGCATTATGTGATAGTTATTTGAAGTATAATTGCTCCTTCGGGAGAATACTTGAAAATGTGGCTAGAAAGATTATGTTGACCATGATCACATGAGAGAATGAAACATATATGTACATGTTGATAAAATACACAGATCCTAATGTGTGTTTGATGATTATTTAGCTATTAAGCTATTTGAGTAAATAAAGAAAATTACAGTGAAGAATGTGAGTATATTCTTGAAGTATGTGTACTGTAATTTTGTGTTTATTTGAGAGAAAGAAATAATATGTTTTCTTGGTTAAATGAAAACTAGTAATTAACATGAGAACGTCGAAATAATGACGTAGGGAATGACTTGGTTAATATGTCGTTGATATGTGTTTAGTTGCTATGTGAATTGGGGCATATGAAAATGCCGAAATGATGACATGATCTGTTATGATATTAACATGCAACTACCGGTTATAGGAACAGTGGCGAGTAGAAATATTTATAACATACTGTTAAAGGATGTATGTGAAATTACTTGCCTGACAAAATGGAAAGGTTTAAGACAATATAGATTAAAGATATATTATAAGCAAATGAATGTGATGGACTATGTGTTTGAAATTACACGTAAACTGATTATGATAATGGTACTTGACATTGTGCCATGTGTTGAAGCTATGAAAATAGATTACCATATGTTTAGAATTTCAGAAAATTGGATACTGACTTGTGTCAGTGGTTAAAATGAAATTCTAAGAGATAGAGACATGTAAAAGATTGAGATGTATAGTTATGACTGTAACTTGCTTATGTTGAGTTAAGTTCAAATGTAGCAAGTTGATTGTTAATTATGTCTCTATTATCGAAAGTTATCCAGCATGATTTAACTGCTTTTGTGCCATGAAATAATATGGTAGATGTTAATTAAACGAAGTCATATTAAGTATATTTAATATGAAATAGCCAAACAAGGGAAAGGTGAAAAACATAATCCAGCAACACCTGATCACCGTTGTTATATTATGCTATGTCGCCTGAAATTGTTGGGGCTATCAAGTATCAAAGAGATTTAATATAATTGCGAAAATGTGTATGAACTTGGGTAAAAGTACTTGTTGGTAGAATGATGCTACCTAGTAAAACTGAAAAGTACAAGTTATATGATACTTGCAATTGTGATGAATATGTTGAAACACATAAGTAACAAATTAAATTTTGTTGAAAGATAATTGTTTGAACTATAGGGTTGAAATACCCATTTGTGTGATATATATAGTGTCCAAATGGATTACTATGATGTGTATGGCTTGTACTGAGCCAAGTTTGTGGATTAATGACTCTGTCAGTATAAAGGAAATCATTAATGTTTTTGAAAACATTGATTAAAAGTTTATGTTTATTGATAAACATAGTATTATGATGGTGTGTTGACTATGAAAGTGTGTTAAACTCATTAACTGTTGTTTACATGATAAAAGCTAATTAGTTGAAGTTATGATAATCAGTAATTGAAACTTGCAAGTGTGTATGGTACTTGCAATTGTTTGAATAGGTTGAAATGTGGTTGTGTGACTAATGGGAGTGGAATTCCTATTAGTGAGTCATATAATATCCTAACGGATTATTGATATGTGGAGGGCTTGTATTAAGCCAAGTTGATTTAATGACTCTGTGTGATGATTAAGTCATTAATAATTGTGAATACATTGAGTTGAAGTTTATGATTTGGTTAAATCTAAAACTTATAATAATTACCAGATGATACATATATATGATAAATGACATGAGTAAATAATTCATATTGTGTGTTAAATGAGTTATTAGTATGTCATTGATTGGTAATTGGTTAGAGTTAATGTGTTGTGGTTCCATGGTTGGTTGAATGGGCCATTATTAATAATTGTAGAAATTTATGTTGAGGTTAAACATAGTATTAATTTATTAATGTTGTGATAAGTTGACTGTAAAAGTCGACTGTGAATAAAACGTCTAGCGTATGATGTGAAATCATTGGAATATGATTGTATTAGTTGTGAGTTCAATTGAGAAAAATTGGTCAAGGTGACTTGATGATAAATTGGTTAAGATGAAGTTGACAAATAGTTAACAATGTTGAAAGATGTGTTAATTGGGTTGGGTATAACTCAATGAGTTGAAAAGTTGTCAAAGATTATGAAACCTTAGGTGGTTGTGTTAAGTTATTTAACATGTGAACGGTGTGAATAAAAGATGTAACTTATTAACCAGTGAATTGTGATATAAATTTTTCTGGGTTAATGAGTTAGTTGTTAAGCGATTCATATAGAATTGCTAAGTGACTTAAATTGAGTTGAGACACGATTTTGGATTAATCGTGAAGTGTTTGTTGCTTGTTGAAATATTGACTAGTGGTGTGAGTTGTAGATTGTTTATAAGCAATGAGTTCTCACATTTGGGTATATTGTGAAATGAGCAATAGGTGAAACATTGTTGGAATGAACAATGTTAGTAGTGAATTGCATGTGTTTATATGTGACTAGTTGATTTGCACGTATCTTGTATGTGCATAATAGTTGTTGTTAAATGATTGTTTGATCATTATTGGATATGTAGTAAATTCCATTACCTATTGGTATGGTTATGTGCTTATTGGTTTATGATATAAACAGATAGTTGGAACTTGTAATGGTTTTAATAACCATTGATATAAATGTGTTGTGACGTTAAAGGTGTATAAATATATATGATATATATATATTTAATAAAAGGTGATATACTATGAAAGTGATAGTTGAAATTATGGAAATGATGATATTTCCATTATTACAGGAGTATGTGAAATCAGGTAAGTTGTTATATACTTGATGTCAGAATAAAATGATGAATTGATGACAGATTACAATTTAAAATAAGTCAATGTAGAGGTTGGTTGAATGTAGGTAATGTGACATTGTAGTACGTATGCTGAGTTAGCAAAGTACTTGTTGATTGTAGTTTTACCTACTGAGTTTGACCTCTACTTTGCTTATTAGGGTGATATAAATCCGAATTACTTTTAAGTAAAGGATTTCTTATGATTGAAGTGATATGTGAATACTAGCCTAGTTGCTGATCATGAACTGAATTTGAATCTTCAGTGTGGACATGTACATTGTGGTTTATAATCACTATTGTTGTTATTGTTTTGTTGTGAAAAGAATTAAGTAGTTATATTGGATTAGAAATTTTAGCATGTTGCTAATTTCTGGTTGTAAGAACCCGATAAATGACTTTATATTTCACATGTTTCACTTATTTTGAGAAATTAAGTGTTCTGATTAATTCTATGATTAATTACAAACGATTCAGGTAAGTAATCGTTTTATGAAAAGATAGGGTATATGCACAGTTTATGTGTGCAAATAAAGATAGAAGCATGTAAGTTTGAATATGTACATGTCGAAAGATTGAAAATATATAATTATTATTATTATTATTATGAGTTGCTCAAGGGGGCAGTATATGCTAAAATCTAATTTATTTTCGTGTGATTAGATTTCGGGGACGAAATCTCTTCAAGGGGGAGAGATTTGTAACACCCACTTTTTGGACCTAGTAGTAATGTGGTATTTTCCTAGATTTTAAATTATTATTTAATCTGTTAGGAATTAATTTCAATTAATTATTTGAAATTTAATGAGCATTATAATATATATAGCTTATTTTGTATGCTTCAATATTAAAAATGACTATGTATATGAGGTCAAAAATATATCAATATTATATTAGTTATGATCGTATTCGAAAGATCTATACAAATAAAATATATGTTTGTACTAATCTTTGATAAAATTGAAGTGTAAAAGAAAAAGATGAATTAATTGAATATAAAAGAAATAATGAATTGTAATATTGAAATAGTATAAGGTTAAAAAGTAATACTTTATAGATATACAAGGGGCATTATTAAAAATTTCAATTAATAAATGATATAATCATCAATCATCAATCATTCACGACAGAAGGAAAAAAAAATAGAACAGAGAGAAATAGAGAGAAAGAAAGAAAGAAAAAAAATAAGATCGCTCGGTGGTTTGATTCAAATTCATCAACATCATCTTAGATCCTTCTGCTATAAATTGTAAGTTTGATTCTTGAATTGATTATTTCCAAAATTATGATTATAATAGAAATTATATGGGTTATTGATTTTGTATGAAATTAATACTTGAAAGGTTGTTATTTGATGTTAGTTGATGCTATTTGTTGTATTAGATTAGTTAAAAAAAAACTAGCTTGGATGATTTTGGTTAAAAAGTTGTTCGAGGGTTCTGGGTTTTTTCAAGAAGATGCACAGTGCATAGTAAATAGTGCATAGTATATAGTGAATAGTAAATACCGAATAGTAAATACGGTATAATGAATAGTAAATACGGTATAGTAAATAGTAAATACCGAATAATAAATACGGTATAATGAATAGTAAATACGGTATAGTGAATAGTAAATACCGAATAGTAAATAGTGCATAGTGAATAGTAAATTCCGAATAGTGAATTTTGAATAGTAAATACCGAATATTAAATACGGTATAGTAAATGATAAACAGTAAATGTTGTATCGTAGTATGATACTATATATTGTTTATTATTCTGATATTACATATCGAAATATGTTATATGATTATGAAATGAGTACTAACTTATTATTTATTGTATTCTCAGATATGGAGAAGGCTCAGTAATATTAGACTTTTGAGCTTGCGACTGAGATAACGGTGAGTGGATTTGTTACTCACCTTTTGATTTAGTTGTAACTGTTTGGTTGCAACAAGTAAACGTAGATATCAATATTAATCTGGATGATTATAGATTATTGTTTATTGAATCTACGTGCAATATGCTTGAAAGTAAATTGGGGTCAACAATGATGTTGGGCTAATGGGTTACTACTGGTAATGCACAGTGTCTTGGTACATGGGTTGTTGGTGACATCTGTGTTGGTTGTAGTAATTATTAGCTATCGGTCTCGTCCGTATGTACATGCGGTTAGTCTTGATAAGTGTTCTTGGCGAATCCCGCGGTATTATGATCTCCCAAGAACCACCGATCCCCATATGATCATTATGTGTTTGTTTACGGGTATTTGGGGTAAACAGATGGTTATGCTAAGTTGAAACGTGTGTGGCTTATTCATTCACTTAGCTTTGTGCTAATCCCCCACATCAAATACTTCTTGCAGGTTATAAGCTATGATTTAGTGGGTTAGCAAGAAGTGGAATCAAGGAATGTTTGACAGCTGGATAAATACTCTGATATGGAATGTTTAAATATAAGTGTTTTTTTAAAATTAAATAACATCCCAATCACGTTGTTTTGAAAAGTTGTGATCTTTCATATATATTTATATTGTGAAATGTTCATTTTAAACCTACGCTTCCGAAGTAAATCATACTTTAAATGGTATGTAAATGAGGGGTGTTATACATCTCGATCACTGGGTGATAGAATGTAGCCATGAATTTTTTTAGAATTGAAAAATAACGTATCGGGGTTTTCTTTAGGGAAAATAAATAAAGAAAATTGTAGGAATAGTTTATGCAATTCATAAACACATTCGTTATACATATACTTATATCATTCGAATTATATCTTACATTTTGAATCATATGCTAAAAAGACGTTAAACGTACATTGATAATGTAAGAAGCCATGAATTTTTTGAATTTGAAAAATAATGTATTGGGGCTTTTTTTAGAAAAAAATAAAGAAGATTGTAGGAATAATTAATGCAATCCATAAACACATTCGTTATACATATACTCATATCATTCATATTATATCTTACATTTTGCTTCGTATGCTAACCATCACAAGATAGCCTAGTGGTTGGCGTCCTGTTATCCTCACAAGAGGTCTCAGGTTCGAACCTCACTAGAAGCATAAATATCTTGGGGTGGCCACGGGAAGGTTCGGAAACTGCCACGGCAACGGTTAGGCAGCGTACATCTCAAGCAAAGCTTGACCAACCCGGGGGAACCTGTTATAAACGGGAATACCCTTTTGAAAAAAAAAAATTTTTTTTTTGCTTCGTATGCTAAAAAGACGTTACTAATTGACCGTTAACTAATGTAAGAAGCCATAATTTTTTTAGCATTGAAAAATAATTTATTGGGGCTTTTTTAGGAAAAAAAAATAAAGAAGATTGTAGGAATAGTGAGTTGGAAAAAATAATGTAATGGAAATTGAAGGCAAAAGCTATCAAAACAGCCGTTTTTCCTTTCATGAGTTAATAGTAGTAATTTGACACTTTAAAATGTTGCACTTGCTACAATTTTTCCAACACATTAAACTAAGTGCTGCTTGTATATTTGACAAATGCAACACTTTTTAGAAATGTTGTAATTTTATTTATTAAATTGCAACACTTGCAAAAAAAAGTTGCGTTAGATCGCTATACGCAACACTTTTTTTAAAAATATTGCATTTTAATTACTGATATATTTTATGCAACATTAGGCTCATTTTGTAGTAGTGCAATGATTTATTTCCACAAACAGTTTGATAGAAGACTGTACAATTGATACTAAGACTGTTAAATTCTCTTACAAAAAACGTACTGATTATGCATTTTTTTTATAAATTTTAAGTAATTTAATTATAAACACTTATTATGGGACGGAACAATAATTTTTTTTTTTTCAAATTTGTTCTGTGTCAGAAATATGATTTCTATCAGAAATCTTACTGCCCAAATTACAAAACATAAAAATCTTAACATTACTTACCAAATATCGAAACACTAATCTAACTCGTTTGTCTTTATCAAAGAAACAGACATGTTACTGCACCAAAAGCAAAACGTGTTAATCAACATTACCTATTTACCCACTAAAGAAAACTTATCAATTTGTAAAAGATGGGACCACATTAAAGGAAAACATAAAGTTACATTCCCAATCAATCAACACACTAATGAAACTTTTTAGGTTCTTAATGATTAACTTATTGGTTTAATTTTTGTTTGTGTTTTTGTGGGTATGTACTTCGTTCAGACACATTCTCTTCCTATCTCAGGTTCCCATTCACTGTATGCTAAAACAGAGATAAGATGTCTGTTCCCTTAAAAATCCCATTTAAAGAGATCGAATCAATCACCAACAAATTTTCTGATGAAATCGGAAAAGGGATTTTTGGAAGTATTTATAGAGGACAACTCACACAATCTGGAGAGTCAATCGATGTTGCAGTGCGGAGGTTAGATTATAGTTTTTATCTGCAAGAAATTGCATTTGATAAAGAGATTGCAGTCCTTTCAAGTCTCAAGCATGAAAATATAGTGTCTATGGTCGGCTTTTGTTACGAGAATAATCATGAGATGATCATCGTGAACAAGCGTGAGGCCCATGGAAGCCTCAACAGGCACCTCAGTAGCCCCACACTTACATGGATGAGAAGATTGAAGATCTGTGTTGGTGTTGCTAGTGCATTAAGTTACCTGCATAATGCGAGTGTGATACATCATAACGTCAACAGCACTTCAATATTATTAGATGCAAACTGGGAAGCCAAATTATCTGGCTTTGAGTACTCCATGAGAATTCCAGCAGGGGATCTGGACCTGGCATATGAAAAGCTTGGAATTGGGAGCTACAAGTCAGATGTGTTCTCGTTTGGTATCGTATTATATGAAATCTTGTGTGGACCAAAAGCTCTCACCGCAGATGATGGTAGCTTTCAGGCGCCACTGGCCATATTCCGACATGAAAACAGAAAACTGCATGAATTAGTTGATCCGGATCTTTTTAGCCAAATGGATCCACAATCATTCAACATATTTTCAGAAACCGCATGTTATTGCTTAAAGGGGCAGCGACCACAACCATCTATGAATCAGGTCCTCAAAAGACTTGACAAGGCATTAAAACTTCAACAGAAACGCGAAAATCCTGTAAGGCTACGTATAGATTCATTTAATATTATGTCACAATAGCCTCTTTATATTTGTAGACTTTCTAACTCACTGTTTTCAACTAATATTACAGGAATGCTCAGTTGCAGTTGAACGTACATTATCCCCACACTTGACGTTGATGGTAATTGATTTCTTCTCATTTTAGGGTGATTCTAGTAAACATTAATGTTTAGGGTAAGTATTTGTAAATGCATTCAGCTTTACTGAAAAATATGTACTAGTATGTACTGTATTTAACTTATAAGGCTTCTATTGTGTGTATCAAACTTTCAACAAGCTTTGTTCTATGTATTATATTGTACTTTTGATGACTTGTCATTCATATAATGTGCCCGTTTCATCCATATAAGCTCACACATCATCAAAAGGAACATCCGACACATACAATAGAGATTATTGAAAGTTCAAAGCGTACAATAGAAAGTTTGATACATACTATAGATTTTTTAGTAAAGTTGAATATGTACATTACAAATACTAATCCGTAATGTTTATCATTACTTGTTTTTTAGTCTTTCAAAAATATCCTTATATATTGTTTCATTTTTAACCTTACTTGCAATGATATATGCTTTGGGCAACAAAGTTAGTTTCTCTTAACATTTACTGATGCAGCTGAAGAACTTGAAACACATGAGGGTTCAACTCAATGATATACTGAAGGCCACCGAGAACTTTGCCTCTAAATATTGCATTGTGTCAGGTGGATTTGGTACCGTGTATAAAGCAAAACTTGACCACGTTGATAAAGAATATTGTTGTCCTAAAGAAGGGGAGAGTGGACATGAACTCCCCAAGAGATGCAGCGAAGTGGCTATAAAATGGATCTTCAATACAGAAGATGAGTCAGGAGAACAAGGCTTCTATGCAGAAATTGAAATGCTTACAAAGTGTAGGCATTCCAACATACTCACACTACTTGGCTTCTGTGATGAAGGTTCAACTATGATCCTTATATATGAGTATGCTATCAATGGAAGTCTCGCTGATTATTTACAAAAGAAGACTAACATTCATAATAATATTTGGTTGCAACGAATTAAAATCTGCCTAGATGTTGCAAAGGGATTAAGTTGCCTTCACACCAGTGAGGGGGACCGACAAGAGATAGTTCACCGTGACATAAAGAGCGATAATATTCTTTTGGGAAAGAATTTTGAAGCAAAGATCGGCGACTTTGGGCTCTCTAAATTCCTCTCTGCTAGCGAAGAGAACAACACTATTGCAGGCACAAGAGTGTACATGGATCCACAATATGTACGAGAAGCTAAGTTGAAAAAACAAATAGATGTTTACAGTTTTGGACTAGTCTTGTTTGAGGTTCTGTGCGGGAAGCTAGCCTATGATCCAGTTTTTTCTGCGTATAACAAGGGACTTGCATTACTAGCACAACAACATGTAGATGATGGAACAGTAAAGGATATCTTGGATCTGAAAATAAAAGAAGAAATAACTAAAACCAGGTTTTCTTCAATCAAAGGACCCGCTCAAGATTCTGTAGACGCTTTCTCAAAAATCGCGTATCGCTGTTTACACGAGAGACAAGTCAATCGTCCAACAATGAAAGTTGTTATCGAGGAACTTGAGAAAGCAATACTCTTACAAGTAAGTCAATGAACTTTATTAAGTAAATAGTTGTAAGACTCGTGAAAACACGGGTTTTGATGAATGAATTATTAATACGGGGCACGTATTTTTATTAATACGGAGTAATAAAATAATGAGAATATCGCTAACAAAGGTCAACTAATATCGATCACGCCATCATAATTTCATTAACTAATCAAAGTGTGTAATACGAATACAAGGAAAACTCCCAATGGATAATAATACTCTCAACGTTCAATACAATACCCAGCAATCATCAACACAATGATTCTGAACAGATACCATCAGGAATCATGAAACTAATTCTTGATAAAGAAGATGATCATATACACACACACACACACAAATATATGATAAAATGATCGAAAATAAAAATAAAAAAACTTTCTTATGAAATGTTTATAACTTAAAGCTCACTTTAGTCCCCTACAATATAGAACTTCAGCCCATTCACTTTTCCAAATTTCCATAGGCCAAATTCAAAGTTGTATACCGTACATTCACATGCCATGATTGCATGTGAAGATTCATCCCAATCCCCTTTATTCTTAAAGACCCACATGATATATTGATCCAATAGTAGTTGGTAGCCCAATTGAACACCAGATCGACCCATTTCTTTTCAGCCCATTACCCATGAAATTCCACATTAACCAGATGCGCATATTGACTTCACGAAACTAGCCAGAAGCATTTTACCCTTTTTGATCTCTCTATGTTTTCCATCGTATCCTTAACATTTTCACCTTCTTAATAGAAGCTTTCACCATAATACTCAAAACTACACAATTACCTTCAACATTTGCTTACTGGTTTATACCAAAATTAAATGGTTGACTTTCGAAAGTCAAATTGCTCATGCAAACCTTGTCTTTAATCAGAGTACTCTCCATCCGTAAACCTGTTTTTCCAGCACACCGATCAATTCCAGACTCACCAAAGATCGAAACATAAGCAATTCTGAACATAGTGTCCTAAAATTTAGTAAATTGGATAAAATTAAGGGATAAGTCCCGCGAAATGCAACAAACTTTGACCGAAAATCTATTGTATGCGACCAACTTTGGACGGGGCATAAGAATGCAACCAACTTTCAAAAGTGGGGTTTTTGATGTAATTTGATGACGTGTCGATGAGTTGTCAAACTCTCCGGATACCACGTGGCACATCCGTACGTCACGTGTCACCTTCAACGAGCGACACGTCAGCAAATTACATCAAAAACCCCACTTTTGAAAGTTGGTTGCATTCTTATGCCTCGTCCAAAGTTGGTCGCATACAATAGATTTTCGACCAAAGTTTGTTGCATTTCGCGGGACTTTTCCCTAAAATTAAGCAATTCTATCGGTCAATTGAAATTTTAACGATGTTATAACCCGCTTATATATAATTAATTTAAGAAATATTTTAAACCCGTATATATACACGAGCTATGTAAGTAATGTATATCATATGTGATTATAATTATATCAGACACTACATTATTAACAAAAAAAGAAAAAGTTTAGAAAAGAGCCCTAATATCACATTTATTTATTACATAATACATCAGAAATTTTAATGAAACTGAATTTACTATATTCACATGTCAAGCGATTAAGGTTATAATCACAATAAAAACAAAGGGGAATGTTTTCCTTCCACAACTCTATAAACAGCCAACATGTAAGATATTCAAGTTGATTAACTCTAAAATGATTTCACTAACCAGAACTAATAATTAGGAGTAATGCTACACATGACTAATTACATAAGCCTAAATATAGGCCTAAACATTTCATTGGTCCATCTTTTTCTCTCTCCAAATCTCATCAAATCAATTTTTTGCAACAACCAATCAAATTTGTAGGCCTCTTTTTAGGCCTACCGAATTAGGTCTTCAAATCATTTTCCAATAATTAGATTATAAGTAAACGACAACTTGTTGAGCTTAAGTATTTTGCTAAAGAATTTTCACGACATTATGTTTAAACTGAAGGCGAGTCTTTCCATCTTTATTTTATTTGACATCGAGCACTTATCCATGATTTGATTCAAATAATTATAGAGTAAAGGATAGTAAAAACTATGGATCAATTGATAAGTAATCTTGCCCACAACACCCACACGAGCGGAAGCGGGGATATAATTGTTTGAGATAAACTTGCGAGAAATATAGAAAGTAATAAAAGTAACAGATAGACACGACGATTTACTGTGGTTCGGCATAACCCTGCCTACGTCCACACCCCAAGAGTTTCCTTTATTCTTATAATGAAAAAGATCTCAGTACAAGAAATCGTACACTATGAGTTAAACCCAAACCCAAGCCCCTTAGATTTTAAGATAAAATCTAAGTTTCTCGTACACTATTTTTCACTCCTTACAAGAATAAACTCTTCACCTCACAAACAAACACTCTCTAATTTAATGTATGTATTAACTCTTGATTATTTGTGATGCATCTCCTCTTTGCATGAACACATATTTATACTTGTACATTTACATGCATACACCTTAGCCACCCATGTGTATTCCATGTTGTTGCCTTATTTTGACTAGAAGAATAGCCACCTATTAAGAACTCAAATGAAGACTAACAACCATATAATTTTCTTCCTTGGTTGGCTAACAACTCATGCAAGTAGCTAGCATTAGAACACATGGAAAATGTGAGTCAACTTTGGATTACCATCCAACAATCTCCACCTTGACGAACATTTACCTTCTTTGACTCCGAAATACTATCACCTAGTACCTCCACCATTGGTCTCCGTTATCACCGCTGCACACATTAAATCATCTTGGTCCCAACTCCACCTGATTCAAATAAGCGGCCAATAATCATGTGCATCTGCCCTTGTCAACTTACATAGTTGACTCCCGAGAGGAGTCTCGAATCACCTCTCCCTCAGTAGGATTTTCCTTCTCACCATCGTCTAACTCGGTCAAACATGTTTCAACATGTTCCCGATCTGTTTCCCGTGTGCACACTTTCCAAACCTTCGAGATCCGAGTACATTTTGTACTCCCAACCAGACGATATAAACCTTTATACTTCTCTCCCTTAATCAGGACGTTCACGCCACGTGTGATTTTCATAACTCCACCTACAGCCGAATGGCCGTATCCTTGAGAATCCAACTGGCTTAAGGAAATTAAATTCCTACGCATTGCGGGGACATATGCCACGCCACCAAGAGTGTAAACGGATCCGTGAAACAATTTTATTTTCACCACGCCAACACCTTCAACGTTGCATGTTGAACCGTCACCTAAATTTAGCACTCCAGCCTTCTTTAACTCTAGCTTATCAAATAAGCCTTTCTTGGAATACATGCATTGTACAAGCTGAATCTAAAATCCATTCATCTTGAGTAGAAGTATTAATACTTTCGGAGACTGTGAGAACATCTCCCAAAATAATCGATTCATCAACTGCTACCGCAGCCGACGAACCCCCAGATTTATCTCCACCTTTCTTCCAGAGTGGACAGTCCTTCTTGTAGCACTCATGACATTTGAAGCACTGGACACCCTTCGCGCCGTCTCTTGATCTAGACCCACTGCTACCAGATTTCTTTTCGGCAAACCTTCCCTTTCCATGAGCGACCAAAGCAAACTCGTGGTCAAAACCTTCATTCGATTTCCGCCTCTTATCCTGAGACAACAATGCCGGTACTACTTCCTCCATCTTTACGGTAGCCCGTATAAAATAGTAGTCACCAAAATATCGTACGAACTGGGAAGAGAGGTAAGTAGAATAAGGGCCTTATCTTCTTCCTCAATATTAACCTCAACTTTTGCAAGTTGATCCACCAGACCATTAAACACATTCATGTGTTCAATAATATTCCCGCCTTCTTCCATCTTCAACCGATGCAGATCACGTTTCAAGTTCAACTTCGTGGTCATGTTTTTCCCGAGATATAACTTCTCGAGGGCCACCTACAAACCCGTCCCGGTTGTTTCTCCGCTGACATTGTTGATGATCTTATCACTGATGGAAAGGCGAATGATACTGACACATCTTTCCTCGATGTCATTCCAATCGTCATCCGTCATCTTTTCTGGCTTGCCGTCCTTTTTACCCTTCAACGGCTTTGCCAAGCCTTGTTGAACCAGAACATCCTTCACCCTTGCTTGCCACAAGGTGAAATTTCCAGTTCCATCAAATGGCTCCACCTTAAATTGCATACTACTAATTCCCGCCATCTCAAACCAAAAAACTACCCAAAAAACCTGGGTGGTGCTCTGATACCACTTGTTATGAAAACTTGCCCACAACACCCACACGAGCGGAAGCGGGGATATAATTGTTTGAGATAAACTTGCGAGAAATATAGAAAGTAATAAAAGTAACCGATAGACACAACGATTTACCGTGGTTCGGCACAACCCTGCCTACGTCCACACCCCAAGAGTTTCCTTTATTCTTATAATGAAAAAGATCCCCATACAAGAAATCGTACACTATGAGTTAAACCCAAACCCAAGCCCCTTAGATTTTAAGATAAAATCTAAGTTTCTCGTACACTATTTTTCACTCCTTACAAGAATGAACTCTTCACCTCACAAACAAACACTCTCTAATTTAATGTATGTATTAACTCTTGATTATTTGTGATGCATCTCCTCTTTGCATGAACACATATTTATACTTGTACATTTACATGCATACACCTTAGCCACCCATGTGTATTCCATGTTGTTGCCTTATTTTGACTAGAAGAATAGCCACCTATTAAGAACTCAAATGAAGACTAACAACCATATAATTTTCTTCCTTGGTTGGCTAACAACTCATGCAAGTAGCTAGCATTAGAACACATGGTAAATCTGAGTCAACTTTGGATTACCATCCAACATCAATGGTGACTATAATTTCTAAAACTTATAATTATTTTTTTGTTTGTTTTCGCAAGTATACATCATAAACCCTTTCATCAATAGTTATATCTTATCACCCTTGAACATTGAAAAAGGACGACTACATAATATTGTAAAACTAATTATATATCATTATAATTAATTAATAAATATAATAGTAATAATAATATTTAATTAGTAATAAAGAGATACGAATGAATATGAATATGTCTTTGTTTGCAAATATACATAAAATACCTTCAGCTTTCGTCAGGAGCGGCTCAAGCTCATTCGGAGCCTAAAACGAACTTTCAAAATGAGACCTTTTTTACTAAAACGTTTTAATTTATTTTTTTCTATATGAGAGTTTATTTTTCTCGCTTTTTTGATGCAAAATCTTTAATTAAATCATAAAATCAATTTCATTTACTAACTCCTTTTCAAATGAAAAAGTAGCTAATCCATTTATTATTTCTTGTGACGTTGAAGATCTTAGATACTTTTTTTACAATTTTAAGCTTTGGAATTTTTTTCGACCGAATCAACTTCAACGGGAATGGTTAACATAATTATATAAGCAATAGAGACATTAAAAAAAGAATATAAGTATATCAATTGGTTTGTCATTTTTTAAAATATAATTTCTCTTAAAACCCTTATCTCTAAAAAATTAGATAACCAATGAAATTCAGAAGCAAGATAGTTGATAATTAATTTACTAGTATAAACAGAGATGGAAGATTATAGTTAACAAAGAGCCGTTTGGAAAAGACAACAACTTTGGAAACGAAGCATCAAGCAATCACGTTATTTAGAAATCTAGTTAATTAGAAAAGAAATTGAAAATATCACAATATTCTCTAATTCTAATCAATCTAACTAGTCGTCTTTTTCTCACCTAATGAACTATCAAATGGGTCTAATAGGTTAAAGATTTAAAAATAAGGAATGGGCCTATCAAATGGGTCTTATAGGTTAAAGATTTAAAAATAAGGCCTTATAAATGAGCTAGATATAAAAACGAGGACTTATGATTCTTAAGAAAAAAAATCTAACCATATATAATTTAAAGAAATATTTAAATAATGATAATAACTTTTTTATATATAAATACATATATGGGGCCTTGAAAATTATGGGGCCTAAAGCGAGAGTTTCACTAGCTTTACCCTTGAGCTACCTCTGACTTTCGTGTGGTGTAAATACAAAATTTTTATTTTTTCAATTAAAATTTAATTTCAATATTTAATTTTTATTTTTCCAATTAGTACGTATTTAATTTCAATTTTGACGTAAGGGGATTATCGTCAATTATATTAATTTTTGCTTTTAAAAGTGAATTTTTAGATGAATAATTATATTTGATTGGTTAATTAGAAGGTTCGTAAAATTAAAGCATTTGATTTGTTAATTGGTCTTCAATTTTCACAAAATTTCAATAGCAAAAGTTTTCTTTTATTAATATTATATATTTTATTAATATTTATAGAGATTATCTACATACACAAACAGAATAACAATTATACCATAACAAGACTTTTTGAACAAAGAATAATAATTTAGACTTTACCTAAAACCACACTCAACCAAAGCAAAAGTCAATTTTTTTAATCAATATGAAAATTGACATGGATTAGTTGCCTAAAACTAGTGATAGTATGACGGGGGTAGATAAGAATTAAGAAATGTATTTCTTGTTGATCTGTGTCTCATGCTTCACAGGAAAACCGCAAAGATATCTTCCAAGTTCCACCTACAATATCAGACGTGTCTGATAATCCTACAATATCATACGTGGCTAATGAATCATCAGTTCATTGGATAATGGATTCATGTTACCCAACAAGAAATGAGGTGAAGGCGGTTTTACGGTGTGGGCACTGTGGGCAGTGGCTCCCAGAAAGGTTTTCGTAAGTTTGTTTATATATATTTTCAGTGAACTAGAATTACTAAATTCCCACTCAGCCTAGTGGTTAGTCCCTTCGTTTTTTAAGTCCAAGGTCGCTGGTTCGAGTTTGTATTATACCTTTTATTCAATTTTTCTTTTTAGCCTTTCCCTTGATCCCTTCCTTTACATTTTACTATTTTTTTTTCCCCTTCTGCTGTTTAAATATTAGAAAATGCTATCATCTATTCATAAACTCTACATTTAATTGGTGATTGCTTTTCTTATTTTTATATACAAGTCACAAATAAATGTATTATATATTTATATACTTCATAGATAGAGAATTATAAAAGTTTCAAAATTTTAAGTGCAACGAACTTGTGAGCAAATCCAGAAGTAACCACAAGGCTTGTTCATATTGCTTAATTTATGAACCTTCGGTATGATTTTTCGTGTTGAAAATCAATATAAATCGAAACTTTTTCCGTTTGAGTTGGATTCATGCTAACATAAATTTGGTTTGCTTTAGTTTGACACATTACTTGAAAAGAGAAACTTCAATTCAAAACTTAAAACATAATATCGCAAACACCCTACAATTTGCCCCCGTTAACAAAAGATCCTGGTACCGCCCCTGATCAGAGTGATAGATTTAGTTTCTTTGTTAGTATTTTTAATTAGTTTCTTTTATCTAGTACTTGAATTAAGAAGTGGGTAGAAGTGTGGACAGGTTCATAGGGATGTTGTGGCGTTTTCCTATTCTTTAGGTAGAACTAGTCTTTTTGATTTATGCATGTACTCAACGTGGGTGTAAGTAGTAAGCCTGTATATAGGCTTCTTCAATATGAATGCAAATTAAGTTTTTCACTGCAAACTTGCTCTCTGTACAATTTCATTGTATATTTGTGAGTTCTCAAAGGGCCTGAACCAACACAGACGTGGCTGATAAATTTTCAACTTCTTGGAAAATAGATTCGCATCGCATAACAGATCAAAAGATTTGTATAATGGGTATTGAATATTGTTTGAAAAGGATATTGTTTTGAAATTCAATATCCTGTATCTTAATTACTATTTTGGTTTATATAGTATAAAATTTGTTGATTGCGTAAGATACTTGCAACTTTGTTTGGTCTGGGTAAATGTAATTATCGAGAATTAACTTCCGCCACACATTGTGGCGATATATATTTATCTAATATAATATTGCAAAATTTAATGTAATACGAGTACTGGATTAGATACGCTTGCTAATGAAGTTACATATATATACATAAATATATATATCTACAACCTAACAGTGAGTCATTTAATCTATGTTTTAGCATAATTAACTACGTACAGTATATTAAGGTAGAGCCATTTAATTGGGGGCATCAGATCTTAGGCCACTCCCAACCGTGGTTGAACCACTTTCTAATTACTTCTGCCACATCAGCTTTTCACCAACTAATTCAAAACTGATTCGTGGGTGCCAACCATTTAACCACTTTCAAACCACTTTACCTACATTTTAATTATTTAATACACTACAAAATAAAAAAAAGAGGAATAAAAACATGGGGGTCCCACGATTTTTGAAGCGATTTGGAACCGATTACAACCGGATAGCCGGTTTGAACCAAAATTGATTCAAAAGTGATTATAAAGTGGTTTGCGTTAGTAGTGTTTCAACCAACCGGTTTATAACCGATTGAAGAAACTGATTGCCATTGGCAATCCTCTAAAGATCCATGTTATATTAAGGTAGGTTCATTTAATCTATATTTTTGCATAATTAACTACAGTATTTTCCCTTTTTCTCATCAAAGAAAAGAAGGGGATACCTATTTTCCCTTTTTCTCATCATATACTCATCCCATTCATTTAATCATTTACATCATATTTTTTTTTACTTAATGAGTATACCTTTTTTTTTAATTCCTAATCCTGATTAGTGGAAACTGATTCGTACACCAATGTTAGATTAAACTGAAATGCAAAATGAATGGACTGAGGTGGGAGGTACTTTCGGGGTGGTTTTATAATTGATTAATTTCCCAAAGCAAAAACGTGCTTGCTGGCTATATTTTAATGGTGGAAAAAAAAAGCGTTGATGCAATTGTGGAATCGGATGAGAAAAATGATAGACGCATGATCCCTAGACTTTGTGCAATTATTTTTGTTTTATCATTTTCAACCCTTATTAATTGATTGACAGTTAATTTTAGACCCTATTATTTATAGTAAACAATATAGTCTTAAGTTCAAGACTTTATCCTGATGTAATATTTTATGAAAGATGTTAAAACACATTAGGAAAACTCTCAAACTAAATTTTCAATCCTAATGAGTTTTAGGCCATCCAAATTTTGGAACAGAAATAAAAGATAGAAGATCAAAAAGGCAGCCCCCTTGTGGAGAGAAGGGAGGGCATGACATCATAGCCCTTCATTTTCATCATCTACGATCTAATTTTTCTTGAAAAGTGCGGCGTTCATTTAGGTCAAAACTCGTGGATTAAATTGTAACATGCTATCAAAAGTGAATGTCACTTTTTACTTCACATGTTCGTTCTCTACGAGAAACAGATACACTCCCAATCTCAAAACTGCACATTTACTAAAAAAAAACCCCCAATTTCACTCTCAATTAAACAATCTCACTTCTTTGGTTTTTTTTCACATAATTTATCACAAAATATAAAACAAAAACTTAAAAGAGATCTAAAGAGACCGTGGAGTACTGAAAGAAACGAAAGAAACAAGAAGAAGGAGCCGAATTTTGAAGATTGTCTCAACCTTCTCAAGAGCAAGAAATCCAACCAAGAATTCCAGTAAGTGAAGTCACTCCAGTACCGGTGACCCTTAGTCGCCATGTGTAGGATAGTTTGATCAACGACCTTACAAGATATAAAGCTAGAGTCATAAAACTTCAGACTCAAGTAGAGAGGCAGAACACTGAGATAAGAATGTTGAAAATGGGTCGAAGGCAGGACATGGAATTAGCAACACGTCGACACAATGAAATTCATAATTAATGGCTTGGTACAAAATTTCTTCTAGACGAGGAGCGAAGAAAGAATGCACGTCTACGTGCAACAATAGCAGCTACTCAACCGCAAATTAATGTTAATCAACAACCTTCCATTACTCGAAATCCACCTAGTGTTAATCAAAGACCCCTAACCCTGGAGGGTGATATTCTGTAGCAAGTTATTTAATTAAATAAATTATGGATTTACAAGAGTATTTAATCTCGTTTAATAAGTTTATTTTTTTTCCACTTATTATAACCATCTCTAGTAAATCAATATTTTCAACAATTATTTCACTTTATTACTCATACATTAGCACCTTTATATAATCATGCGCACAAGTATTTGTTCAGATTTATTTATGCTTTACTCCATAAAGTGTTAATATATATTTTACATATGCTCACAACACAGTCACATTAAATTTTTCTGATAATTAGCAGCCTCAACAACTTCATGTGACATAGCATAATAGAACAACGGTGATCAGGCGTTGCTAGATTATGTTTTCACACTTTCATTCTCAGTCTACTTCATATCATAAATAATCATTTTCACTTAAACACATACCATACAACTTTATGGTTCTAGCAATTAATCATGCTTATTAACTTTTTAACAATAGATACATACTTAAAATCAATTTAATACATATATAATCGATCTTTATATATGTAATTTATTTCACATATACATGTACCTCTTTTAGTATGTATCTTCTCATATAGTATTTCAATTCGACAACTGACATAGTTTTGTATCTTTGTTTACCTGAAATTCTGAAATATATAAATCTACTATCATACTTTCAGCATATTGTAAGTCCCTAGTTCTAGGATCGATAACTTTGTTATCTATAGTATTAAGGTGCGGAATCCCTCAATACATTGTTATCTTACTATAATGAATAAGTTCGCGTTTAGGTTAACTAATCACTTAGCTTTAAACGATAAACCGTCAAAGCCTAGCCGTTAGGATTTCGTTTTTCTCTGGATACTCAAAGTCGCAGGTGTTAAGTCGGAATAACCAAAAGTGTTATGATTTTCTAAACGAAAATCATATTTATACCACGTCTCGACTCGGCTCGCATGGGCCCGCGAGTCTAATCCAACTCTTGATCGTAAATTTTGCTGTGTATAACACATTGATCCTAAATTGGCACAGGTTATTCCTGGGAATGATCTGAATATATTGCAAGACCTCTTGAGGGTACGTCACGTCAGAGATCTGAATATAGTCGAAAGCAGGAGGAAGAGATGGTTAGTTTCTTGCTTAATAAACCTATAAACTCTTTTATTGCAGTTATTTTGTATAAACTTATACTATCCAATCCATATGTTATGCTAATTTTGTTATCCAGAACACATGCACTACTTTATGTAACACCTGCATAATTAGAATAATTAATTATGCCTAATTATTTGTAACTAGTTGTAATTAGTATGTAATAGGACTAATTACAGACTCTATTTGTATATATATATAAGGTGATTTATATATATATATATATATATATATATATATATATATATATATATATATATATATATATATGTGTATACTTACGCGATTTGGATGAATCGTACGAATTAACCGGACGGAGTCCGACACAGTTTACTTGGACGTTGGTGACAAGAAATTTATTGAAATAACGAGAACGTATTTTAGTTATATAAAATACACAATTGAACGAACAGTATTTATATTACCGCGACGACATTTTAAATAATTCAACATAAACGTATTAAACGCGAATTAATAATTTAAATATTTCGACAAATGTTTTTATTATTAATTTCAAGGTATTTTTATTTAGATACTCCAGTTACAAGGTTAAATATTAAAAACGAGTGATCAAAAGATTAGGACACGGAGTAAACACTGTGTTTTGGGGAGTATTTTCCCCTCCTTCCTTTTGGATCAGCCACCAACCCAACCCCCACCCCAAATCTCTCTTTCATTTTCATTATCTCCAAAACACACACACACACATAAACACTCTCACTAAAAATCTTCACCAAATTTCGGACCTACAAATCGACCCACGAAATTTACATATTCGGAATCACCATCACGAGTGGAGCAAGAATATCAAGACCGTTTTCATCATTTCATCCTCGATCTAGCTCGATTTGCAAAAGTAAGAAATTTCTAAAATCTTAGATCTATTCAATTTGGTGTAATGTTTTGATGTTTTGATGTGTACACAACGTAGTTATAACCTAAACCATGAAGAAAACACGATTTTACAGCTCAAAAATGGGTTAGATTTGCGTTTTTGGTCGGAAAATCACGAAACCCGAAAGTTTCTGGACTGATGTTCATACGTGCGACACAATCCTTGTGTCGCATACTATGTCGCATAAACCCATTTGTGTCGCATCTTGTGTCGTACCAACCCTTAGTGTCGTAACCTTTGCGACACAATACTGTGTCGCACTCTATGTCGCATATTATTTCGTATTTTGATACGACACAAACCTTATGTCGCTATTGAATTAGCATCGCAAGCTTTTGCGACACAACCACTGTGTCGCAGAGCTCTTGTGTCGCATCCTTCATGCGACACAACCCTTGTGTCGCATACAAATCCTTGTGTCGCAACTTATGTCGCAGAAAACAGAAAACTTGGAAATTTTGAAGGATTTTTACTATAGCAAAGTCAAAGTTACTGTAGCAAAGTCAAATTTTACTGTAGCAATTCACTGTAGCAATTTACTGTAGCAAAGTCAACATTTTAGAATTTTTATTACAAACCGTCACCAACGGGCCAAACATATTTTCCAACAAACGAAACGTCTCGCGAGACACATACTTACATAACTTCATATGATTAGGCATTTGAAGATTACGGGTTCGGAGAACCTACTTGCTTTATTACTACTTGCTAATTGCTATTGATTACTACAAGACTCAGGTGAGTCTTACGGCCCCACTTTTACTGTTTTATCTTATTGGGGGAGATACATGCTACTGATTTTTCTTGAACACAAGTACTAAACTGCTTACTATACCAAACGGAATTGCATGAGTTGTTTACTATTTAAAGAAGTCTCTTCATCATATATCGTTAGTTATGGACTTAAGCGCGAACACTAGTTAATGGATCCATTAGGGAAATGACCCTCCCCGCCCGGGGCAGTAGCGCTGCCAGGTACTGATTTACACGTAGAAACGGGTGACTAATTATTCGTTACATCTGCTTGCTCAGTTACGAGCATGTCACGGGAGCAAACATTATTACTTACGGGTTAAGCTTCGATTATGAGCCTCATGGCAACGGTATAACTTACATATTTACATTTGCTGGATTGCAAATACAGGTTTTACATTTGCTGGATTGCAAATACTGGTTTTACGATTGCTGGATTGCAATTACTGATTTTACGCCTGTGGGCACTACTGATGAAATCTCGTGTTCAAAACTGATATTACTTACAAACCTGTGAGATTCACCAACATTCGTGTTGACCTCTTTTAGCATGTTTTCTCAGGTACTCGGATGGAGTAGGATTACTCCAGGACTTTAGCTAGAGTCGCATGATTTCAACACAACTGCATTAACGGAGATTCTTAGCATTATCTTTTGTATATTTTGATTATGTAATAGAATCTCCCGCTATACGCGTGGACTCTAGGAAACTACATTTTTGTATACGAAAACATTAAGTTTTCAAACATTATATCTATGGGAATGTAACTAATTTACAAACGTTGCATATAGATGTCGTTTACTTTATCTTTGTGCTGTGATATTTGATTAGTAGCACCCCAAAACTATGCTTCCGCAAAACAGTGAACTTGGGGGTGTTACACTTTATGCAGACCCTTTTGATGTGGAAGCACAAAAGAAAATTGAAGCTGCAATCCGCCAGGTGTGTGACCATTTATTGGTTTTGTAATTTGTGAAAATTATATATGTAGTTGTCGTTCATAGAAACCTTTTCTATCTCATGATGTTTGTGCATTTGGTTTTACTTAATAGTGAACATGAACTCAATTAATTTCCATCATTTTGAAGAGTGTTAATTGATGCTCTAATAAAATAGCCCCTTTCAAGAATAAATGTCCATAAATTCAGCTACCATGAGTCCATGATTCTTTTACTATGTTTTGAAGCATGTAATACAGTTTGTAACATTGTAAGTGTGTGATGCAATTCTTTTGCATCGCTTATAACTGTAGGTGATATAATTGTACTTGCGTGCCCTCGTCACTTATATTCCTTTTTGTCTTTTTCCCTTTCCTTTTAGCATCATTTTCCATTTTTGTTTAGTTCTTTTGTGATATTTTATTACTTTCTTAAAACTGGGCTGCTGCGCTAGAACACAATCCCGAAGCTTTTGCAAAAGTGGTATGTACTATTGACACCACCAGTATACAACCCAAAGGTTGTTCAATGTAAATTGGAATTGTCTTGAATTATCTTTCATGTCATTTTGTATGTGGACATGGAAGTCAATGGTGTTCCCTTGAAGGTAACAATTGTAACAAATAGTGGTACTTCCATGCTTCATCTTTTTTCATAGAAATTTCACATTATTTTTGTTACCATCAATAAAATCAATGTTCCGTTTTGATTCAAGTATATAACTACATGTAGCCCAGCTGTTACATCAGTACTAATTTGGGTCCTGCTCATGTGAATTTAGGCTTTTGTTGATAGTGGAGCGCAGGCAGCTATAATATCAAAAATATGCGCAGAACGTTTGGGGTATGTGTTTTTTGGGTTATGTATTACGACTTTATCTCTAACAGGCTATAACATTAATTTTTCAAGCATTCTAATCCATTAATATTTCAACAAAAAGATTATTTGGGTCAACCAAACGGGATGTATTTCATGTCGTGCTTATTGGTCACCAGATTTAAATGATACATTGACCACCCATCTTGCCATGTAAAAGTGGATTACCATGTCTATTGGCACGTATGTAACCTGTTTAGCTTGAATATTGTATCAACAATCATTTCAAAATCATCTACAATACTTCAAGAGGTTCCATTGGTCTAATATTAATATCCTTATTGCTATTAGTTGCAAAAGATATCGTTCTGAACTTCTGATTAGTTATGAGTCGACCCACAAATTAAAGAACAAGACTACTAATAGGAAATCTTGGATAGTAATCCATTCCATAAACCATATAGCTTGACTTTTGAACTCAACTTATAAGAGATTAATTGTTGACTGATCTATATTGTGTGTACATGGAATCAAAATATGAAAAACAATTTTGGGTGACTGCTCATTAAAAACTCTGCTACTATTGGGGCATTGTTGTTGGTTTCACTTATGTGTTTCTGGGTTGTTTCTTTTAGAAGAGGCTTGGGAATAGTGAAGCCAAAGGATCTGTTTGGACATTTATGCAGACATGTTTAATTTTTTCCCGCGTTATATGATTTTTGTAGGTGAAATTTGAAGAACGATGTATGTAGATTGAAGATGAAAAAGTTAACTTAACACAAAGAGAGTTGAGTAGTTTTGGAGGTTAGATTTCAATACAAATTGCAGGGTAATTTTTTACATTAGCTTCAGCGTGATCTACTTGGATTTTAAATACATAAATAGAGATTTTATATGCAGAAAGTAGCTATCATGATGATACTTGTCTTTTTTGAAACATTATTACTTATATCTTAGTTTATTTCAGCAAATGTATTTTATACATTTGAACAGTTTTTTATACTTATATCAGTTTGTAGAGTTGATACTTTCATTTTCTTGAACAGTTTTTTATACTTGCAATTCTTTTATTTCATTTCATAGGCTCCAATTTCCTGGACTGTGCATAGTAATTGAAAAGATAATGCATGTTTCGAAGAGTCTATATGCAGAAGCCAACCATGCCCATTTTTTATACTTGCTGGACGTAAATTGTCGAAGTTGCTGAGGGAGGACATATACGTCTCATATTTATTTATATGTGACCATCTGTTTATTAATTATTTGTATAGTCATATTTTATATTGATTATTATTCATATAATCCCAAAAAAGGAGTTTTGCATAGCTTAGTGTACGTGTACTTCATATGTGCATTAATTTTGTAAGTTATTGTTCTGTTTTTTAGATTGGATTAAAAAATTGAGCAATTAAGGAGTGCCAAGTAGCTTTTTGCGAGTCCATTTCTTTTTGTTGCCAGCTTGAATATTTTTACTTCTACATATATGAGACGCTACTACTGTGGTTTTGAAAAAGCAACTGTTACCCTTGTTAACTTATAAACGAATTATAAGTTACAAACCCTGTAAACAAGTGTTCGTGAATAAAATCTCAATTTATTTGAATAACATCAAACAACATTTGGAAAGATGGTTTTAAGAGGAGCCATATTATTTCAAGAAGTGCAGGTTAGGAGCGAAATGGGTCATATAACAGTGGCTATATCAGGTAATTTGCGAACTGGATTAATGTTCCCAGCTTAGTGGCTATATCAGGTAGTTTGCGAAATGGGTCATATAACAGTTTCGTAGGGACGAAATAGGGTGGATAGTGACTGGATTTTGCTTGCTGTAAATGATCAAGTAACAACGGGTGGAGTTTGTTTGAGTACTGGATGGTATGGATGGTTTATAATATTTATGTATGTATGTTATGTATGAAAAATGTTTGTACAAGTAGGAGTACATTTGAGAATGTGATTGTGTACTTTTGGGCTTTTGGCATAGTAGTAAATAACAATCTTTTGCTTTCTCTAAAAAGATTACACATGCATTGATTTTACAAGTGCTTTTGCCTATTCAAACTATTAACTTTTGCTGATATAATTTTTTTTGTTGTCGGGTACCACAAGTAAACTAAGGATGAGTTGATTTGAGTTGGATTTTTATGTTTAGCAGTCATGGGTACCTAATTCATTGTGTACGTATATGTTTAGCGGTCACGTAGACTTATTTAAACCTATAGCTTCAATAACTACAAAAAAGGTAATACATTTTTCTCACAAGTGAAATGTATGAACAACAAAAGGTAATACATTTTTTGGTTATCTTGCATTAGGTTATTTTAACAAACATCCTTTTTGTATAACAAATTTATTCATCCATATTGTATTCTATTTATTCTATTCTAAAATCTATTTTAGAATAACCAACCCCTATATTGTATTCTATATATCCTATCCTATGGAGCAACTATTATTATTATTTCTACAATATTAATTGAGAAATTACAATATCTTTTTGATCAAATTGAGAAAGCTAATTTTTGGTTATTCATGTAGAGTATTGCATACATTGATCTTTATTGATTTGAATTATACATGGAAACCATTATTAATATTTCTAAATTGGGAAATGCTATTGACAGCCCTTAGGGCTGTCAATAAGACACATCCAATGCATTAATTAAAGTTGAAACTTTCCTTATTCATTCAGGATTATATATAAATTTAATTAATGTTTGCATTTAATTTAATGAAACTTTCCATTTATTTGTGATGTATTAAATGATATATTTGATTAAAAAGGAAACTTCAACTTTAATCAATGTATTAGATGTGTCTTATTGACAACCCTTAGGGCTGTCAATAGCATTTCCCTTCTAAATTTCAGTAAAGTCCTTCACTTACTATTTCGATTTCTCCATTTGTACTGTGTCTGGTTCATTAAGACTCTATTCAAGAAAAGTATTATTGGATAATAACTAAACTGAAAACACACGAGTTCATTCATGATCAATGATATATTATTATGAATTGTGATTTATATATTATACATGTAATGTAATTAATGAAAAAAAATTAAATCTGCATCCCAAAGTAGATATTATTTGTTATTTTTTCAACCGTTTTCACAAATTCATATTTATGAGCCCCAAACCGATTAACCAAATTGTTATTAAGTTAGTTTGGGTTTGGTTTGTGTAGTTTCGGTTGGGGTATTGGTTGGTTTTTATTTTTTTAAGAACCAAATAAACCAAGCCGAATAACCCCATCTAATAATCAAAACCCGACCGTCTGAACACTTCTAATTATGATGCACACATTTGATACATTTCTTAGATGAATATGCTTTTCATGATCATATTCATTACTGATGGTTCAAATATTGTACTTGACAAAGATCAAGTCAATATATGGAAAAGTCAACTTCGGTAATTTTACTATTAATATTTAAAGTTGTTAATTGCGTTAAAGAAAAAATAAGGTTTTTTAATTTCTAATTGTTTTTTTTATCTTGATTTATTTGTTCAACATTTTCATCTGAATTTTATAATTTTTTTGGCGGCTAACAATATTGTTCGAGAAAACCAACGTATAATCAAGAAAACGCTTAAATAGGCAGTTCTCTGTTACCACATGTAGTAAAAGATAACTATATCATATTTATATAACTCTTCACTAATATAATGTAGTATGAATTGTTATGTAGTCTTCTACTTTGTTACTCAAATATTTACAAACTTAGCTTAATGCCTAACTCGAATGCATACTCTAATTGCACAAGAAACTTCAATAAACACAAACGTATTTGATTTGAGCTCTCGGGTTTAATCAAACTATAATTTTTTTCATCCCCCAAAGTCTTATTCATTTATTGACTTACATGCCAACGGTTAATCGAACATTACTTCGTTAAAATCTCTAAGGTGTATTTGTTTTAATCGACGGGTGTTCGATGAAATGGTACGATGAATAACTACTTTTAAAAGGTCGACGTATCTAGCCAGATCTTTACTTCTTGAATATTTAAATTAATATCTATCTATTCAAACATGAAAATAGATCAAATCATTTATTGTTACTTTATTCATTTCAGTTCAACAACATACATCCTCACTGGTTTTAGTACAATTTTCGTTTAATCCCTATTTATAATGAAATGAGATCTAAGAATAATTATGGATTCAATGTAGGAAGGAATATTGACGCCGCTCTACCTTTTGGGCAATAAATTTGACTAGATAATGGTGAATTTATAGCCTATAAACTTTTATTGTACTTACATACACATGAATGATCAATAATTTGTAAGGTTAGGTGGCTTTTTTTTTTTTTTTTTTTTTTTGAGAATGTAGTACTTATTAGCAAGCGTTTAATATGTTAAAAATATTTATTGGTAAATTTAAAGACTCAAATGCGATAGTCAGCATTGTCGCAGGTCAGTCATCTAGTTGTCATTAATACATTAAAAAAAATTATTTTAGTAATTTTTATATTTTTGTGAGGGTGACTGCCCCCGTTGCTCTCATTCTAACTCCGCTCCTGCATATAACTAGTTAATGAATCGACTTACTGGTGTATTATTATTATTATTATTATTATTATTATTATTATTATTATTATTATTATTATTATTATTATTATTATTATCTAAATCCCTTATTATGTATTTCAAACTTTTGCCTTAAAACTTAGTAAAGGAAATATGAAAAAACCCTAATCTACCCCTACATTATCCCTAAAAGAAGCAGCTGGCAATTTAATTATTTGTATGCAGCATTGAACCAAAGAAAATAGGTTAGACGTTCAGTTCAAAAAAGGAAATATAAGCATTTGGTCGATGAGATCAAAAGGAAAATTGCATATCAATTAGTTGATTGTATCTAGTTGTCAACATATTGATTTATGGAGAATAATTGATAATTAATAATTAATAATTTATAATTTATAATAGTAGATAAAACTAATTCCAAATTAAAATTGAAATATTCAAACCAGGCTCACCATTTTAATTTCCAACTCCGCAACATACTACAACTGTTTTTTTTATCTCTAGGGTCACTTCTTCACTACTTTTGTAACCAGGGTAAGGAAAATGAATCAATCCAACATATCAATAACTTTTTTTTTTTGTATAGGCTTTTGTTTTTTAATGTTAGTGATATGGGGCTCGAATTTATGTTTTTGTTTATGTGGTTTTTGGTTCGATCCCTAGGGTTTAATTAATGTATGTGTTTTTCTTCATTCTTTATATTTTTACACACCTTTGGCTGAACACTCAAATGGTGTTGTGAAAGTCTATCTTTTTACTTGTTGTAACTCTGTAAGGAGGGATTGTGTTGTACATGATATATGATGGTGGAGAATGATCATTTGCTAAAGTGAGTTTATTATTCCGTATAATATTATTGGATTTGAACCTTTTAATATATTTCTATTCATTTTGTTTTCTAATGCTTACAAAGCTTCTTGCTTTTAACAAGGAAGTAAACTTCTGGCTTATCAAGGATCGATCCTTTTTTTTTTTTTTTTTTTTTAATATTCGCTTCAAAGGGAAAATGCAAAGATTTCCTATGTTGGTATTTATAAAGATGAACAGAAGTGGGATAATAATTATTGTAAGCTACTACCCGAGTCTCTGTAACACATTATGTCGACTTCGAGATAACACATTGATGTTGGTTTAGTTGATAGCTTCGTGTTTTATAGTCACATTGTTTTTTGAAGGCACATATTTTTAAGAAATAGGTTGTTGAGATGAAGGTGGCTGGGACTGCATTGAGAAAGTATGGACGAAGAGGAATGCGGCAATTAACGGGGTGGTTAAAAACACATCGTTGCAAAACGAGTCAATGATGTTAAGGGTGATAAAAGACTCTTGATGACCCCGTTCATATGAAGTATAGGGAGGTTAATGGTCGTCCACCCACTTTTAAATTGTTGATTCTAAATCAATCCAACTCTTATCTTACAATTAACTAAAGTATAGATGATGATGATGATGATGATGATGATGATGATGATGATGATGATGATGATGATGATGATGATGATGATGATGATGATGTAATATTATATGTTTGCTTTATTGTACCGAAGGAAGAAGTTATATGTGAAAATGAGGATTACCTTTTCCCATATCACATTCTAACAATGGAGGTTATCTTTAGAGTTTAGGCTTGATATTGCATGTGCTCTGTAGACGGTGAGATCAGCTCAATTGTTTATCTTTATGTAACATGTTAAAAATAACGATGATAATGTAATTCAATTTGATAAACACTTGTATTAAAAAAAACACACTATAATTTAATGTGGTGCATTCACTCCATGGAACGAAATATCATATGTATTTGATACCGCCGCATAGCACGTATATATATATATAATTTAAACATATATATATCTATATATATATATATATATATCTGTATACATATATATATATATATATCTGTATACATATATATATATATATATATATATACATATATATATATATATATATATATATATATATATATATATATATATATATATATATATATATAGGGTAGTGATCAAGAGGGAAGTGTCTTTTTGGGGGAAGCGTTAATACGCATCAGGAAGCATATTACAATTATCAATCAAAACGTCAACAAAAATTTATTTTTATCGGTAAACAGTAATCAAAATCGATGCTATAAAGAATATTTTAACGCATGAATTTCATTTTTAAGTCATAACATTAATTGATGAATTTCTATTTAATTAATTGTTAAGATGCAGTGTGATGCATATTAACTAAGATGCATCGCGATGCATCATAAAACTTCACATTATTTGAAAAATATTTTTATTGTTAAGATGCATCACAATGCAGATTAACTAATATGCACCGCGATGCATCTTAACGGATTTGGATCAAATATTCATAAATCGATACTATAACTTGAAGAAAAAATTTATCAAGGAAACTTAACATTTATAACATCGATTCTGATTAACATTTACTAAATTTCAGTTTGCTTTTTTCGAGATTAGTATAGGTGAAGGTAATATGCTTCCTGATGCGTATTAACGCTTCCCCCTTCCCTCAAAAAATGAACTTCCCTCTGGATCATGCCACTATATATATATATATATATATATATATATATATATATATATATATATATCATCAAGGGAAATCAATATATTACCATATCGAATTACTACCCCACATTCCAATTATCGTTTTCAACAATTCTACTCGATACTAATAATCTATTACTCCTACTATATGTCAGTCAAATTTCACTCTATTTACCCTATAAAATAAAAAATCAACAAAGAATACATAGGCTTACTTTCAATCTCTTTTCAATTTACCCGCACTACGACTACTATCATTACCGCTATTGTTTTTACCGTTGCATTGCACGGGTCATGTGCTAGTTATTATTATTATTATTATTATTTTAAGCAATCACATGCCATGACCCCATGATTAATTAAGGTATGGAACACGTGGAACGTACAGCTGGCCGAAATGTCAAACTTTAATTGGATGTCCTGCATTTTTATAAAATGCACGTAACTAAACGTTTAAAAATTATAAATTTTACTGATTGTCGATCATGTCATATATATTATATCCGTATAAAATAAATGTTCACATGAAGGTATGGAACACGTGGAACGTACAAGTGGCCAAAAGTCAAACTTTAATTGGATGTCCCGCATTTTTATAAAATGCACGTAACTAAACGTTTAAAAATTATAAATTTTACTGATTATCTTAAAATAATTATTTATTTGTAAAAATATCTGTTAATTATTTTAATGATCGAGCTAGTAGTTGGTTTAATTAACTACATTATTTATTTATTGACCAAGTTCTCATTCATACTATCTTCCTTTCTCAAGTTCTCATTCATTGTGAAAAGAAGGAAAAAAAAAATGTCTACCCCGCAAAAAATCCCCTTTAAAGAGAGAGAATCAATCACCAACAACTTTTCTGATAAAAATCTAATCGGAGAAGGATTTATCGGAAAAAATTATAAAGGACAACTCTCACAATCTGGAGAGTCGATCGATGTTGCGGTACTGAGGTTAGATTACAGTTTTTATCTGCAAGAGGTTGCATTCGATAAGGAGATTGCAATCCTTTCAAAACTTAAGCATGAAAATATTGTGCCTATTGTTGGGTTCTGTTACGAGAATAATGAAATGATCATTGTGAACAAACATGAGGCCCGTGGAAGTCTCAAATACCATCTAAGTGGCTCAAGACTTACATGGATGCAAAGATTGCGAATAAGTGTCGGTGTTGCGCGTGCATTGAGTTACCTGCATAGTGATTTCGAACACAAAAGTGTCATACATCATAACGTCAACACCAATTCAGTTTTATTGGATGAAAATTGGGAACCCAAATTATCTGGATTTGAATATTCTATGACAAGTCCAGCAGGAAGGAATTTAGTCCTAGCATATGAACAGCATGGAATTGGGAGCTACAAAGCGGATGTTTTCTCCTTTGGCATCGTCCTATTTGAAATCTTGTGTCGAGAGAAAGCTTTCACCGCAAAGGATGGTAGCTTTCAGGCTCCACTGGCCATATTCAGTCATGAAAACAGAAAACTGCATAAAATGGTTGATCCGGATCTATTTAGCGAAATGGATCCACAATCATTCAACATTGATAGTGTACCCACTACTTTGAGCTTTCACATGGCTTGGCCCATGGGCCTTTCTTATTGGGCCACCCATTCCCCTATATAAGGGTACAAACCCTAAATCATTACCACAACCTCTCACACAATTACACACACATTGTGTTTGCAGCCTCCATAGGCTCTCCTCACCTCCAAACCCCATCTTCTTTGATGGGTATTCGATCATCCTTTACCACCCTCGACGAGAACTATCTCGATCCGGGTTACGACACGTGTGCAGTGTAAAGAGGTGATTCCCCATCCGCACTCAAGCCGAAATATGCTTGAACAATTGGCGCCATCCGTGGGACGACACAAAAAGCTCGTTCTACTCTATTCAGAATCTGATCGGAACCAACATCATGATCGCAACACAGGTTTCTCGATCTGACTTTTATAATCTCATTATATCCTCAAAGGCAAGTTTCTCAATTTTTATCTACTAATTTTTGATTCTCACGAAACTTAATTGGGGCTTCTTGGAAACCGAATGCATCCAATCGGCAAAACAATTTGTCGGGCATAAGTTTATTCATTTTTGTTGAGTACAAATTTCTAAGCTAAATGTACAAGTCTTTGATCACAAATGGTTACCTATGTGATGTGTCACGTGGTTTCAAAAAGACCAATTGAGATTCACAGTGAATCAAAATAACATGATCCCTGTATATTAATTTTATTACAGAAGTACAACGATGAGCATTCACAATCAAACATCTTTTTAATTTCTACATAAAAGTGAAAGCATCATAAGTGCTATCATAAATGTGATGTTTTACAAAAATCTTCAATGAAGTCTCACGATCTTATTCATCACCTACAAAAATCTTCAATGTGATTTGTTTGTTTTTGGTGATTGTGTTGCTAAATGGGATGTCACACTTACAAGTGGCACTCAAAACTGTGGGGATTTAAATCGCACTCCAAGTATTCGATAGAATGCCTCAACCAATTGTACAATTCTTACTGCATATTGTACAACATTGTATTGCTCGGTGTGGTATCTAATTGTCAACGGGCCACACTTCCAGCTTGTTTGCACCCCCTTTAGGGCCTGATTTGCGTGCATATTCACACCCCTTTCGGGCCCAGTTTGTAGTCGTGATTGACGCCCCGTCGGGCCTGATTTACAAGTATAATTAGCATCCCATTCGGGTCTGATTTGTAACCCGATTTGCTGCTGATCTCAGTCACGCTCATGCCTGTAGTGCAACCCTCTTGGGGCTTAATTTGCAGCTTTTTGGTTTAGCTTTTGCAGCCATATACGCGCTTGCTCGCAGCTGCATTCAAGACCATCTTCCCGGACCTCATGATTCCGTTCTGGGATAACACCGAGCTCCGGGATCGTTTATATACTCCGAGCTCCGTGTTCCGAGTTGATTTCGTTCAGAGATGACACCGAGCTAAGCTCGTTCTAAAATAAAACCGAGGTTCGGGATCGTTTACATACTCCGGCCTCGTATCAAGATAAACCGAGCTCAGGCTCGTACATGCGAGCTCCGGGATCGCGTTCATGCTCCGGCCTCGTTAAATATAAACCGAGCTCCGGGCTCGTCAAATCAAACCGAGCTCAGGCTAGTACACGTGAGCTCTGGCCTCGTACACCTCCGGCCCATCCAAGATAAAACTGAGCTCCGGGCTCGTCAAATCAAACCGAGCTCAGGCTCGTACACGTGAGCTCTGGCCTCGTACACCTCCGGCCTCGTCAAAGATAAACCGAGCTCCGGGCTCGTACACGTGATCCGAGCTCGTTCAGAAACCTCTCTGAGCTCCGTGCTCGTCATGATATAACACTGAGCTCGCATTGACGTTAACTCCAATCGAGCTCCGTGATGCACCGATTCAACCAAGCTCCATGCTTGTTTCGACAAGCTCCGAGCTTGAGCATCTTACCTCATTTCATGAGAAGATAAAACGCATGTTATTATGTGCATACCACAATGACACTTGCTTTAGTGATCAAGGCACAACCCCTACTGTTGCAACTTTGTTTTCATTCATTAATGAAAAAGGGGTGTGCAAGTGCCAATATAATTGGTACAACCCAAAGATGTGTTTACAACATCTCTTTCCAGGTATGCAAGCCGATCGTCGGCAAAAAATAATTGAAATACGGAGTCTGTTTTTTACATTGCAACCACGGTGGGTTCCGAGCTCGTTCGGTGACAAAACCGAGCTCAAGACTCGTACACATGCTCCGAGCTTATTCCAAGATAAAATTGAGGTTCGGGATCGCTAACATGCTCCGGCCTCGTATCAAGATAAACTGAGCTCCAGGATTGCTTATACGCTCCGGGCTCGTCAACGGTGAACCGAGCTCCGGGACCGCTTATACGCTCCGGGCTCGTCAACGGTGAACCGAGCTCCGGGATCGCTTATACGCTCCGGGCTCGTCAACGGTAAACCAAGCTCCGGGACTGCTTATATGCTCCGGGCTCATCAAAGGTAAACCGAGCTCCGGGACTGCTTATATGCTCCGGGCTCGCCAAATGTAAACCGAGCACCGGGATCGCTTACATGCCCCGGGCTCCGTGAGGAAGAAGAGAAGAAACGCCATTTCTAGTTATTATGATTTGGTGGAACATTGTTGGAAGTTTACCAACAGGAAAAGCGGCAACTTTGTCACTTCTACAGACACGCATCAAAGGAAACAAGTTTTAAATCCTGCTTATTAAGAGTCCACTTTAACGTACTCAATTTGAAGTTTAACATACAAACCGAGCTCCGGGCTCGTTTACCAACTCCGGGCTCCGGGATCGTTTTATACTTCGGCTATAAACCGAGCTCTGGTCTCACTCACACGCACCGGGCTCGTGCTCCGAGTTCCGCCCTCGAGATCATTCGAGCTCCGTACCCATTCCATATATAATCCGAGTTCTGCACTCGTCTTGACATAGGGTCCGAGTTTCGAGTTCGTCCCACATAAACCAAACTCCGGGCTCATTCTGCATAATCTGAAATCAAACAGGAAAGAAAGGGGCTACCCCGAACACATCCTGCTAGTTGTTCAGATCACAGCTTACATGTTGTTCTGACCGCAGCCCATAAGCTTCTCTCGATCGCGACTCATCTTTTAAGTTCAATACTACAAAAAATTATGTACTATTGAACTGGGGGCAAGCATAATATGATTGCATTGGGACTCATGGACTCTTCTGCTTTAAGTTCCGCGATGCCGCTCGGTTCTGCGACCAAGTTCCGCGATGCCGCTGGGTTCCGCGGCCAAGTTCCGCGATGCCGTCGGTTTCCGCCCCCGGGTTCCGCGGTCAAGTTCTGCGATGCCGTCGGGTTCCGCGGCCAAGTTCTGCGATGCCGTCGGGTTCCGCCCCCGGGTTCCGCGGTCAAGTTCCGCGATGCCGCTCGGTTCCGCGACCAAGTTCTGCGATGCCGTCGGGTTCCGCGGCCAAGTTCCGCGATGCCATCGGGTCCCGCGGCCAAGTTCCGCGATGCCATCGGGTCCTGCGGCCGAGTTCCGCAATGCCGCCGGGTTCCGCGGCCAAGTTTCGTGATGCCGCCGGGTTCCGCGGCCAAGTTTCGTGATGCCGCCGGGTTCCACTGCCGGGTTCCACGCCTGAGTTCCACCGCCGGGTTCCGCGATGCCGCCGGGTTCCGCGATGCAACCAACCTCATCATCTTTGAGGTCTCAGCTCATCTCTCCAAGGAGTGAGCATCCCATCAGCTATGAGCTCTCAATTCTTACCTCATCAAATATGAGAAATCAGCTCTTAGCTCATTTGAGTTGTCAAGATGATCCCGTTCTAAGACAACACCAAGCTCCGGGATCGTTTATATATACTCCGGGCTCCATGTCTCGAGCTGATTTCGTTCCGAGATAAAACCGAGCTCCGGGCTCGTAGACTAAATCCGGGATCACGCCCATGTTCCAGGCTCGTTCACATACTTCGGGATCGCGCTCACGCTCCGGGCTCGTTCACATTCTCCGAGTGCCGAGATCGTTTATATACTTCGGGCTCATTTCGAGATAATATGTATTATTTGTTTTTTCTGCAAGGACGTTTTTCCCTTGCGATGAGCGGCTGTAAACCGTAAAACCTTTATATAGGTCGGCTAGCCCACATAAGGTAATCACTTGATTCCCACAAGGATGTATTCTCCTTGTGACGAATGGCTACACACCATAAAACCTTTAATCGAGGTCGGTTAGGCCTATATAAATAACCGTACAGCAACATTGACTTTTAAGCTCGGAGGGAACTGATCCACCCTCCGCGAAGCATCGAGGGGACTGATCCACCCTCGAGGCTTTAGCTTAACCAAAAAAGTTCACTTGTATGCTCTTACGTACATTCATAAAAACAAGTGAGAAACTAAACCGCCTTTGGCGTCGTCGCACCTCGCACTGGTATATGATTTTCGTGCAATCAGCTAAGCCCATGAGCGCGCTGCGAGCCTGCCCCCGTAAGGGAGTGCCTTCTAGCCTCCCGTTGGTAGAGGTCCACCAAATTATCATTTGGAAGTGACCGGAATATTGGTCGAGCCGAGGTCAAACCTCCGCCACACACCAACCCATAATGTAGTCTAGAAATCTACAATCGTCATGACTTAAAACAAAAAAGATTCGGCCCGAATAAACTGTAAGACCTGATTCTAGCTGAAACTGACGTTAACAGGCATGAATAAATATCGTTGTGTTGCATGGATAAGCCCTTATCCCAGCAGAATGCTGATGTGAGGCAATATGTCACGACACAATGACAAGTTCAATATGATACTTGACAAAGTTATCATACTGAACTCGGGGGAGTGATGATGTACTATCCGTCATCCCCTCAGAATTACTTTGCAAGGAATGTCTCTTGCTTTTCTTTTGACGAATTACATTGCAAGTATGTTCGCTGACCGTTTACAGGTCCTTCTGGCATATTTCCGTGTCAACGTTACAATCGTTGCTCATCTCGACAGCTTTGTCCTATTTAGAGCTTTGCTCGGACTCTCCTCGTTTAGAACTTACCCCATCTCAGCAGCTCGCTCTGAGCTCCGCTTGTGTGGGCAGCTTGTCCTGGAGCCATACTCGGACTCTGCCCGTTTAGAGTTTAGCTCATCTTCGCAGTATGTCCTAAGCCATGCTTTGGCTCTGCTCATTTAGAGCTCATGGCTCATCTTGCCAACTTGATTGGGGAGTTCTACTTAGTCCTTTGCTGCTCAATTGTTTTGTAAGCCCATTGCCTCTACGGTTGACATCTTTGTCATGGTAACCTATTAAGTAAGTTCGACACGACATGTATGAACATATCATACCGAACTTGGGGGACTTGATAGTGTACCCACTACTTTGGGCTTTCACATGGCTTGGCCCATGGGCCTTTCTTATTGGGCCACCCATTCCCCTATATAAGGGTACAAACCCTAAATCATTACCACAACCTCTCACACAATTACACACACATTGTGTGTGCAGCCTCCATAGGCTCTCCTCACCTCCAAACCCCATCTTCTTTGATGGGTATTCGATCATCCTTTACCACCCTCGACGAGAACTATCTCGATCCGGGTTACGACACGTGTGCAGTGTAAAGAGGTGATTCCCCATCCGCACTCAAGCCGAAATATGCTTGAACAAACATCTTTTCTGAAATTGCGTATATTTGCGTAAAGGAGCAGATAGCACCGCCGAAAATGAATCGGATCCTTTTTAAACTTGAACGAGCATTGAAACTTCAAGAAAAACATGAAAATCCTGTAAGGCTATATGTATGGTTTTACTCTTTCAGTATACATGTGTTACATTAATATTACTCATTTTTAAAATCGATATTATAGGAACGCTCAGCAGTTGCAGTTGAACGCACATTATCCCGCGACTTGAAGTTAATGGTAATTAGTATTTATCTTTTATACGTTCTATAATTAGGACAAATTCAGTAAATTTGTTGTTGCAACGTATACTGTTACTGCGTGCTTTAATTGTTGTAGAGTTTGTTGTGTGAATCATTTCTTTGTTGTATTTATCACCTCACTCCCATTTTAGACCACCTACAATGGTGATGGACATTCTGGGCGTCCTAAGGCGCCACGTAAGCAGCCATGCCATTTCAGCAACTCCAATTTGCCCCTAGGTCCTAGCAATTCAATTTATTTTTTTTAAATGTTTTTATTTATTTATTTTGATTTAAAACTTGGAAAGAAAAGAAAAAACAAGTAGGTCCCTCAGAACGCTCAAATTTTGCCCGTGTTCGGCTCCAGAACTCCCTATTAATAGCGTGACGGGCGTGTCTTAAGATAGATAGACATCCACATCAAACCCTTAGACCAAATCATATTATCTACCGTATATTTTTACTCTTTAAGTGAGACTCAACTTTACCACAAATATATTTTGGGAAAGAGCTTGGTGAATACTTGGCCGTAATTTAAAAAGTTAATACGATGACCAGAATATACAACACCAATTTACTCAACCAACCGCACCAAATTTACTCCAACGAATTAAACACGGTGATTCGTACACCACCACCTTTTTGCCATACACCACCAAAATATTTTCTTTGACCATTTTGCCCTTTCTAAATTTTCCTCTAATATTTTTACCCCTTTCCGGTTTTCCCCTCAAGCGCAATATCTATTCAATTTCTCTGTTCCCAACCCAATAGCTACCAACTAGTCTCTTCAATTGGGAATTCTACCCCTGCATTTCCACCGCCGGTCTCACTTTCTTATCCCATTAGTCACCGACTAGTTTTTAATAAGTTACACTATATTATTCCACAGGTATTATATTAACCCATTTTAATTTCCAATTACTTTTAGTGTTGACTTTTGATCCAATAGCCTACTGCTTCTATTTGGTAAACTCTTGTTCATGATCATCAAAACAATTTGAATTCATGTTCAGGTGTAGCTGGTTGACTTTCGTCCACATCAACAACTGCTATTTGAAAATCTCATTGTTTAATCCTTATTTCATATATAATAGAAATTAGAAAAGGTTTAACTGGGTTGTTTTTGAAGTTTGCAATTTTGTGAGTTTTGATTTACGGGTGCATTTATTTATTTTATATAAATATTAAAATCCTCCCTAATTTTAAAATCATCATGGTCTGACATATATAAAAATGTTAAAAAGAGTTGGCTTATATATCAATTAAATTAAGAAGTGCTTAATCGGAGAAAAACAAGGTAATGCTTGAATATAAAGGAGGGGAAAAGTTTAGGGAGGATATCAGGAAAACATTAGAAAGGGCAAAATGGTCAAAGAAAATATTTTGGTAGTGTATGGTAAAAATGAGGTGGTGTACGGATTACCTCCCATTAAACACCAACTTGCCATATACAATATTAAGAAGTATATGAAGTATCTTATACTCGTAGATATCAAAGCGTTGAGCCAGCATATCTGAGTAAATAAAAACCGATTTGTTATGTACGAAACTATGTAAATTTATACTCCGTATAATAGTAGATTAATAAAATAAATATTATAAACTAATAAGACGAATACTATTATGGAATAAACGAGTCGAGTCCGAGCCGAACTCGACCTTCATACACTAGGCTCGAAATGAGCCAAGCTCGAACTTCATATACTAGGCTCGAGCTCGAGCATAGTGAATTCAAACACTCGAACCTAATCAACTAGGCTCAGCTCGGCTCGTTTACACCCGTAAGTAAACATAAGGAGAGCTGCTATTGTGATATTCAAACAGCTATATTCTTCCTTGAGGAGGTGGGTTGAAGAAATTTGACGGTGATACGTAAAAGCCTAAAAGGTTTGGGAATGAGCCTAAAATAATACGGGTAGGGTAATTTTGTAAAAGGGGGGTTTGATGGGGATGACATAGGTTTTACGAATGACCGTAAGAGTATTGTGGACAGTCAGGCAGTATGATTAAGTATAAAGTAGACAAGTGTAATCGGTGACATATAATATAATAAAACATTTCAGACCACCCAATTCAATTCGGGTTGGTTCGGTTCTGGTCCGATCCCGTTTCAATTTACTATTTCTGACGGTTCCAAATCATTTATTTATGTACACCCTTACTATTAATCATTTGAATGTTGAATTACCTCGACATTACTAGATCATAGACCCCTTTAAAATAAACACTTTTAAGAGCATACTTTTAACCATTTTAAAAATGTCTAGCCAATTATAGAATGATGGATTATAATTTAATAATGAACTCAGGGGGTGACATTTTTATAGGATAAAGTATAAAGATAATATGAAACATTTAATTTATTTTCTAATGTCCTAAGGGAGCGAAGCACGGGCAATACGATGTTCATGATAGATCATTTGTAATTCTTTTTTATTTTCTATCAAAGATATCCGTTTTATATATAATTTTATTTCTTAACCTTACTTGCAAATTATATATGATGCAGCTGACGAACTTGGAACACATGAGGGTTCAAATCAAAGATATACTAAAGGCCACCGAGAACTTTGCCTCAAAATATTGCATCGTGTCAGGTGGATCTGGTACCGTATACAAAGCAGAACTTGTCCATGTTGATAGAGAATATTGTTGTGCTATAGAAGGTCAGGATGAACGTGAACTACCCAAGAGACGCAATGAAGTAGCCATAAAACGCATCTTCAATACAGAAGACGAGTCTGGAGAACAAGGCTTTTATACAGAAATTGAAATGCTTACTAAGTGTAAGCATTCCAACATACTTACTCTACTTGGCTTTTGTGATGAAGGTTCAACTATGATCCTTATCTATGAGTATGCTACCAATGGAAGTCTTGCTGATTATTTACAAAAGAATAATCTCATTGATGGTGATGGTGATGGTGAGGGTGAGGGTGGTGGTGGTGGTGGTGATGATGATGGTGATGGTGACGTTGACGTTGACGGTGATGGTGACGGTGGTGGTGGTGGTGGTTATGATGATGATGATGATGATGATGATGATGATGATGATGATGATGACGACGAAGATGATGATGACGGGGAGGAGGTGGAGGGCGAGGGCGATGATGATGATATTTGGGCACAACGAATGCACATCTGTCTTGATACTGCAAAGGGATTAAGTTGCCTTCACACTGGTGAGGGGGACCGACAAGAGATAGTGCACCGTGATATAAAGAGCGCGAATATCCTTTTGGGAAAGAATTTGGATGCGAAGATCGGTGACTTTGGGCTCTCTCAATTTCTATCTGCTAAAGAAGAGCAAAACACTATTGCAGGTACAATAATGTACATGGATCCACAATATGTACAGGAAGCAAAGTTGAAAAAACAAATAGACGTTTACAGTTTTGGAGTAGTACTGTTTGAGGTTTTGTGTGGGAAATTAGCCTATGATCCAATTTACTCCACAGAGAATAACAAGGGGCTTGCACTCCTAGCACAACAGCATGTCGCTAACGGAACCGTATGGGAAATTATTGATCCAAAAATAAAAGAAGGAATAACTAAAACCAGGTTTACTTCAGTCAAAGGACCTAATCAAGATTCTATCGATACATTTTCAAAGATCGCATATCGTTGTTTAGACGGAAGACAAGACAACCGTCCCACAATGGAAGTTGTCATCAAGGAACTTGAGAAAGCACTACACTTTCAAGTAAGTAAATACTAATACGTCCTTACTTTAGATATAAAAACATCTGTTTTAATTCTTGTTAGGACACATTATCTTAAAAGATGACATGTTTCCTAATTATTTTTAAATATTTTTAATCAATACTAATTTCAAACTTAATTCTTATCTTAATATTCATATAAACAAGAAATTAACACCTAAAAATACACATGCGCATAATTAGGTATATAATTTTAATAGTTTTTCTTCTTCTTATTTCTCTATTTTCTTACTTATACTATCTTAAACTTACTCGTAAGATGTAAATATATTTACTTTGAGTATTTGACGATGGTAACTATACATACATTTAATTCATATTCTCATAAATATATAGCATATCATCTTATCTATTATATATCTTAGACATATATAAAAAGAACATAAACAACTTGAAATCATGAATAAATGTAAGCAAATAGATACTTTAAAGATTTTCATGTCTACTAAAAAAAATTATAAGGGAAAAAAAACCCCATTAAAAAAAATCATAAGGGAAAAAAACCCCATTAAAAAAAATCGAAAGAACTCATTGTCATTATCATGCTAACATATAAAATAATTATTTTTTATATAAAAATGCTAACTAATAATGTATAACCTAGTGCCTTTTAAATTCAAACATTATCATATTAGTCAATTTACATTGTTTGTCATTAATATGTTAGCTTTGTCACCTAGTGCCTTTTAAATTCTAACATCATCATATCATCAACGTTTTGTGTATCAACTCAATGACACCAACACATAATCAAAACTCCATATTTCACCTTATAACACAATTTTATTTCCACCTAGAAATTTAATTATCACTTTTCCCATGAAATCAACATGCACATAGCTAATTTGGTTATTTTAACAACAATAACATCAATTCATCATCATCATCATCCTCCAAAAATCTTTATTCTTACAAAATCATCAAATCATATAAACGACACCGAAACTCATCTTTTGATACTCAAACAAGTTCGTTTATATTTAATAGCAACAATATAATCTTCCTAAACCCAAAACTCAACTTTTGTTAACAATCTAAATTAGGGTTCATAACTCCCAATTATGAAAACAATGAAATTGGACGGTTAGGAAGAGTGATTAGACCTCAATGATGATGAATATGCAAGTTATAAACTCAAATACAAAACAGCTTGTCCTCACTATTGTGATTGCTTGTTCTTGCTCTCCCTCTCTTCTCTCTGGTCGCACGCACAAAGCCAAACGCAACCTTTTAATGTTGCTTCGAGATTAATTTAGAAGATGGGAGTATATGTTTATAATAATCCCGTTTTAACCCCTCCTCTCTCTCAAATACAAGTTATAACCCGTTTAACTCATTTTTATTAATTTACAAATTTAGTCCCTTAAGACTTATTTTCACACTCAAGCCACATGTTTCGGCTCTCGTTTACAATTCAACCCCGACTCAAATTTTGTATTTAACACCAAACACGAATATAATAATTTAAATAACTTTTTAAATTTAAATCGCGTACTTACAAATTTTGGGATGTTACAGTTTGAGTTCCTTATAAGCCTAAAGTTGTGGCTAACAGATAACTTCCATCATAGTTTTTAGTTGAAACATAAAGATATCTGGTCAGTAATTGCTTTTGGCTTTGCGGAGGCGTTACATATGGTATCAGAGCCATTGCCTCTCGGGATGTGATGGGCACGCGGCTCGTGCATCTCGTAGGGTATGCATCCTGGTTATTGGTTATGTTTCGGCCTGACAAGGATGTCAAGATTGTATGTGGGGAAGTTTGTAACAACCTGTCCCACATCAGTATCGATAAGAAATTTTGAGTCCCTTATAAGCCTGAAGTTGTAGGTAACAGATACCTTTCACCATGATTTTTAGTTGAAATTTGAAAGTATCCGTTAATCATTGCTTTAACTTGAGGGGCGTTACAGTAATATTGAACAAACTTAACATAAAAGTACAATTTTATAATTTAACATACGAAACCCAAGATTTTAATTTAATGGCAAAACAAATATTGAGGGTACAAAGTTTCTAAAACTATCAATCCGCTATTCATAGAACAAACCAATTTCTTATTACTTAACATACTTACCCTATTCCAATAACTCAACTCAAATAATTAAAAAAAAAAAAATACAAAAAAAATAGTTTTTTATCAATTTGCCAAATTACAAAACTTCCCTTAGAAGATTAAGTCGCAAACTATAACATGTTACACACTTACTATAGTGGTCCAAATTTGTTGGTTATTTTCGGAAGAAAAGAAATATAACACATTTTTTATTTAACACTACCAATTATATTGACATGGATTTAACTTGTGATTCATAGTCAAGATAGTTTAAAGGTATTTTGGATAATATGGATTTCTTATAAAATTATGTATTTTGAAGTTTGTTGAGTGTCTCATGTATTACAGGAGAACCGCAAAGAGATCTATCGAGTTCCATTTGAAGTCATAAAATCAATGACATCCAACTTCGCTGATCACTGTTACGGTATAAGAGGAAGATTTTGGACTACATATACAGGATACTTCAAAAATATTGGCAGCGTTGTGAAGCGGTTGGACGCCAGTCATCATGGAACAAAACAAGCATTTTATACAGAGCTTAAAATTCTTATGGAGTATAAGCATGAGAATGTGATTGGTCTTGTAGGCTATTGTGCTAGAAGGAAAGCAAAAGTCATTCTTTATGACATTGAAGATACAGACCCCCTTGAAATGTTTTTGGGCATAAATTCTTTAAGTTGGAATGAACGTCTTAAGATATGCATTAAGATAGCAAGTGGTTTGGACTTCCTCCATGGCGATAGTGATTCATAGGGACATCAACACGGGTAACATTTTGTTACCTGATTATTGGAATCCGAAAATTGCTGGGTTTGGGCATTCCATAATACTTCCAATAAATCAAGAAACAGTACTATTATCCGTCGATGACAGCTTTGTAGGCCCCTACACTGATCCAGAATATGCGAGTACGGGTTTGTTAAGCAAAGAATATGACATATACTCGTTTGGTGTAGTTTTATGTGATCTCATGTTTTGGAATGTGACAAAAGACTTAATGGGGAACGACGATCACGTAGGCCCTTTTATTAAATCCCTTCAAAAGGAAGGAAAATTCCGTGATATGGTGTTTGTAGGTGGAGAACGTATTGCGCCGCAATCATTGACCATATTTCAAAGTCCCGTCATTCAATGCTTACATGACAATAGAAAAGAACGGTCAACTGCAGGTGACGTGGTTACCAACTTAAGGAGGCACTTGAAGTCCAAGTAAGCTTTCATTTTTTTACAACCGAATTCAATGCTTTATCTTTTATATGATAAAGTTTTTAATTAAATAATTTCATTTTACAAATCTCCCCTCCCCTCCCCGAAATAGATTTTTACTAGTTTAAGACCCGTGAAAACACGGGTTTAACGAAATAAAATTATACAATTATTTCGTAAATTAAGTAAGTATTATAAACGTAGCAATAAGTTTTAGGAATAATATTACTTTTAGGAACAAATAAAATAATATAACATATATAATTATTGGACATCAATTATATATTATATATGTATTAGTTTTTATACGTGAAACTTCGTTTAATTACTTGTGTTACATATTATAATACATTCATTTATAAATTTACGGAAGTGTAATGGCATCAAGTTCGATCTTTTTTTAGACAAAGCAGATAGTTCATTACTAAAAATAAGAGTTATTTACAATTGGATATAGTACACAACAAAAGTTTAAATATGACACACATAGGAGTAATAATGCAAATAGCTATCTACTATCTAACTTCTTTTTTCTATAAGAGACAAAAAAACTTATATTAAAACTAAACCCACAATGTACATCAGGAGTAGTCAAGGACCAAATTATGACCCAAGACTGATAAACACATGTATACAGAAGCTAATATATGCAGATACTATATCTCCATATGCAACCTTTAGAGCCTTGACAGCCTTTAGTCTTGAAACCCCTGCCTGTGTCATCACCAGTTCAATATGTTTAGGCTCCACTCCAGTCTCATCAACAACTTCATCATCCTGAGCCACGGCTGTTGCCTCAGGCTTTGAAACCACATTACTAAGGTTAGGTGCTTTGAATTGCTCTGCTGCCTGGGACTGCAATTGTGAGCTCAGATCCTCAATCTTCGCCTCACCAAATATCACGTACGTATCTGAAGCAGGGGATTTGAAAACATCAGGCTTTGAAATCACAAACATCTGTAACACAATAACACTAATCATCAACAGCCAAGTAATCATTTCTAACAGATAATTTAAGTACATAGAATGAAGCTACTGCTAAAAAGTTAGAACTTACATTCTTGCTCTTTTTAATAGTAACACGATTGACTCCGATAATAGGCTTCATCCCAAGCTTTAACATAGCATTCCGACTCTTTTTCTCACTTCTTCTTTGCTTAGACCTACCACTTGCATTTACCAGGCCTGCTTACATAAACAAAGCAAGTGTTTATGGGCTAATGGTCGATAAGGTTAAATAAAAACAGCATCAAACTCGTTTATACCATGATCATTATTCACAATAAAAAACAATGACCCACATGAAAAGCTAATATTATGATTCCTAACATGATTGTTGGTGCTAAAGCATCTTTGTTTCTTTTACAATGAGTAATATGATAACCAAATTAGAATGTACCTCTTCTCATGATGCAGTAGTGTTCAGTAGTTTTAGTAATTGGAAAAAAATTATGTTTCGCAAACAGTTTACCTCACTAAGCTATTTTGACATGATAGTACGCAGCTCAAAATTCGATCTGTTATTTAAAAATAAGCAAAACATAGTGAGCCAAAATGAGTTGCAAGTCATTCTAAAGCGGGCATCATGGTGGCAAATAGATGACTTGAATCATATATGAAACGGAAAAAAGGTTCCAAACTCTAAAATTATAGAAAACCATTGCATATGATTTTTGTAACTATAAGAGTAGCCCACATTCAACCTTATTTGAAATCCCAGGATGAGTCAATATATTTCAATTTCGACTAATGAATCACACATATGCAAACAGCAGATTTCCTACATATAGTTTACTCATTAACCTAATTTACAACATAGTACTCACCTCAAAAATCGATCTCTTATATTGAAAGTAAGCAAAACAATGTGAGCCAATATGATTAGCAAGTCATTTTGAAGTGGGCGTCAGGGTGGCAAATAGATAATTTGACTTCAATGTATGTGAAACAGGAAAAAGGTCCCGATCTCTAAAAGTAAAGAAAACTATTGCAAACCGTTTATGTAGCTTTATGATTAGCACGTCATTTTGCTGCTAATGAATTAGCATTGAACTACTCATATTCCAACACCTTTAAGTAAAACTTACAGCATACAAAGCCGTCTTACCATGGGGTCACAAGCTCCCGGTCTGAACATTCCTTCCCATTCTCATCACTGGTCTTTGTAACCCATTTGTATTGCTTGTAGAACTGAAAAGATGTGCAGTATCCTACACAAAAGAAATTAAACATATTATTTCATCATACTAATGCATTAGCATTGAACTACTCGTTGATCAGCTCTACAGTTCCACATAAAACGAAAAAAGCTTAATTTCTCGTTAATGCAAAAGCCACACATCTATACTAACCATATAATACTTTTGAAAGGATCCACAGCTTTGATAGAAATGTGCAACTACAATCGCAATATCTTCTACTGGTCCGTAAGCAACAGCCCCACCTAAAGAAACCATCTGATCCAATAACATTGAGTAAAAAAAAATATTGCTAACAATAATAAACATACAATAACTTAAATAAATTGCTTCATACGGTTTAGATCTTCACTATTATTCTCTTTTTCATCCCCACCAAAAGAAACCACCTTTGTCCAACTTCCTTTCTGTCTTATACATAGAAGAATTACCCACTTGCACCTGCAATAGATCATAATATAAAACGCAATCAACATATAAATGCATAAGTTATACATAAGTAAATAAACCAGCTGTCAGGATAAATGCTAAATAATAATCCATTGTAACCTGACTATAACAGCCCTAAATTAATAAATATGTACAAACAGAAATATACCCTATCAGGTACAGGAGTTGCGTTTCCTTCTTCTTCAACTACCATTATCTTATCAGCACTTCCACCTTCCATAGCAATATCTTTATCCGCAACACCGTTGACAACTGATTCTACAGTTCCAACAGCAGCCGTGTTTGAAACAATCTCACAAGGTGGCTCAGGGTCTAAATCAATCAACTTAATGCCTCTTCCTCTACCACCACCAGCTGGCCTCCCTTTTCCTACAGCTGCAGCATTACCCCTTCCTCTCCCCCCACCAGTTTTCCTTCTTGTTGTTCTGTTTGCAGCTGGCGCAACAATGATATGATCCTTCACGATAAACGACAACGTAAAAAGTTAGCATTAAAACTTTCCATATATCCAACAGTGCTATTGAAAACTCAGCTTCTACATCCAATCTGTTTCCTGAAACCAACTAAGAATTAGCATAGAGGGAACAGTTGTACACTCCTTTAGGACATAACACATATTTATTAAGATATTACTCACTTATATAATAAATTACACACATGTAAATCTTGTAGTCCAGGAAGCTAAGTGCTTGCAATTTATGAAATATAAACCTAATGTCATCACGGAAGAAGGGAGGAACTGATAATTTAGAATACATAGAACTATAGAAGGCCTAGAGAATTCATATGATAAGAAACCAAAAACATGTCATTTACAACTGCTACAGGAAATAGACAGATTAAATATAACTCATGGTTAGAAATCATTGAACATTGACATCCGAGATCCCTTAAGAAAGATATTATAATAGTTGTGGAATGGCAAACCTTTTTTGTGTCATAGTGATTGCTCAGCCTGCTACAACGTTGGACGACACATGGCATATCACCTGTTACAATGATGAATGCACAAAAGAAAACCATCAACATTCATGATCCATACACACTTCGGTATATTAATCAACGATACAAAACCATTTCACTTGGATTATCGATAAGAATCAAACAGCAAAAGGATGAAGAAGGTGTATATATAACATTAATATGAGTTGAACAAATAGAAGAACAAAACCTTTTAAATTTTTGTTGCCTCTGATTAAAAAAAACGCGCACCTATTGAATCAGTACATGATTCAAACCATAACCACATATACAATGTCTCTAACACCACCTAATCTTCATGACTTACAAAACGTTAAAAGCCCCCGCTATATCATAGATTTTTATAAATGTACAGAATATCTTAGAAGATTAGAATGTAGACAACAAAAAAAACATATATATAGATAAGTCGATATACCTGAAATAGATTCGTGAAGAAGCTCAATAAGACCATGAAATACAGAGATCAAAATCAGGATGATGGATGAAGCCAAATGTTGAAGAAAAACCCAAACTTTTTCAAGAATCTCCGGTGGAAATTCTCATTAACTATCTACCTTTCTTCAATCTCGAACCTTATTCTAATTTTGAAACCCACAATAAAGCGAACAGATAGAATCCTAGAAATAATTTTACTTGGAACATAAATATATTCAAGTTCATGAGAGTAAGAGAATGGAGAAAGAATGATGGAGGTAAATCCATATAATTGATGAATTGAGAGAAAACATTCAATATCAAATTGAAATATTTTGAATTCAAATGTTAGCCAGAGCAATTATGATAGAAAATGTCATTGGAAGAGTGGGCGGTGTAAAGTGGGATAAAGAAACCTTTCAGTTTCCAAACCCTATAAATAGAGAGAAGAGAGCAGGCGTGGATTGACAGCCAATCCGTTAATTTAGCGTGAAACAACAAATTAAATGATGTTAAATGCGCATGTTTTCATTAATTCACAATATTTTCAACGATTTTAAATATAACAGCAGATTTTTAAAATATCCGTATAATTTTTTGTTTTATTCAATGCACAAATATAAGGTCATGCTTACATCACCCTTTTAACCACACGTTGACACATCAGCACGAACTACTACCTCATGACTTGACACATCAGCTTCATGACATCAGCGAAACCCCCCTTTATTAGTATAGATAGATTTTTTATTTTTAATGGAATTACGAATTTAATAATTCAGATATGTGAGTTACTTGACTTATAAATATTAGCACAACACAAAAAAAGTTTAAATTTGATATGAAAATATTTTAGTAATTCCATTGAACTAATTAATAGTTTAGTAATTAACTTACTTGAATATTTTTGCATAGTAGAGTAATATATATTTTTGCATAGTAGAGTAATATATATTTTTATTAACCCTGACTAACAATAGATAGAATTTCATGCCTAATGCTTCAATCCTAGTCATTTGTGAAGAGGGGAATTTTTTTTGTTCACAAAAGTTTTTACATGGTAAACCTTTAATTTTTTCTGATTAACAATAGGTTTGAAGTAGTAAATGTTTATTTCTTATTGGTTCACATAAGTTATCCCCTGTGAATCTTAACGATATAGATTCGTTTTCTGAAAGTTGTGAATAAAAAACTAATAGGTTAACTATTGTGAAAAATAAAATAAAAGTGAACAATGAATGTTAACCGAACTTTTAGTTATTTACAAAGATGTCACCACAAGGACCATTAATGAAATTTACTCTATTTTTTAATCAAAGATATGATGGATGGATAGAATATGTTTTCACTAGAATACAACCCTATACTCGCTATGAAGGGGAAACTAATAATAAAATTGTTACAACTTTTAAATTTGAATGTGGACATGTCATCTCTTTGGGAGCATATATCATAGAATTATTTTGAATATATAACTTTTTTTTAGCATCCTAACTATTTCTGTGTTGATGTATTACAAAGTTATACATATCTATTTGGTACAATTACATGATATTTATTTAAATGATTAAAAGGGAGGTAAATTGATAGATGATTGAAGGGTAAATAAAGAGTTTTTAATGGTATGTATATATTGATTGATATTACCATGTCTAATAAAATTAATAATGATTGTTTAAGGGTAATTTAGTCACTAAACAATATTGAGTCTAATTTTAAGACAAGTGAAGAGATACATTATATTGTTGAGACATAGATTGTGACAACAGATCTAGCTTGAAATAGGACTAGTGTAATTATTATTATGTTTGTATATTGGTTTAGATTTGTAAATGAATATTTGTTTTGTTAGTGATATTCGTTAAACATATTGTTTTGCTAAGTTAGACGAATGTTAAATACGAAATAAATAAACAGACGTTTGATGCGAGGCGAGTCGAGATCTCAGGTCGCAGCGAGTCGAGCTGTGAGGTGAGACCTGAACTCGTGAGGTATCAGTCTGGCGAGCCGAGCTCCGAGTTGGGCTTGGGCTGCGAGTTGGACCGAACTCGCAGGCCCATGCGAGCCGAGCCGAGACAAAATATAAAAGGTTTTTTCAATCGTGAAAAACCTTAACACGTTAACAACTTTTGCATATTCCAAACCTGCGATTCCAGCAAACCAGAGAAAAACATAACCTATCGACTAGGCTTTGACGATTCGTTGTTTAAAGCTAAGTCTAGTTAAACGCAATACGAACATATTCGTTGTTAGTAAGATAACACCGTATTGAGGGATTCCGCACCTTAATACTACAGATAACGAAGTTATCGATCCTAAAACTAGGGGACTTACATCTGGTATCAAAGCTTTCGGGCTAGATACGAGTGTGTTCGTGAGTTTTAGTTTATTGCGTTTTTGATTCGGGTCGTTTTTACGTGCATTATTGCAATACTAACGATCAAAATCATTCTCTGGAAGTTTTAGGGTTAGTTTACAGTCGAATTTCTCAGTTTCGTTCGTAAAAATACCTTAAAATTCGTTTTTCGGGTTTAACAGCCGTTTCGCGAGTCGAGATTAGGGTTCCAGCGTCGCCTGCGAACCGAGTTGAACTAGCGAGTCGAACTGAGGCTTGCAAGTCGAACCGAGATCTCTCGCGAATCGACATCACTTGCGAATCGACATCTTTTAGCAATCCGAACTGAGGCTTGCGAATCGACAAATTCTGCGAGTCGAGCTGAGATTGCGAGTTGAGCTGAGTCTTGCGAGTTGAGATTTCTGAATTCGCTGAAACAGTTTAATTTTACGTTTTTAAGATGTCTGACTTAAGTAGAATGATCGAAATGGACCACGAGGTGGGAAAGTCAAACGTTCCACCTAAGTTGTTAAGAATCGAGGATTACTACAATTGGAAGGACAGATTTGAATCTTACTGTAGATTCCATGATCTGTCTATCTGGATGTGTATCAAGAGTGGATACACCCCACCTACTCAAACTGTTCAAAATGCTACTGTAGTTCTTACCTATGCAAACATGAGTGATCAAGAGAAGGAAGCGTACAGAAATGAGAATAAATCACATTCTTGCATAAAGATGTGTCTTCCTAAATCCCTTGCTCATCAACTCAAGTCTTTTCATACTGCTAAAGCGCTCTGGGAAGCTTTAGAGAAAAGAGGTGAGGGAAGTCCACAGGTGAGAGCTGGCAAGAAGAGTCTTCTTAAAAAGCAGTTTACTATGTTTAAAGCTTTAAAAGGAGAAGATCTTGATGCCTATGTTACACGATTCTACCATCTGCTAAGTGAATTAGAATACCATGAAATTTTTGAAGAAGAAGTATCTAAAACCGACAAGTTCCTTGAGGGTTTGCCTTCTAAATGGGAAATGTATGGTGTTATGATTAAGGATAACGAAACTAGGTATTCTACTATGACCTTAGAGCAAGTCATTGACAAGCTGAAAGGTTATGATTTCTCCAAGAAGTCAAGAGATAGTGATTCTGATCAGGTTCAGAACCCTGGGCTGTATCATGGAAAGTCAAGTCTTTCGACTGCGTCATCGAGTTCGACCACTGCACTGTTAGTTGGTGATACTAATGAAAATGGAGAGATGATCACTGAAGATCTGTGCTTTATTTCCTCCTCTGGTGATGAGACAAAGGGAAAGAATTCTGAGAAGTCACCTCAAGAGCATCAGAAGATGCCGATGAGTGTGAAATCTGCTGAACAGCAACTGTCTGTTCTTGCTTCCTTTGTGGCATCATATGAGAACTACATAGAAGGAAAGATCAATGATCCTATTCTATTTGATGAGGATTATGAGCAGATAGATTCTGATTATCTTGAGGAACTGGAACTTCAAGATCAACTAGCGTTGATATCTAGAAAGGTGAAGAATTTCCTCAAGAAAACTGGTAGAAAGGTGTTGGGCAATAGATCAGGGTTTGATAAAACCAAGGTCAGATGCTTTAACTGTCAGGGTATTGGTCATTTTGCTAGAGAATGCCAAAGACCTAAAGTAGAAGCACAAGGAAAACAAGGTTCGGGAAGTACTCTTGCTTCCAAAGCCTTAGTGGTGAAGCAGTTGGATGGCTCGTATGATTGGCAAGCTCATTCTGAAGAAGCTTTGATGGCCGAGATCGAAGAAACAACTGCTGGATCAGTGTCCTACATGCCCACTGACATGGAACAGAGAGTAGAGGTGGCTGAGTCTGAAAAAAGGGCAAGTGATGATGATGTGCTATATATGGATTCAACTCCAGATATGAGTCCTGAAGAATTAGTGGCACGTATGGCTGAATTACAAACTGACAAGAAGAAGGTATGTTTAGATATTCTTAATCTTGCTGATGTTTGTTACTTAGTTACTGATTTACAGTCTCAGAATAGTGTCTTAACTGTGTCAAATAGTAATCTGTCATCACAATTAAATATGGATAAGGAATCTTATAAGACTGTTAGATCTGAACTTGATCAAGCTATTATGGATGTTCGTAGATTAAGTGATGATAAACAGGTCTTAAAAGATAAAATTAAGTCTGATGCGTTGGATAGAACAAAACTTAGAGATACCATAAGTGAAAAATCTGTTGTCATAGATGGTCTCTATATGAATATCAAAGACTTAAATGAGACGATTGCTAGTAAGGATCAGGAAATAGTGAACCTTAATTTAAGGTTAATTGAGCAAAACCGTAAACTTGAGAATTATAGGACATCTCAAATGGATAAAATGTTAGATGCTCAACGTAGTGTAAAGGACAAGACTGGGTTAGGTTACAATGATGTATCCCCACCTTTTAATGCCAATTACACTCCTATTCCTGAAGATTCTGAGATGACTGAAGTTAATCCTGAGATTTCAGTAGCTGATAAACCTGAACAGTCAGAGGCACAGAAAGATGTTATTAAGAACGTATCATTAGATAATAGCAAGGCTTCTCAGTTCACCAAAATACATTTTGTATCGGGTGGAGTGATTAACGATGCTAAGATTAATGATAAAGTTGATAAGGAACAGCTTAAACCTTTAGTGCCTAAGACTCCGGATGAGAAAGCAAAAGTGAGCAAATCACGCAAGCAGATGTCATGTTTCAAATGTCATCAAAAAGGACACGTGGCTTCGTGTTGTCCTAACAAAAAGCCTGAAGCACCACATAAGCTTGTGATTGAGGAAAAGACACAGACCGACTCTGATATGACTGTAGACGGGTTAGATACCAAACCTAAGTTAGGTAATAAACCTGTGAACATTCTTAAAAGAGATGGTAAGCATAGTGTCTCCCCACCTAAACCTAAACGGTCATATACTCAAAGTGATAATTATGTCCATAAGTCTAGGGATGTGACACCGTCGAGGTTTAGAACTCCAAGTAGAGGCCATAGTCATTATGAAAGTGGCACTACTTCGCGATCACATGAGTTTAATTATAATTATCATAATAGAGCTCATACTTTTGTGCCTAAGAGGTTCTCCTCAAATTCACCTCTTAAGGCTGATCGTCCACAAACTCAAGCTACTTCGAAAGTAACCAAAGCTCCTGATGGGAAGAATGGTTATTTTAAAGAGCTTAAGTTTGTTGATGATAAGGGACAAACCAAGACCGTAATGGCTTGGGTCCCTCTTGATAACTGATCGTGTTTTGTGTTATGTGCAGGAGCATGCTGTGAACAAGGACAGTTGGTGGTATGTAGACAGTGGATGCTCGAGGCACATGACCGGTGAAAGAAGTCTACTGAAGGACTTCAAGGATAGTCTCAAGCAAAAAGTAAATTTTGCAGGAGATAAAGGAGGAGTAATTTCGGGAAAAGGAAAAGTTTCAAATGGAACTTTGACTCTTGAGGATGTGAACTATGTTGAAGAACTTACACACAACCTAGTGAGTGTTTCCCAAGTCTGTGATAAAGGTCATCCAGTTTATTTCAATGAAAAGGAGGCCTTAGTCCTGAAGCCAGGTTTTAAAATTCCTGATGAATGGATATTGATGAGGGCGCCAAGGAAGAAGGACATCTATGCTATCAACATGGGTGTTCCTAACTCTTCAATGGTGTCTACATGTTTATTGTCCAAGGCTTCGGAAACAGATGCTCTGTTATGGCATAGGAGAATGGCACATCTAAACTGGAGAAAGATGAATTATATAACCAAAAATGGTTTGGTTCTAGGTGTACCACAAAAACGTTTCGAGTCTGAGGATAAGTGTGTTCCTTGCATGAAAGGAAAGCAGCACAAGAAACCACACAGACCTAAGACTGAAAACTCTATCTCCTCGCCATTTGAATTGCTACATATGGATCTCTTCGGCCCTATAAGCAAGAGAAGTCTAGGTGGCAAATGGTACTGTTTGGTTGTCACAGATGACTATTCTAGATTCTCATGGGTATTCTTTTTGGGATCAAAGGATGAGACTCCTGGAATTCTAATTGAGTTCTTTGATCTAGTAGAGAATGTCTATAAAAAGAGAGTTAAGCGTATTCGTAGTGACAATGGAACAGAGTTTAAGAATTCAACGTTGAATATCTATTGCTTAAGCAAAGGGATATTACATCAATTCAGTGCACCTTATGAACCTCAACAGAATGGTGTTGCTGAAAGGAAGAATAGAACGTTGATTGAAGCTGCTAGAACAATGCTTGCTGATTCAAAGCTTCCGGTCATCTTTTGGGCAGAAGCAGTGAATACAGCATGTTATGTTCTTAATAGAGTTCTTACGGTTAAGAGACATAACAAGACTTGTTATGAGCTTTTGAACAATAAGAAACCTAACTTAAAAGGGTTTGAACCCTTTGGAGTTTCATGCACCATATTAAAGACTGGACATCAAGCAAAATTTGGTGAGAAGGCTGACGAAGGATTTTTCCTAGGTTATATGCCCAATTCGCCAAATAAGAGAGTCTTTAATAAAGTCACAGGACGTTTGGAGGTAGTTTATAATATTGAGGTTACAAGCTATTCACCGGATGTTCATAAGGGCTTAGATTGGCAATTTGATTATTCTGATCTTTTTGCATCATTTAAAGTTCCTATTAGTGACTATGTCAGTGATTCAGAGATAGCTGAACATTTATTGTTTGAAGATGAGAATATTGGTCCCGCTTCAACATCGAGTGTTAAGCAGTCTGGAATCAAGACTACTGTTGACTCAGATAAAGCTTCCACAAGTGAGTCACAAAAACCTTCAGAGGATAAGTCTCTAGAAACAGAAGATCTTGATGATCTTCATACAAAGTTTGATGACATACTTACTCCTTTGAAACATCTAAGAATATCTTCAGCACGTACGGAAGATGTACCTGAATTGGAAGAAATTGGTACTAATTTGGAAGATGAGATACCAGTTGAACCAGTTACTACAACTAGAACGAGTAAGAATCATCCAGTTGAAAACATCATCGGTGATATTAATACTCCGGTTCAAACTAGGCATCAATCCAGAACTAATACGTCTGAGAATTCTGAATACCAAAGCTTGTATACTGCAATGAAAGAGACAGGGATTCCTAATCAATGTCTATATTCATGCTTTATCTCACAAGTCGAGCCTAAAAATGTTCAAATGGCTTTAAAAGAAAACTCGTGGGTAGAAGCAATGCAAGAAGAACTATCTCAGTTCTCTAAATTACAAGTATGGGAGTTGGTTGACCTACCAAAGGGAGAATATTCAATTGGAACTAGATGGGTATTTAAGTGTAAGAGAGATGATAAAGGTATCGTTACTCGCAATAAAGCTCGTCTAGTGGTTCAAGGTTTTAATCAACAAGAAGGTATTGATTACAATGAAGTGTTTGCACCAGTTGCTAGGCTAGAAGCAATTAGAGTATTCTTAGCATTCGCATCATATTATGGTATAAAAGTGTATCAGTTGGATGTTAAGAGTGCCTTTTTGTATGGCAAAGTGGAAGAATTGGTGTATGTTTCACAACCGCCAGGGTTTGCTAATCCTGAGTATCCAGATAGAGTATATCGTTTGAATAAGGCTCTATATGGATTACATCAAGCACCTAGGGCATGGTATGGAACACTATCAACGTATCTACTTGAGAATGGATTTACAAGAGGATCAATTGATAGTACACTATTTGTGAAGTGGAAAAAGAAAAACTTTCTTCTTGTACAAGTGTATGTTGATGACATTATCTTTGGATCGTCTGATGAAAAGATGTGTCAAGAATTTGAGAAAGTCATGAGAAAAAGGTTTGAAATGTCTGCAATGGGAGAGTTGAATTTCTTCTTAGGATTACAAGTTGATCAAAAGAAGGATGGATTCTTTATTCATCAATCTAAATATACATATGAGCTATTAGAACGTTTCAAGATGGATGAAAGTAAGGTCTACAATACTCCAATTCCAGTCAATCATGGATTAGGTCCAGATACATCGAGTGATAGTGATGTGGATCCAACTCTTTATAGAGCCATGATCGGATCACTAATGTATCTTACAGCCTCTAGGCCTGACATCATGTTTGCTGTTTGTTTATGCGCAAGATATCAGGCTAATCCGAAAGAGTCACACATGCAAGCTGTTAAACGAATCTTTCGTTACCTCAAAGGGAAACCTAAGCTGGGTCTTTGGTATCCGATTGATGGAGACTTAGATCTCGTAGCTTATACTGATTCGGATTATGGAGGATGCAATCAGAATAGGAAATCTACGACTGGAGGATGTCAATTCTTAGGAGGTAGATTAGTATCCTGGCAGTGCAAGAAGCAAACCTCGGTAGCCATTTCTACATGTGAAGCTGAGTATGTTGCAGCTGGCAGCTGTTGCTCGCAAGTTCTTTGGATTCAACAGCAACTGCGGGATTACGGGTTAAATATAACCAATACTCCTATGATGATTGATAACGAATCTACTATGTCGATCACCAATAATCCAGTAAAGCACAGTAAAACTAAGCATATTGATATTCGACATCATTTTATTAGAGATTGTGCTGAAAAGAAATTGATAAAGTTAGTTAAGGTTCCATCATTGGATAACTTAGCAGACTTATACACAAAGGCGTTCGACAGAGCAAGATTTGAGACGTTGGTTCAACTAAACGGAATGAGAAATCCAGAGTGATTAGTCTTCCAAGGGTATTCTTGTAATAGTTAGTATTTATGTGTTTATTATTAAAAAAAAATATAAAAAAAAAAAAAAAAAAAAGAGGCGTATGGCATTCATTTGCTTGTTACCTAAGGGGAATCGCCTTCATTTAAGTTTTTATTTGCAAAAACTACGGGAAATGATAGTACATTAGGAGAATAAGCTTCACAATAATAAAGCTTAAGTCCTAAGTATGATATGGTAGTAGGTTCAAATAAAGTTGCTTTAGAACTACAGCGGTTCTATCAGGTATGTGTTTATATTTATTTGATTATACACCTATATCCACAAGTTATAATTTGTCTATTTTTAGTAAAATTTTAGATGGCTTCATCATATGATGTACTGGTAGGCAAATTATATGAAATTTTCTAAGTCTTAAGAATTTAATTAACTACTTGTTTATTATTTTGTGTAACTATTCTATGATGTATGACATTAAGTCTTAAATGTTGAATGATGGTATTACCATACACTGTTATCATGCATTTTAATTAAAGTGACAAATAGTAGCAATATGGGTATTAATTTAATTACTGGTAACTATGTTGTACTATGTACAGAACTGAAACCTTTAATTAAATTAATATTCTCAAATATATTTTAAATTATGCTAGAAGGAATCTTCTGTTGTACTACGTACAGACTTAGATAACATAGCATATTCAAAGTATGTTTGATATTTGTCTAACCGTAAAAATTCAAGTGTATGTTATATGTTTCGAAAAGATACATCATTTAGTAACCGCTACCTTGAAAATTTAATGATGCAGTGTTATGTGTTTTACTTGAATTCTTCAGTATGTCATATAATAGGAAGCACTTGATAATTCTCATACTAACAATAAAGAGTTTGCTTAGAAAATTGAGTATAATTTGTTTATGTGGATCATATACTGGTAATCGTCTTGAACTATCTATAATTAAAATATTTACTTTATGTGCGTAATGCATTTATTAATTATGCTATGTGGATAAAGGTACCTAAGATATAGTTTTATAAATATAAATGTATAAATGATATATTTAGTTGTAATTTTATAGTAATTTATTTGAATTTCATGAGGTATGTATACTACCAATCTGCTTAAACTTTTTAAATATATCATGAATTGCTTATTCTTACTAATATGATCCCTAAGCAGATAAATTCTTATTCATTTTGTGTATGTATTTTATTTTGTTTCAAGTGTTTAATAAAATGGTACTTGATACCTATGATTATGTAATTTTGTTTTAGTTTTTAATTTTTGTGTTAATTATGCTTACCCTTCGGAATTAAATCATACTGAATGTTTTTGAGTTGAACAACGTGACAAATACAAGTGAAAATTAATTATAATTTAGACTTGTGAAAATATCGGGTTTTTATTTATACTTAGAATTAAAATTCGCGTTTTTAATTATTTCTGCGAGTTGACTTCGACTTGCGAGTCCGCTTCAAATCTCGCGAATCGAATGTAAAGTATAAAGGTGGTCAAACGAGTCAGACCAACCCACCGAACCCACATACTTCGCGAGTTCAGTAAAGCTTGCGAATCCGTCAACAAGGCGAAACGAGGCGATTTATTGTTTTCGTTTGATTTCGATTCTTAGATTACGGGAACGAGTTATTCAATCCGAGGATTTTATTCACCTTTAGATTGCGAACATTTTGAGGTAAAATACAACGGATTTCACCGTTTCATTTACGAGAAATCGAAGTTTTTATGCACTTAGGGTTTCGGTTTCAATTTTGAACGATTCACGATGATTAATGGATTGTTAGAACACGAATCCTTAGGATTAATGTTAAACGAACCGTAATAGATGTGAATGTATCGTTTGATCGTGTTAAAACTAACAAAATCATCGATTTTAAGTTTAATCTTACGACGGCTGTTCATCGAACGAGTTGAAATTTCGATTCAACTCGCAGCGAGTTGACTAGCGAGTTCATGAGATTAGTGAGTTGATCAATGTAGCGAGTTGATCAATGTAGCGAGTTGATAAACAAAACGAGTTGAACTCAACTCGTTAGGCCAGTTTATGCGAGTCCAGTACTTAGAAAAATTTTATTTTCTTATATGAAATGGATTTGTGTTAATTCTTATATGATTATATCGAAAGTCTACTAATTTAAGAAGAAAATTAGTGGCGTGTCCTAATTTCACATTAGCGGTATAATTTTTAACGTTAACGACTTGAGATTTTTATTAAAATAACAAGTACCTAACGTGATTTAAATTAGACTTAAGACTTTTAGTTATAAGTTAAATTTTTATATACGACTTGAGACTATTTTTGTAACAAGTTATATATAATTTCAAATTTAAACTAAGATGTTTGATGAATCTCTATTCATAATACGTAATAGTTTAAATATTTTTAATTTGCTTTGAATTGTTGTTGTCATTTGTGTTTTTACAGATATGGCTCGACAATTTGACAAAGGTCACAACATCCTTGTTGATCTGGATGTACGTGCAAAGGGAGCTAGCAAAGTAGCTCAGGTGCTTTCATTTTTGGCACGTTCACGTATACAGTATGCTGTTACAGCAAATCCTCCTATTTCTCAGGCGATTTTGACTGATTTCTGGACGGGTATAGAGCATGACGAATCGGTCAATCCACCAGAGATTCGAGCAACGGTTGGTGGACAACCTGTTGTGTTCAGTGCTGGAAATCTTCGTGAGATTTTGCAGTTTGGTACAGAGGAACAAGAGAATGGGGATGTTGAGTATCCAATGGATTTCATAGAGGGAGCTATCGGACGTATGGGTTATACGGGAGATAGACGCGGACGTCAATTCCAGAAGCCTCTTGTGATTGGTCAGTGGAGGTTTCTATGGCACGTGATGAATACCGTTTTTGCACCGAAGAAGGGTGGTTTTGATGAGTTAAGCCCTGCTATTCTATCGGCTGCACTGTCCCTGGTTTACAATAAACCATACAGTTTCTGTGATTACATTTTTGGAGAGATTGTAAGACAGATATCGGGTTCTGTTCGATCACGATTTATGGTTTACCCACGTTTTTGTATGCTGATTATTAGAGCTCGTCTACCAGAGCTTATTATTCCTGAGCCACACTTGCGTGTAGATACTATTGGGCTCAGAGGGTATAATGCTATGTTTCAGCAGACTGTGAGAAGAGAAGGGCTTGTGAAGCCTGAGGAGCGAGATCTTTTTGGATATATTGTTGATCCGAACTACGTAGCACCGCCAAATCATGGGTGGTTAGACGTAGCTCCTGCTGCTGCTGCTGCTCCTGCTGAAGCTGATGTGGTTCATCATGAAGATCCACAAGAGCTTTTAGAGGACGTTTTGGAACAACCTGCACATGCTGGGGAACAGGTGAACCCAGATGTTGCTGCTCAGGTAGTACAAGAGGTGTTGGAGCAGAATGATGATGCGACAAATCCATTGCTCCAGGATATTGATAGTTATTTTGCACCACCTGAGGTAATCTTTTATTTATGTAATAATATAGATGCTTAGTTGATAGATTGTTTTATTAATCATAGATGCATAATATTATTATATAATGATTCTGATATTAGATATTTAGTTAATTGGATATTATTTCTGATTTTAAAATATAAATATCATTAACCAAACAGGAAGCTGAAGCTGAGGCTGCAAATCCAGAAGTTATATTACTTGAGGATGAGCAGATACAGCTTGATAGATCAGTTGTTGTACCAATTGAGGTATTATATCTGATTAATCTTAAATATATAGAACTTGTATGATAGAGCTTACGCTAATCATAAATGTTTAATATATTTAAAATTTAGGATCCTGTTAGATCATCTAGAGGTCGTGATGGTGAGACGGCTTCAGATGAAGTTTCTGACAATACACCTTCTCCTCCTCCATCTGCTTCTGAAAAGAAGAGGAAGGGTAAGAGTATTCTGGAGGAAGATACTGAGGAAGTTGAGATTCCTTTGATGAAGCGTCCGAGAATGCTTACAATTCGAGAAGGTTAGTATTAATTAAAGTTAAATAATCTTAACTTGTTGTTTATCAGGAGTTGAACTGAGACAGTTAATTCTGTATACAGTTTCTCAGGATACACCACAGGTAGAGATGGTTGCACCGGTGGTTACGGAATCGATGTCTTTACCGCTTCAAGTATGAGATATAAATTCTATAACTATGAGTGTTATGCAATTAATTAGAGTTTGAGACAGAGTAATCTGTAACAATAACTGATTTTAATTGTGTTTAACTTTACAGCATGAGGTTGCTGATTTAGTTCGTGGAGCTAATTTTCCGACGAACAAAGCAGCTAGATTTGCGACAAGTTTGCTTACGCAAGCTTTGTCTCAACCTCATACACCGCTTACCAGAGACTGGCATATTGAGTCTCTTACACCGCCTGGACCAAGAACGATACCTGTTACTCCAACGACTGATGCAGAAAGGATTACATCCTTAAAGTCGAGGGTAAAGGATTTGGAGAAGCTTACTTCTCAGATTCCAGAGCTGGTGTCGAGCAATCTTCTTCTTTCACAACAGATACTCAAGCAGAGTGAATCGTACAATCTGTTGATGAAGACTCATGAGACGTTACTTGCGGACTTCACTGTACAGAGACTGAAGTTATCTTCTTTGGAGAGTCTGGTCTTGAGATCGCATTCAGGACAGCCTGCTCAGGGGGAGATATTGGTATATCTGGAGTCTTGCAAAGAGGATGAGCTAAGGAGGAAGAGAGATTCTGACAAGGACGATGATCCCAATGCACCGAGTGGTGAGCAGACTGGTCCTTCAAAGACTAGTGAGCAAGCTACTATTCAGGGGGAGTCTGGTGCTGGTGCTAGTGGTTCTGGAGCTGGTACAAATGCTGATAAGACTGCACAGGTTGATACAGAAGCTGGTAAGATAGCTTAGTATTAGCATAGTGTAGTAATTATTGGTAGTAATTTGTACAGAATAATTGTAACTTAATATTGTGATAATATATTCGGCTTGAGATTTGTAATTACAAGTTAAATGTATTAGATATTGTTAAGCTATTTGATTTTATAAATGTTAAGATAAAATAGTGATCGAAAGACTTCCGACTCATTGAGTAGTCGAGCGGCGTGTTCCGATTAATTTCGGCGGTCATAATTTTATAATAACATATGCATTTTAGATTTGATTATAGACTTAAGACCGTAAGGTTTATAAGTAATTAACAAGTTAAAAATGTATTCGTATTAACTAGACAAATGATATATAATTTAAAGGTTAAATTGATAATGAATGAGATCAATTAACACTTGGAATTATATAAGTTGATTAATAGTAAATTTAAATGTTTGGTGATTATTCACAATGCATTAGAATTTAAAATTAATTAATATTTGTTAAGTAGACTTAAGAAATTTTGGATTGATTCAGGGCAATTAATAAAAGATTTTATAAGTTATATGTAAATTGCGTTTATATGTTAGGTTAAAATATACAAAAGAATTAATAAAGAAATTCTTAGATTGGTTCAGGGAAATCAATGAAGAATTTGAATTATTAATATATTTGTATTTATGTTTTTCTCTAGGAATGGAAATGCTTGATCTATCTGAATCGGAAGATGATATTCTTGATGAGATAGATGAAGACATTGATTTTGATCTTGAGGATGGAGAATTTCTACCACCTACAGATTGGACTGCTGTACCTGAGAATGTGCAAGACATGGGTGTAGATCTAGATGCAAACATTGATGAACACCATGTGAGCCCATCTAGGACAGAAGTTGTTATTGAAAATGAACAAGGTCCAACAATTGTCGATATAGATGAAGATATTGATGATTCAACCTCTGATGAAGAAGAAGAAGTTCTTGTTCAAACCAAGAATCCTGCTGTTGTACTTAGGAAACTTCCAAAGAAGAAGAAGAAGATTGGAATTTCTGAAGTTGATGTTACGAAAAAGCGTGTACCACGTAAAGGGATTATTGGTTGGTACTTTGACTCTGAGCTAAAGCTTTTTGCAATCAAAAGGTTTGACGGAGTTCAATATTTTGAAAGAAAGCTTGCAGTGTTTAGTTCTCTACCACGTTATGAAATACGTGATTTGGCTAGATTAGAGATTAACAACCCAAGTCGTGATGATTATGCTGATCGTGTTGAAAGAATCATTAGACATGAGGTTGGTACGAATAATTTTATTCAGATTAAGCCAAGAAAGGGAAAGACTGTGAAATTACAAGAGAGAAGTCAAAGAACAGGAAGAAGAAGAAGGAAGAAGATATATCCAGCTGTTAGATGCATACAGCAGATTCCACTGAAGACAATGCCACAGGATATTTTGGGAAATATGAAGAGTTGGCACGTGGATTCAGGAACTGGAGAAGCTGTTATGGTTGAAGCTGATGATGAGGTTGAAGGTGGTGAAAGAGAAATCTTCAGAGTTTATGATCATCGACACCTGATGAATATGTCGAGAAAGGATCTGTTAAAGTTAAATGAGAACAGAATTTTGACGACTATTGAATGGGCTGATTTAGCAAGAGATTATCAGTTGATGGTTAAAACTTGTATCAAGATGAAGATTTACGCAGGCAGTAAGATTTACAAATGAAGACCAAAGACAAGCGTGAAGATAAAGACGCTAGAGCTATTGTCAAGGGGGAGTCTGTTGAGACATAGATTGTGACAACAGATCTAGCTTGAAATAGGACTAGTGTAATTATTATTATGTTTGTATATTGGTTTAGATTTGTAAATGAATATTTGTTTTGTTAGTGATATTCGTTAAACATATTGTTTTGCTAAGTTAGACGAATGTTAAATACGAAATAAATAAACAGACGTTTGATGCGAGGCGAGTCGAGATCTCAGGTCGCAGCGAGTCGAGCTGTGAGGTGAGACCTGAACTCGTGAGGTATCAGTCTGGCGAGCCGAGCTCCGAGTTGGGCTTGGGCTGCGAGTTGGACCGAACTCGCAGGCCCATGCGAGCCGAGCCGAGACAAAATATAAAAGGTTTTTTCAATCGTGAAAAACCTTAACACGTTAACAACTTTTGCATATTCCAAACCTGCGATTCCAGCAAACCAGAGAAAAACATAACCTATCGACTAGGCTTTGACGATTCGTTGTTTAAAGCTAAGTCTAGTTAAACGCAATACGAACATATTCGTTGTTAGTAAGATAACACCGTATTGAGGGATTCCGCACCTTAATACTACAGATAACGAAGTTATCGATCCTAAAACTAGGGGACTTACATATATGTAATTAGTTATTAAAACACCGTTGAGTCTAATTTTTTGTTTACATTTTGATTGGTAAACTTAAGATGGTTCGTGATGAATAATAACCACTTCCCTATCCCTCCAAAATAAGAATTTTAGCAATTGTTAATCACAATCACTACTATGAATCTTAAGCATCGTTAATGAATTTTTATGTAGGCTAAACATTGATTGATGAATGTTTAACTATGAATTTTTTTAACATGTATCATGACTCAAATGTTACTAGAATGAATATAAAGTTGACGAATGTTATCAGCAACGTATATTTGAATATTGACGTACTAATATTCATCGAAAGAATATTTCATTGATAAATTATAAACGAAAAACTCATTAACATTCACAATTACTTTCGTCAAATGAATGTTCGTGACTTTACAACTTCAAATTTATTAACCTGTATTTTTTCAAACCTTTTTTTCTTAAGAAAATAATTCAATTATGGCAGCTGTTAGCTGGGACCCGCCCCGTCACATACAACGTTTTTACTGGAAAAAAGCAACGCCCCAATTTTTTATTTTTTTATTTTTATACTCAAAATATTTCTATTCATGTCCCACTACTTGTACATATAATACATTAATACTCGTAGTTGAACTTACGGTTAAAGTAGACCGAAACTAACATTTTACAAATTTTGTATTATACCCGCCGGGTAACCCATAGCCCAAACCGGGTAACACATAATTTAGCCGGGTAGCCATCGGGTAACGCAAGGTACATGCCAGGTAACAAGCAGGCTAACACACCCTCGCTCAGTGTCTCGATTTACAAAGGGTTTATCAGGTTAGACTCGTTTACCCGACTGATACCCAACCAAGTAAACACTCTACCCGCCGGGTAGGAGTGTTACCCGCCGGGTACGCCACTTTTATAGCAGCTCCAGCCAAAAACCATATTCTGCACAACTTTATAAAATTTACGGATTTCAAACTCGAGTAACTTCTTACTCGTTATGAGTTAGGTTACAAAACTTTGCGGACACTCCAAAGCATTAAAATGAATGTTTCCCTTTTTTACATTTTTTGAATTTCTAAAAAATCGTGAATTTTGACGTATAACTAAAAACCACCATTTTTGGGCTATTTTGATGACGACCTCGTTTTCAAACCATATGCAATACAAGCTGGACATTTTGCCCATCTCTCAAACAACTCAAAACAAGTTTAAAGACTCGCATACCTCACCCATACGACAATTCTAACCCGACTTAACTCAAGTACTCAATAACGGCCAATTTGGAACCTTCTCGACCCATTATGCAAATGACTCATTTTGCAAGCACAACCATAATATCAAATACATTAAACGAGTACCATGAATGGTTACAAATTATCACTTTTACAAAATATGTCACCTCACTAGTTTTAGTCCTCGACTCCTCTCGTGACAATTTGCTTACTTTCATGAGTTAGTTTAAAAATATAACATACTTTCAACCGTTAATTAAGATCATCCACAAATGATCAATTACACTAAAAGGGGCTTTCTAAATTGTATCCCGAGCATGATTCATAACAAAAAGGGATTATCACTTACTACCGCAATAGTAAGCTCCACCACTAGTCTCTTTTGGGCTCCTTGCCCAAATCCCCCCTCGAACCGCTACTCGTACCTACCTATCAACACAACATCAATATGGGAGGGTAAGTGATGTAGTGTGCAAATAAGATAAGATGAAACTTGTTGATTCACAAAGAATACCAAGAATAATCTCTTCCAAATCACGTTGATTCACAAAGAATGCCATGGATGGGAATAATTCGTCTCACAAAATTGAGAGAAAAATCAAATTTCTTGAAATTAAAAACTGAGTTGCTTACAATGTCAAAGGAACCCTAAATAACAAGCAGAATTTCGAATGGACCTAAAAAACATAACGGGCCGGCCTATAAACCCCCAAAAAAAGTTCAAATACAACCGAAAAAACATAAAATGGGTCATATCTCCTAAACGGAGCCATTTTTGGGCTTCGAGAGTGGGCTTCGATTCGCCAACTCATGGGCCTGAAACGGAACCCTGTAGCCAAGTTATTGCTTTTTTCGTGCAGCCCTTTTTGTGACACGCTCGTGGGCCTCCATAAACATGTGGGCCTGTACTTCAACACTTGACCCTCCATCAGTAAGCACACGGCTTAGTAAGTAATGGATATATAAGCACAAATGAACAACAATCATATAACAATAGCAATAACAACTCTTAAAATCACACTCAAGTGATTCGTGAGCATCTCAACAAGTGAAATGATCATACTCAAATGATCATAGACTCAAATTTAAGGATCCTTTGAAATCTCAATCTCCAGTTCCTACTCAAAGGAAACTCACTAATTAACATCATCAATAAGATGATGTTTTCTCAATGCTCATACTCACGTTGAATCACTAGGATTCGTTCAAGTCGTACACACTCAAGTGTCCAACTTATCACAAGCAAATCCTTGGAATTCCACCCCTCCCATTACTTACCTTATACGAATGCCGATTAAATGTTAGCTCAAACACGTTCTCAATTGCTTATTGAAATCACCTAAACACATCATCACAATGTATTATTAGTCACTTACTCAAAATGACTTCTAGTAATTAACAATCTCTCATTCTTATGATTTCAAGCATGTATTTTACTAGTCGACTATATGTTTATAACAACAACAACAACAACAACACCACCACCACCACCAACAGCAACAGCAGCAGCAGTAGCACCAGCACCAGCAACATCAACAACAACAGCAACAACAACAACAACAACAACAACAACAACAACAACAACAACAACAACAACAACAACAACAACAAAAACACCAACAACACCACCACCAACAACACCAACACCAACAACAACAACACCACCACCACCACCACCACCACCACCACCAACAACAACAACAACAACAACAACAACCACCACCTTTATCATCACCAATCTCACTAATAGCCTCACTACTTAACAATACTCAAAATTTATAATAAAATGGCATGTAAATACTCAAATAAGTTCATTTCCACTCACTAATCACCTCTAGCTACTACTAACCACGAAATCATACTCTTTCTCAAGAACCCAATAAATGGAGTTCATCTCAAGATCACCAAATCACAAAATTGAATGTGGTTATGAGTAAAGCTTACCTTGTAGATCACGAATATGTAAGAATTTAGTTGAAATCTTCAAGAATTTGGGTTCAATTTGGTGATCTTCTCTTGTTCTTGCTCTCTAACTCGATCTCTCTCTCTCTCTCTCCCCTCTCTGTAACAACCAAATAACCCGCCCATACCCCTCTATTTTTGGGGACGAGTTATTTAAGTGTATTCTAGTTTAGACTATTGTCACAATGCACCCCTCTAGTCTCGGTACCACATATTTAAATCAAGAGGCTCGTTTTATTTAATTTAAATTCCTAACTCAACAAGAATATAAATACTCAATATAAAATAATTTAACTCTTGTAAATATTAAAATCGCAAACTTACGTAAATTGGGATGTTACAGAATCCTCCATGAATATTAGTCAAATACATATTCTTGTCATTTATTATTAACTAATAATATCCACTTCGGCTAGCATTCATTTGTGATGAATGTCAACGAGTTCTTAACTTCATTTTTGGTAGGGCTGACAACTCGGGTTAGGTTGAGTTGACCCGCTCAGGTTATCGAGTTGGTAGGTCAGAAATAGTTGACCCAAATCCGACTTGATTTTATAATCGGGTTGAGTATTTCAACCCAACTGATGTGCTATGAAAGCGCGTCTTGTTTTATAATTTATAAATAGAAATACCTAATAAATACTTTCAAGCAACCATGCAAGAATACCCGATCGAATGTAAATATAGATTTGGTAAGTCCGTGAAACGCCCCCATTTTTTTTTTACTTGTTTCAAAACTCTTATAATAAAGTCCCAATAATTTAAACCCATTGTGAAACACTATCAAGTAAGTAAGTAGAACAAGACTTAGCTAAAAACAAGGCTGTTTTAGTTAGCTAGGACTAGAACAAGGCTGTTTTAGTTAGCTAGAACTAGAACAAGGCTGTTTTAGTTCTTTTCCAACTTTTCAACTTACACCACTAAGTACTTTATACAAAATTTAACAAGTTCAACTTGACCAAATCCGCAAATGGTCTAAAAATCATTAACACTCTTGTAATAATCTTTTTCACCAAATTTAAATACACCAATTGGGTCAAACTCATACCAAAACTCAATTATATTTTCCTTTGACTCCTTGATCCGATTATGCCCATATTGACACCATTCGACCCATTTACAATTTCATGAGCAATTCAACAATAAACATCACATTCATTTACACAAACATACTTCATATTTAAAAGTATCAACCTTAACATAATTTCTTGACTTCCAAAACATGACCATTACATTTTGACCCAATACACATCATTTACATAAACTTCATTTACACAAGTCTTACTACAAAATGGGGCTTTCTTGGTCGTTCAAGAGCATGATTTACAAAAAGTAAGGGATTCAACTTACTAAGTGATAGCAAGTTCCACCCTTAGTCGATTCTTGCTTCCCTTGCCCAACTTACCACTTGACCCGCTTACCTACACATCATTACAACAATAACGGAATAAGCACAACTTGCTTAGTAAGTAATAGAAACATAACATAAAATTTTCACATTAAACATAACGCATAACACTTTACTACCGTTATTGAAACATACTCGTACTTTCTTACTTTCTCTTAACATTCTTGTACTTTCTTACTTTCACTTACCAATAGGTACTCACACTCGTGTGAGTCACCTAATACATACCTTTAACTTTCAACTTACAACATACCAATGGTGTACTCGTACACCCTATCAACATACAATTGAGGATCCTCATCTTTCCCTTACGTGTCCTTCTCGAAGGAACCTTACCATGATATCAAGACATGATTAACGGGATTTCTCAAGCCCCGTTATCATGCTTAACATCCTTACATACCTTACAAATGGCGTACTCGTACACCCTTTAACATTCTTACAAACATACCAATAGTGTACTCGTACACCCTTATCATTCTTACAACCTGTACAATTTATATATTCGCATACCTTATTTACATAAAACTTAACAAAACACTTCCATTACCACATAAAACATTTTAAGTTTACTATTACTTACCTTTGCCAATTAAGAATGGATGACTAATAGCTCAAGCAATGCTTCAATTCTCTCTATTCACCTAATTACATATTGATAAGCATCAAATAGATAGTATATTTTATAGTAATTTATCTCTATATTTATATACATTTTATTGCATTTATATGATTTTATATACTTGTTTTGTTAATAATTGCAGAAATGTATTTTAATTGAAGAATGAAGAAAAAGGAACAAAACGAGACCAGAACTGAAGAATTAAAGCACTTAAGGAAATAAAGATTAAAGACCTTGAAGAAATGAAGACTAAAAGAGTTAAAATGAAGAATTGGGCCAAGAAAACAAAGAAATCTGGATATGAAGATTGAGAGTCCAAGAATTGAGCCCAAGCCCGAAAATGGAATATTCTGGAATTTACATTCAACCGGCGGTTGGATTAACCAACCGACGGTTGAGCTTTAGGGTTTAAGGCGGTGCAGACACGTGGAGTTGGACTCGGATTCAAATAACTCCAACCGGCGGTTGGAGAACCTAACCGGCGGTTGGAAGGTCGGCCACTAAAACTATATATAGAGGCTCAAATTAGCTTAAACCATATACGATTCAAGAATACTAAAACCGAAAGTTAGGGTTTTATGACGACTTTAAGGTGCGATTTTGGAGGCAAAGGAGCTAGGGTTTGAAGGTTTTTAACCCTAGGAAAAGCTGGTTTGCTAATTGGCTCGGTTTCTTTATCCTTGTAACTTTATTAATCTTTTGGGTTATTTTGGATATTGTTTATTTGAATTAATTGCTTATTAGGTTTTCATTATGAATGTCTAAATGTATGTTTATTAGATTTATTATATGAATTATATGTTTATGTTGGAAATATATTATTGAATGCTTATTATACAAGAATTGTCTGTGTTATATTAATATTGATAAAAGTTAATTGATTTATATAGAAAGCTTTACTAATCTTGTGAGTCTTATAAATTAATTAATGACTGTCAATTATTAATGTTAAGTGACATAGTAATTCAACCTAATCTTGGAATTGTATTAATAAACTGCTGATAGATCTTAATAAATAGTAATACTTTACTTAATCTTTGGGAGTGTTGCTATATGAAAATTATCTTAATCTTTGTGATTTTCTACATTAGTAATTCACCAATAATAATAGCCAACAAAGCAAATAGACATAAGTTGATATAATACGTTTAATAAATAATTGTTTAAATAGTTATAATCTTCTATCCAATTGAGTATTCTTAAGTTGTTTATTAAAACTTATCTATTAGAATCTGTATCAAAAATATAAATATAAATATGTTCGTTCGGAACTAAAACGTCCCCCTTATCTTGTAGATTATTGTAAATTGGATCCTTGTATTTAATTGTATTATAATTGTGAATATTTGTAATTAGAATAAATAGATAATTAGTTATAAATAAGAATAAAGTTTCTTGTATTCATTGTGTTCGAATTTGGACTTACTTATTAAGCTATATTACATGAACGGGTCAATCTTACCTGAATTGTGTGATAGTATTATTTAGTATTTCCTTAATTAAACTTGTTATTATAATTGCCTATACTTTAGCACACATCAAGTTTTTGGCGCCGCTGCCGGGGAACACTTAACCGGTTGAACTTTTGTTTTACCGGGGAAGCGGTGTATTTTAATTAAACTAATTATTTTACTTGTATAATTTATATTTCTGATACTTTGCAAAATCGATAAGAAATATCGGCTCACCCATTGAGAATACTGACAAAAACAAAGGTATAAGGAGAGTAAAGCCCTACCTCATTGATTTATCATATAAGAAGAAAGGTGCTTCTCAAAAGAAATAGGTTTTTAATAAGCTTAGCGCTGACCTGTTTCTCCGCTTTTGTGTACTATCAATGGAGCTGCCGAGATCTATTGATTAAGCTTTGTAAAAGAAATTTAATTAAATATGTATAATTATGTAAATGTATTCTATTTGTATAATATGTTTTACTTGTACTATATGTGTTCTAAATTAAGTAATTTGTGTATACAGACTTCGTTAACTGTTATTGAAATGGAAAATAAGCAAATGGAAATCTTGAATGAAACTGTGGAATGTAAGGATGTCTGTGTTGATGAACATTCTCTTAGGAAATTTGATAACCCTACACTAGATACTATATCTGAAGAAGAGGAAGATAATTTAGATAATATGTCTGAAGAAGAAGGAAATAATTTAGGTATTAACACTGAGGTTGAAGATACTAATTTAGGAAGGATACCTGTGCCAGTAGTTAGTACGAGAGGTGGATTGATTCAGCTTTTAGAAGTTGGGAAAGATGATACATATCATATTATGGCTGTTATCAGAGCATCTACTTATGAATTTACACTTGAACAAAAGTACATAATTGAAAAGATTGGAAAAGAATATGAAGATTGGCATAATCCTAACTAGACCGGATGGTGAACTATTTTGATAAGTATGTGACTGAACTAATGGATACGCTATATCAGCAAGAAGCTCAAGAGGAAGATTTTTTTGAAGGGCAGAAGATTTTGTATTCATGTGTCTACAGAGCATTGACTAGATATCCGTTTCCATATTCTGATAAACAAATTAGTTTATTGGAATCCTACAAGCATCAAATGGATTGGGCAACTGGAGATCCAACGCAGATGGCATATATTTGTTTGATAGAAGAATTGCAGGAAGTGATTAGCTTATTGGAACAAAAAGATTATAAAAATTGCAGCACTTACTATGTAGATTGCAAAGTGGAATATTATGCGCATCAAATGATAAATGATTTGTACTATCCTGCACAAGAAGAGCTAAGAAGGAAAGTTTCGGAGGGGATATCTGAAGTGGCATTAGTTAATGTGGCGAACTATGTGGTTATGGAGCTTAAATCAATTTTTCAAGGAAGGAATCATTTTTATCACAATGATCTATTTCATTTGGGATTATCTCAGATTTATACAAAAATGATAAATATGTTTAGATTTTTGGGATTGTTGTTTACTGAGCGTCAGAGAGAGTTAATGAAAGGAATAGTATGGAAAGTTGAAGAGGTAGTGAGAAATCCTACAACTGGAAAGTATGAAATGTTACATTTAGGATTTTATGGTTTTATGGATGAGTTAAGGCGTAATCATCAAGAGCGTGAAGTAAAGGAAGTAAATAAATATAAGGTAATTAATGAGGAAGGACAGGTAGCAAAGACAATAAAGAAAATAATGAGGGAATTTTATGAATTGCAAATAGCAGCTGATGAACATTACCGACATTTTGAAGATTCCACTGCTCAAGTGCCTGATATCACTAAAACCATGTTTAGATACTTTTTAAGAATCTTTCCTCCTGACCAGAGAATCCCTATACACTTTATGCTACCAAATGGTTACTATGTTTCACCACTAGCTCGAGAATGGGTTCATCAACCTTGAAGACATTCGCACATTCTTATTTTTATTTGGGGTTTTTCATTTTGTTATTAGTTACGATTTCTTTTAAACCTTAGTTATTTGTTTATTTATGGATATTAAGTTTTTAATATATGTGTTATTTTAGGAATAATTTTCATGTTTTATTTAAGTGGTTAAATGTTTTCATTATTAATCTCGGTTATATTATATAAGGTATGATACGTTTCAATTGAATAACCATATTTTATGACTGCATTAAAAATCATTTTAAGATTCATATTGGATTTTATCCTCACTTTTAAAAGTTTTTTTTATGACATCGTAAAATTTTTATAATGTTGGTTTGATAAGTATGAGTTATTTTATAGGAATTGTTAAAATATTTTGATAATATAATGGAAGTAGATATGAGGAATTTAACTATGTTATATGCTAGATTTTTAATTGTTAACTTAATGAATGAATGGTCTTTCTTTGATTATTGGTATTATCTTCTTAACTAAGGTGTGGATACATTAATCCAGTGATTGTTTTTATTTAATTGTTCTTTATAGTTAGGATTTTTAGAATCTGAATTGTATATATGTTTTTGCTATAAAGATAATTACTATAAAATATATTACTAGATAATGATATGAAACATTGATGAAGAGACTTTTTATCAATTTTTGAAGTAAAAGAAGTTTGTTAAATAAGTTTGTTAAATAAGTTTAAACATTATTAAAGAATTAGTATGTATGGGTATTTAGTAGATTTTAGTTATAGGATAGGTTTAAAGAGCTATTAATACCTTGTTAAATCGAGTATAAGATGATCAGCAGTTAACGGTTGGATACATTTTAGTTTTACATATTGATGAAATCGATAGTTGTAGGTACCCAACTAGAGATTGAATAACAATAATGAGTTAATAATAGCATGTGTTTTTGTTTCTAGATTATCTTTAATTTTATTTTTATTTTTTTTTGATACGTTTAATGTGTTTGCTTGTTTATTTTTAGACTACCATTACAATGTTGCAAAGTTGGTATACAATATAGTATACAATACAGACTAGTACAGCTGAACAATGCATTGCATTTAGAATTTTAGGGAAATTTAATAAGTTTATCTTATTAATTTTGAACTTTGTGGGTGTGTTCACTGGAAACCCTCACGAGACTATAACTCGTCCACTTGGGATACCGAGGGGTTTAAAGCCTTATTGCATATGCTAAATGCAATCGTGATTAACTACGAAAGTGTGGATGTTGTATATTATTTTTCAAGAGATGAAGGAATCAACCAAGAAGATTTTTCTTAGCCGATGATGAAATTTATAATTTCAGTCAGGGGAGTTTTTCTGTTCTATTTTTCTTTTCCCTTACTCACTTTTTATTTATCATTTTTATACAATGAGGGCATTGTATAATTTAAGTGTGTGGATAGGATTCGTAAGAAAAAGAATTTCTTTAATTAAACATTTAAGCTTCTATTGTTCTAAAATTTTGAAAATTTAAAATTTTAAGTGAATAACTAAATATTTATTAGTTAGAATAATTTTGTTAAAAGTTTTGTTTTGTATTTAAAAGTTTAGACTTTAATATGGATTAACTGTTTTGTATATATAACGTAAGCTACTTAATAAGGAAGTGATATATAGTTATATGATATGATATGATGTACTAATAGGCAATCTATATGAAGATTTCTGAATTTTAAAATAATTAATAATATAACTTGTTTATTATTTTATGATACATAATATGATGTATGACATAAAAGTCTTAATTTTTAAATTTATTATGCAATAATTTTATATCTTTTTACTTATGTGAGTACATTTGGGGGTATATATTGATGGTTTCCTCTGTTATACGAAAGTATAGACCTGATCTCTATTAATATATGCTTAAAAATTAAGCAAACGCAAGTCAAAAGTACTTAAAAAGTTTTAAAAATAAAAGATACCTAATGAGGTCGCCAAAATGGTTTGACCAAGTCTGGTTTTTCTTAAACCTGAATCAAGTTATGTCGCTTTGTTGCATGAAAATGCAGACCTGTCACCAATGTCTTGATTCTTAAAAATGTATTTCATATATTTAATTGGAATATAAAAGTAAATTGTATAATTAAATTTAAAGGTATATCATATATGGAAATCATAAGTAATATACATACTAACAATAAAAGGGTATTCAGAAATATGAGTATAGATTGTTTAAAGTGGACAAATATATTAGTAATCATTCATAAGTTATATATTACACAAATAATAATAATAATTTTATACATTATAGTTATCCATGTTAATTAAATTGTTTAAATTTTTAATTTATGAAACAGATTTTTAGTATTGGTATTCTGATTCTTAAATATTAGTTTGATGCTTATTTTTAAATTAATATTCAGTTTTCTATTTGAGGACAAGCTGTTGGTGCATTTTGTGTGTCAGTCAGTTGGTCAAACTATTGTAATTGTCAAAGTCAATTAGTCTGCATATGTATAGTGTGTAGTGTGTCAACGAAATGTAATTATATAGAATATACATGGCGACGACATGGGCTATGTCGCATTGGGTTGGGCCTGCGACGTTGGGCCTAATGTCGCAGGGCCCAATAGCCTTGATATAAATAGAGAAGTTAGAAGTCAGTTTAGGGTTAGCGTTTTAGAGAGTGAGGTGAGCCGTTTTTGTGGTGAGAGAGACAGAGAAAACGAGTTTGTATTTGGTGATTGTAATCTTTATACATTCAAGTGTGAATATATACAAGATTATAGAGAATTGTTTGTGTGTTCGTGAATCATTATCGTTTGTTATTCATTGATTAAGCGATCCGATCAGATCTATACGTGTACGGGACTATCAACTGGTACCAGAGCCATAGAATCAAGGATTCGTTGGTTTCGGATCGTTATTTTAGATGCTTTCGGTTTGATTCGCGAAGGTTTTATTGATTAATCTTCGTTTCTGGGTTAGGTTGCTTGAAGATTTCGATTTCTGAAGGTGTTTTCTGGGATTGTTCGTCGATTTTCGTTCGAAATTCGTTAGGGTTTCGAAAATTTTCGGTTTTTGGGTTTTTGGCTCCTGCAGTCGCGTTTTTGCGACGTTAGCTGCGACGTCGCTAAGTTCTGCGACGTTACTAGCGACGTTGTGTGCGACGTCTCACTTTTGACCTTAATTGGTCACTGCGACCTTAGCCGCGACGTCAGGTGCGACGTCGCTTGATTTTGCGACATCACCTGCGACGTCGCTTGCGACGTTATTGACTTTGACCTTAAGTGGTCTTGCGACGTAGTTAGCGACGTCGTTATTTTGACCTTAAGTGGTCCTTGCGACATTGCGTGCGACGTCGCTAGCTTCTGCGACGTCGAGTGCGACGTTGAGTGCGACATCACCTCCTACTAGATTCGTAAAAAAAAAAAAGGAGTTTTTTGGCGGGAAACTTCGAAAATTTTTTGCGTTTTCAAAATTTTTCCATAGGCTTAAAAGTGTTCAATTTTGGCCTGGAAAAGTTTCATTTTACCCGGCCATTTTTTGACGTTTTCGGACGAAATTTTGACGGGAAAAACGCGAAAAGTTTTGTAATTTCAAATTTTGTTTTTGAGGTTAAAATAGCTTAATTTAGTGTCGAATAAGTTTCGCTATACTCGTGTAGTCTTCGAAATTTTCAATTTTGGAGGGAAAGTCGCAAGAGGCCAAATATCTTTCTGGTTTGAAGATGTCTTCTAAAGCTCTTATGTGTTACTATAGTGGAGCTGTTAATGAGATTGAACCCCCCATGCTTACATATGATACTGATTATGCTACATGGAGATTTGAGTTCGAAGCTTTCATATCTGAAAACGATCCAGATATGTGGAACTCATTGGTTGAAAGATATGAAAGACCAGTATTTGGAACAAAGAATTTAAGAGTATCACCACAAAAGTCTTACAATGGCATGACACTTGAGGAGAGAAAAGCTTGGGATATTGAAAAGAAAACCCATGCCACAATATTAAAATGTATGTCAAATGAAGTTAAACAATTGTTCAACCATTATGATATTGCATACGACCTCTGGCATGCAATTGAAACACGATGTGGTGGATATGACAAATATAGGAGAAATAGAGTGGAACTTGTCAAGAAACAGTTTGACACATTTGATTTACTATCAAATGAATCTTTAGAAGCACTCTTCAAAAGATATTCCCAACTCGTAGATGAAGTGGCTGATGGAGGAATAGTACTTAATAATGGAGAGGTAAATAAGAAGCTATTACGGGCATTACCTAAGGACTGGGCTACCAATGTGGAGATTTTGAAACAAGATCCAGAAATTGAAATCATGGATTTGGAAGAACTCATCAGAAAGTTACCGGCTGATGCTCTTGACATGAAGAAGAAAGAAAAGATGTCAGCGGCTTCCACTCAAAATCCTAGTCTCAATGATAATTCCATATCTAATTCCAAGTCAGCTACATCTCCTTCTGGTAGCACTTCATATGCTTCCTATATCTCTCATACAGCTCCTTCAAAGGCTACTGAGGATCATGCTACAATCTTTGCAGCTTTCCTCAACTCTTATGAGAATTTTCTTTCCAAGAAGGCTAGTACTCTACAGCTTACTGAAGAAGACTTTGAACAGATCGATTCTGATGATCTCGAGCAAATGGACATCAAATGGAGTATGGCCATGATAACCCAAAGGACAAAGAAATTTCTTCAGAGAACGGGCAAAAAGGACCTGGATGATGATGGTGATACAGGTTTTGGTTTTAATAAAAGCAAAGTGAAATGCAAAAGCTGTCAGAGTTATGGACACTTTATTAAGGAGTGTGAAAAAGAAAGATATCCATCATCTGGTTTCACTACACCTTCAGCTCCCAAGACTCCAGAGAAAGATTCAACATCACAGGTGTTGGTGGTGTTTAATCAAGGAATGTTTGATTTTAGTGCACTTCAAGGAAAGTTTCAACATGGTGCACTCTTGGCAAAGATACATAAGGTACATAATGAACCTGAGGAACCTGTTAATTGTATATCATGTATTATGCTTCATGCTTCTTTAAAATGTGCTCAAATAGACAATGAGGATTTGAGAGAAAAAGTTGTTAAACTCACCGACTCAAACAAGTTTTTGAAAGCTAATGAATTTCTTTATGAAAAACAAATTGAGGCTTATAAGTTAGACACTGAAAAATACAAGTCTAAAGTTTTTAGCCAACAAGATGCTATTAATAGCTATCTTAAAGAAATTGAACTTTTGAATAAAGAACTTTCTGAGCTAAATTCTGAGTCTGACAATTTTAAAAAGGGTATCACAAATTTCTCAAATTCTCATAAACTCTTCGATGAAATGGTTGACAAGATGAGGACAGATAAAAGTAAAGTGGGACTTGGGTATCCACCTCCCACTAACTATTATCCTAAGCCTGTTAAGGAAGGCACCGAAGAACTTGTGGCTGACTACTCATCATGGCCAGCTACAAAGTATAAAGAAGCTACATTCAATCCCAAAAGGCAGGCAAAGGAGAAAACTAAACGGACAGAGTATCCCTTGCCTACTTTTGTTAAGTCTGATAGTACACCTCCAGTTAGTGTAGAGGAGGGTGTTGAGATAGAGGATCTACCGGAAGAGGCTGAAATCAAAGTTGAAAAAGTTAATGTAAAGCCAGAAAATCATATACTTACCAATGAAACTGTAAAGGTTTCAACTACAAAGGGTAAAAACAAGGTTGAAAATGAATCCAAAAGAGTTCAACATCAAATGAAGGATTCAAATATAAAATCTAAAAGTGAACAACCTTCAACATCAACTTGTTCAACTTCTGAGGCTTCTACATCAGCGTGTACACATAAGTGTTCACGTCCTGTAAATGCCTCATCTTCTAAGCTTCCTACAGTTCATTCTCCACCTCAACCTTTTGTGGGTAATCATTGGAATAGGTCGTACATTGAACGACGTTCTTGTTTCCATTGTGGACAACAAGACATATAATTAGGGATTGTCGGTTATTATCCCTAGATAGGTTTGGTAGAGGGATGCCAAGAACTTCCTCCTTTAGGAATTCTTATTCAAAATCATTTTCTAGGCGTGCTTCGTATTCGCCTATATCAAGATATGCATCCTCTTCTCCAAAACCCGTGGCTAGAGTAAACAAAGTTGTGCCTAGTAAACCTCAAGTTCAACAGCACAACATTGTTGAAAACAACTCATCTGAACCTACAAAGGTTTGGAAACCCAAATCCACAAACAACACATCAATGAAATCCTCTGAGTTTTTAAAATATCATAAACTCATTGATGTGATGGTTATGGATGATCATGGACAACCTAAGTCTATCAAGGCTTGGGTGTCCCATAAGTACTAACGTTTAATTGTTTGTGGTGGTGCAGTCAGGTTTTAATAGCTAATATTTTTAGTGACTGCAAGGATGTGAACATTTTTGAAAGATTTTGTCATGGTGGTTATGTGTGATGAGTTGTGATTTGGATGAGTATATTGAAGTTTCGAGGTGGTAAAAGCGTTAAAAGGATTTGATTTGACTTGATATGTGATTTTGAAATTTTTTTAAAATTAAATTATTAGTGCAACAGTCATTCTTTATACTTTTTAGTATTAAAGAAATGCAATGTTGCGAAATTTATTCAATTAAAAAATACAAAAATATGTTTAATGTTTAAGGGGAGTATTTTTGGATTGGATATAAGAATTTGCTGTTCAGGGGGAGTAATTCTGAATATTAAAAATTCTGATTATTTAATTCAGAAATGTGAACAGCAAGATTCTTAAGTCTTGAAAAGACGATGGGTTGTGTCTGTAAACAACTTGGGATATGATAGTACATCGGATGACATGCATAAAAATGGAAATTTTAAGGTTTATGTTTGATGTGTCAGTAGGTTTATCTGGTATATTTAACACATCTTTTATAAACATTAGCTTCATCATATGATGTATTGGTAGGCCCATACACACCGGTTTGTGAGTGAGTAAGAAGTAATAATAAAACTTGTCTATTACTTTGTGAAAAATGTTATATGATGTATGACATAAGTCTTAATTAATAAATGGAAGTACTATCATACACTGTCATAATTATGTAAATGTAAAATGGGCATATAGTGATAATATGATTATTCGCCTAACTAATGGTGACTATTGTTGTACTCACGTACAGACCTGAATCCATTAGTTATGCAAATAGTCTCAAACTTGTTATGTTCATACTAAGGGACCCTCTGTTGTACTTTGTACAGATCTGGGCCCACTAGTATCTTCATAGTCGGTTTGATGTATGCCTAAATATAAATATCAAGCGTATGTTACGAGAAAACCGAGATAAACTTGGTCTTGTAATCTCTACCTTGTGTGAATATGCAGTGTTTGTTTTACTGAAGTTTATCAGTATATCATATAATAGGTTTCTCAAAATTAATCATCAAACTAACAATAATAATTAGCTCACAAATACGGATGTAATATGTTTAAGTGGACAAACAATACAGATGATCGTCTTGAACTAATTTTTATAAAAGGTGCTTTAAATATGTCAAGTAATTAAAAAGTGGACAAATATACTGATGATCGAAATAACACTTACTATTCCCTAATAATTGCATGTTGGCCTGATATGATCCCTAAGCAGACTTAAAACAATCCTATCCCTAATGTTATTTTAATCTTCGTTCTTTACTTTTCATTTATAAAGAAAAATTCAAAAATATTTTATTTCTATGTTATTTTCTTCAATATCACATATCTTGTTAAAGTCAAATATTGAAGATGCAAAGGATGTCGGTTATTCTCCAAAGATTGTGAAGATAATTCTATCGGAGAAGCTGCTGATGATTGAGAGATGGTCACAGAGTTTGAAGATCTTATTGTATGATAAATTTGTGTCAGTCACATGAATTTGGACATCAAGATTTCTTGGAAGACCATGCTATCTCAAAGGGGGAGTTTCTGATTGTCAGAGACATGAAAGAGTTTGTTGATGAAGACTAATTAAAACTTATTTGACCAAGCTGCTGACAAGGGGGAGTTTGTTGGTGCATTTTGTGTGTCAGTTAGTTGGTCAAACTATTGTAATTGTCAAAGTCAATTAGTCTGCATATGTATAGTGTTTAGTGTGTCAACGAAATGTAATTATATAGAATATACATGGCGACGACATGGGCTATGTCGCATTGGGTTGGGCCTGCGACGTTGGGCCTAATGTCGCAGGGCCCAATAGCCTTGATATAAATAGAGAAGTTAGAAGTCAGTTTAGGGTTAGCGTTTTAGAGAGTGAGGTGAGCCGTTTTTGTGGGGAGAGAGACAGAGAAAACGAGTTTGTATTTGGTGATTGTAATCTTTATACGTTCAAGTGTGAATATATACAAGATTATAGAGAATTGTTTGTGTGTTCGTGAATCATTATCGTTTGTTATTCATTGATTAAGCGATCCGATCAGATCTATACGTGTACGGGACTATCACAAGCAGAACTTAAGTGTGGGGATAATTGATAAGCATCAAATAGATAGTATATTTTATAGTAATTTATCCCTATATTTATATACATTTTATTGCATTTATATAATTTTATATACTAGTTTTGTTAATAATTGCAGAAATGTATTTTAATTGAAGAATGAAGAAAAAGGAACAAAACGAGACCAAAACTGAAGAATTAAAGCACTTAAGGAAATAAAGATTAAAGACCTTGAAGAAATGAAGACTAAAAAAGTTAAAATGAAGAATTGGGCCAAGAAAACAAAGAAATCTGGATATGAAGATTGAGAGTCCAAGAATTGAGCCCAAGGCCGAAAATGGAATATTCTGGAATTTAGATTCAACCGGCGGTTGGATTAACCAACCAGCGGTTGAGCTTTAGGGTTTAAGGTGGTGCAGACACGTGGAGTTGGACTCGGATTCAAATAACTCCAACCGGCGGTTGGAGAACCCAACCGGCGGTTGGAAGGTCGGCCAGTAAAACTATAAATACAGGCTCAAATTAGCTTAAACCATATACGATTCAAGAATACTAAAACCGAAAGTTAGGGTTTTATGACGACTTTAAGGTGCGATTTTGGAGGCAAATGAGCTAGGGTTTGAAGGTTTTTAACCCTAGGAAAAGCTGGTTTGCTAATTGGTTCGGTTTCTTTATCCTTGTAACTTTATTAATCTTTTGGGTTATTTTGGATATGGTTTATTTGAATTAATTGCTTATTAGGTTTTCATTATGAATGTCTAAATGTATGTTTATTAGATTTATTATATGAATTATATGTTTATGTTGGAACTATATTATTGAATGCTTATTATACAAGAATTGTCCGTGTTATATTAATATTGATAAAAGTTAATTGATTTATATAGATAGCTTTACTAATCTTGTGAGTCTTATAAATTAATTAATGACTGTCAATTATTAATGTTAAGTGACATAGTAATTCAACCTAATCTTGGAATTGTATTAATAAACTGCTGATAGATCTTAATAAATAGTAATACTTTACTTAATCTTTGGGAGTGTTGCTATATGAAAATTATCTTAATCTTTGTGATTTTCTACATTAGTAATTCACCAATAATAATAGCCAACAAAGCAAATAGACATAAGTTGATATAATACGTTTAATAAATAATTGTTTAAACAGTTATAATCTTCTATCCAATTGAGTATTCTTAAGTTGTTTCTTAAAACTTATCTATTAGAATCTGTATCAAAAATATAAATATAAATATGTTCGTTCGGAACTAAAACGTCCTCCTTATCTTGTAGATTATTGTAAATTGGATCCTTGTATTTAATTGTATTATAATTGTGAATATTTGTAATTAGAATAAATAGATAATTCGTTATAAATAAGAATAACGTTTCTTGTGTTCCTTGTGTTCGAATTTGGACTTACTTATTAAGCTATATTACATGAACGGGTCAATCTTGCCTGAATTGTGTGATAGTATTATTTAGTATTTCATTAATTAAACTTGTTATTATAATTGCCTATACTTTAGCACACATCACATATGCATACACATACAAGTTATATACAACTCAATTTTTAATAAAGCCTCATCTAATCATTTACATCCCCATGAACCTTATTTGCTTTGATTATATTACTATCACACACTATATTTTACTACATAATTCTCATGTTCTCACTTCAAAGTGTTCACATTTAACTAACTTAATTCTTTTCTTTAATTCAAACAAATTACACTAATGTCCATTCAAGAACATAATCCAAATTTCAACTCAAACTTATACAAACTACACAATTCATCTAACTTACTACTTTCATGATAATAATTATTCAAAAATTTACTAATCATCTTCTTCATCATTATTCATAACAATTCTTTACCCTAGCCCCATTATCACTCTATAACTATTTAAAATAAAACTCATAACTAAGCATCATATCTATACATGTTCGTTAATAATTATTAGCATCCATTTAGCTAATTAACTCACATTTAGCAACAATAATACCATATTAACAACTTAACATCATTCCCATTATCATTCATCAAGTCTCCATTTACCCCTTTACATTAAGATTTATGATTTATCTCAAAACCAATCTCTTTTAAGTTAAAAATTACTCATTTACACTTATTAACAACAATAGAGACATCTTCCATCTAAAAAAATCTAACTTTTCTCAAAAACCCCAATTAAGGTTCATCACCAAATCACCAATTAACTCAAAATAAAGGAAAAAAAATGGATAATCTTACCTTAGAGATGAGATAGTCACTGATTACAAGCCTTAAAACACACCAATTAGACTCCAATTTTGATGAATTTCATTTTGGTGTTCTTCCCTCCCCCTTTCTTGTTTCTGTCGACACCACCACCAACACACACACTCACTAAATAATTTTTCTCCAGATTTTACAAGGAAAAGGGGTTTAATTGGCATATTTTCATTTTTAACCTTTTAACTCTACTATTTTGTCAAATTTGGTCCTTCAAGTTTCTCAAACATAACTTAACCTTTTAACCAACTAACTCCATTTCACAATAATTCTACATGTTAGGTCCTTTCTCGTTAAAATATAAACTTATATGAAATGCATTTAAATAGACTTACAACTTACAAATTTTGGGGTGTTACAGTCCGATTCGAACACAGGGAACGGCGGATTTATTATAAATAGAAATTAACAATTAACTAGAAAGCAGTAAATAAGGGGGCGTTTTAATTCCGTGCGAACATTTGTTTAGAAAACATTAATTTAAAATAATTAAACTTAAATAAAAACTTAATTTAAAACAATAAATAAATAATAAAAAAAATACTAAATGGAAGGAATAAGTAATTGTATAATTAATGTCACTCAGATTCATATTTCCCGATTCATTACGTATTGATTATCTAATTGTGATTCTTTTAGATCAACTTAACACCAAATTTTTCAATGATATTAAATTGAATGTGAACTAGCCAACGGTTCGGGTTCAACTAATTCCTAAAATCTAGGGTCCAACATAAAACACTGGTTCCAATGTCACAAGATGATCAGTCAATTGTGTGCCTTTCCCTAAATCATGCATTAAACATTCACGGCTAATTATAATTAACTCTATTGGTATGAATCAAAAATACCCAATAATTAACTTATTGTGTCGTTCATTTTAAAGTGAATAATTATTAATTTCTCAACCTATCAAACTCAATCTATTTAGCAATAGTTAAAACCCTAAGATTATAACCATCAATAATTAATAAAATCAAAGGAACTCAATCTCATCAATCTTATTAACCACGTTGAGAACTAATAACTACCAGTTACCAATAAACAAGGATTCACGAGTAATATAACCGTTTTCAATTAAATAACTTAGCCAATACGCAATAATAATCGTTCAACAATCATAATCCGAGTTCAATCAATTACACAATCACTTTGGATATTCAATTCATCATAAAACAGTAAAACTCAGATTATTCAACATCAAATACTTCAATGAAATCGAAATAAAAGAAGTATACCGAATTATAAAGACGAATCACGAAGAACTAAGACGAACTACCCTCGATCTTGAGCTTTCGTGCCTCCAAAATACCAAAATAATTCGTAACTAAACCCTACTAATCGTATTTTATCGACTGGAAACGAAAACAACTTGAACACACCGTTTTTAGGGTTAAAATCGCGAATTTATAGTTCCTGTGATTTTGATCCATACGGCGTATGGATTGATTTCAAGCCCAGCCCAAGTCCGCGTAACCTGGGACTCCACCGCTACAATCCATACGGCGTATGGATTTCCATACGGCGTATGGATGCAATATCCAGCCGGTTTCCTCATTTTTCTTGATTTATTCTTTTCATCAACTCCGGCTTCACTTTATTCTTCAGATATGCATCATTTATCTCGTTTATTGACTGTTTTCCATTTCTTTCTTCATAAACGCTCCATTTCCACATCTAATTGCAAATATGAACGAAATCAATATCTATTCTTAAATAAATGCAATAGAAACATCCAAGAATCGGGGTAAAATACTACTAAATTATAGTACTTTTGAGCGTTTATCAAACATCCCCCACTTGAATCCTACTTGTCCTCAAGTAGACTATCGATTCAAAAATCAAAGCTATTAAGAAAACAGTCATCTCCATTAATCTAAATAACTAACAAAGGAATTACACAACATCACCTATCTTCAACTCAAACGTTCAAATTTAAAAATCTGTTAATTCTAAAAACAAATATTAAGAAACTACGAGATTACAATAATGATCTACACATGAAGTTATTATTCTTTAAACATTAATTAGTTCACAATGACTACTGATATTGTTATCCACTTAAACAATCTATATTCAAATAATTGAGCTCAACTTATTATTATTCACGTAGATATTCCCTTAAACTCCCAAAAACTATATACTTTCATACTCATAACATGCCAATATTACATATCTTGAAATTCTAATCAAAATAATCATTTTTCAAATCAAGACAGAGGTGACAGGTCTGTGCCTCAACACAACAAAGCAACATAACTTGATTTTAGTTTAGCAATATAAAACTTTTAGTCAAACCATTGGTGGCAGGTCTGTACCTTAGTACAACAAAGCGACTTAATTCGACTACATTTTAAAATGATGAGTTCGTTTAAACTTTCTTGCTCTTTTTCATTAGATATACTGACGGAGACCAGGTCTGTACTTTCGTAAAACAGAGGAAACGACACCCAGTATATCCCTAAATGATATCAATTAAATTTCCAAAATTATGGCATATCGCACATTATTAATATGAAAATTAAGACATACGTCATACACAGCTAAGGTTCATCTAAAAGGTAACATCCACTCCTTAATTTCATTTCTTAAAAGCTCAAAAATTCTCATATAAATTGTCTATCAATACATCATCTAACGAAGCTAAATAACATTTTTCACAATTTAATATTTAATTAAAAGTGTAGAAAATTTTAAAATTAACCTACATAGTTACAAAATAATTATCTCTAAAAAAAAAACAAAAATTTAAACTAAAAAATTTGGTTGAAAAACGGGCAACTTATAACCTCTTAGTTACTTATCTTAATAAGATAACAGTTAACCAAATTACAAAATCATCTACTTATTTACAGGACAATTATGTGGAAACTTCACTCTTTTCTCTCCCATCCCCCACTTAAAGATGTTGATGTGCGGAAAGTATATGCAATTATAATAACAAGTTTAAATTAAGGAAATACTAAATAATACTATCACACAATTCAGGCAAGATTGACCCGTTCATGTAATATAGCTTAATAAGTAAGTCCAAATTCGAACACAAGGAACACAAGAAACGTGATTCTTATTTATAACTAATTATCTATTTATTCTAATTACAGATATTTACAATTATAATACAAATAAATACAAAGATCCAATTTACAATAATCTACAAGATAAGGGGGACGTTTTAGTTCCGAACGAATATATTTATATTTATATTTATATTTTTGATACAGATTCTAATAGATAAGTTTTAAGGAACAACTTAGGTATACTCAATTGGATAAACTATTATAATTATTCAAACTATTATTTATTAAACTTATTATATGTATTTATGCCTATTTGCTTTGTTGGCTATTATTACTGGTGATTTACTAATGTAGAAGATCACTTAGGGTTAAGTCAAATCCTCATCATAGCAACACAATCATAAGGTTACGCAAAGTGCTACTAATTAATACGATCTATCAACAATTTATTATACAATTTCTATGGTTAGGTTTGAATCGCAGTATTACTTTATATTAATGATTTATTCTTAGTTTATCGCATAAGGTTAAGATCAAAATATAAACACAATCACTTAATTTATATAAACAGTTTATGGTCATCTTAGTTTAATATAAATCAGTCTAATTATGTCAAGAATAATCACTAAAATATCATAATAAAGACAATTCTTGTATAATAAACATTCAATAATATAGTTCCAACATAAACATATAATTCAAATAATAAACTCAATAAAACATTCATTCAAACAAATATAATGAAAACCTAATTCACAATTAAATCAAATAAACAATATCATAAATAACTCAATAAGGTTATTAAAGTTACAAGGATAAAGAAATCGAACATATTGACGAACTAGCTTTTCCTATGGTTAAAAACCTTCAAACCCTAGCTCTTTAGCCTCCAAAATCGCACCTAAAGTCGACCTAAAACCCTAACTTTCGGTTTTAGTATTCTTGAATCGTATATGGTTTAAGCTAATTTGAGCCTCTATTTATAGTTTTCAAAACCGCCAGTCCAACCGCCGATTGGACTTCCCAACCGCCGGTTGGATCAATTTTAGTCCTGGTCCAACTCCGCGTCTTCCACCGCCTTAAACCCTTTACACTCCAACCGCCGGTTGGACTTCAATTCCAGAATATTCTAACTTCGGGTTGGGCTTCATTTTTGGGCTTCTTCTTTTCTTTAACGGATTTTAATATTCATTCTGGCCCATTCCTTCAATATTAACATTTTAAGTCTTTATTTCTTTAAGGTTTAAGTTCCTTTTTCTTCATTTCTTCATTTTCTTCAGTTTCTTTAAGTTTTGGATTAGTTTTTGCTCCTTTTTCTTCAATCTTCAATTAAAATACATCTCTGCAAATATTAACAAAATAAGTATCTAAAATCATATAAATGCACTAAAATGTATATAAAAATAGGGATAAATTACTATAAAATATACTATCTATTTGATGCTTATCAAATATCCCCACACTTAAGTTCTGCTTGTCCTCAAGTAGAAAACTGAATAAAATTTAAAAATAAGCATCAAACTAATATTTAAGAATCAGAATACCAATACTAAAAATCTGTTTTATAACTTAAAAATTTAAACAATTTAATTAACATGGATAACTATAATGTATAAATAAAATTAGTTATTATTTGTGTAATATATAGCTCATGAATGATTACTAATATATTTGTCCACTTTAAACAATCTATATTTATACTTCTGAATACACCTTTATTATTAGTATGTATATTACTTATGATTTCCATATATGATATATCTTTAAATTTAGTTATACAATTTTCTTTTATATTTCAATTAAATATATGAAATACATTTTTAATAATCAAGACATTGGTGACAGGTCTGCATTTTCATGCAACAGAGCGACATAACTTGATTCAGGTTTAAGCAAAACCAGACTTGGTCAAACTATTATGGCGACCTCATTAGGTATCTTTTATTTTTAAGACTTTTCAAGTACTTTTGACTTGCGTTTGCTTAATTTTTAAGTATATATTAATAGAAACCAGGTCTATACTTTCGTATAACAGAGGAAACCATCAATATTTACCCCCAAATGTACTCACATAAGTAAAAAGATATAAAATTACTGCATAATAAATTTAAAAATTAAGACTTTTATGTCATACATCAATTTATGTATCATAAAATAATAAACAAGTTATATTATTAATTTATTAAAATTCAGAAATCTTCATATAGATTGCCTATTAGTACTATTACACCCTTCCTATTATAGTTATTTAAATACAATATATCGGAAGCGTCTGTCCAAATTAAAAACATTTATAATTCACATCATTTAGTAAACATAAAAATCCAACTAATTTAAACCATAATTTAACAAACTGGGTGTTATATGAAAACAATAATAACACTGATTTATAAAATCAGATATCAGAGTGACTCATGGTAGTCAAACATTCTTCAGTCCAGTCCAAATAATCTCAAACCTGCAAGGGGTAAATAGTGGGATTAGCAAGAAGCTAAGTGAGTCAACTTATCACTATCAGTACAATTTAGCATAATACTGATTATCACAAATATCACTTAGACACTGACACAACATCACCAAGAGGATTGGTGGTCCTTGTAAAGCCCTCTGACCGCGGATGGCCCACCAAGCAACACTTACAATCACTGCAGGCCAATACAGTGATTTTACCGATAACTGACTGCTACCTTTAACCAACATAAGCTCCATTCACAACACATGTTCACAATTCCTATGTTGGCTAACCTGTAGCAACCCAGTCCAACAATCGTTGACCTCCGAATCACCAAATGCCCGAAGGCGACACATCACTTATTACACGTGTATTTCACCAGTTCACAGTCAACAATCAATATCACAATATCACTATAATCACTTGTTATAACCAAATATGTTACAACCAAATCACACTGAAGGTACGAGTCCACTCACCGAATACCTCAGTCTCCACTCAGTAGTCTAATGTCACTGAGTCTCTTGTTTATCTGAAATCACCATAAAACATCACAAGTCAGTAACTTGGCATCAACAACGAACTCGTTATAATAATTCAACACATGTTATAATCATATAACATATCACATTATCTCAATACACAATATATCGTATCAATCATGATAATTAACACTTATGTCATCGCAATTATATTACAACTTATCTCGATTGTAACATCACACAATCATGTTATCTAATTACAATATTTATTAAGTCACTTCACTCACTAGTCACCGCTAAAACACAAAATATCGTTTGAAATAAGGTTTATAACGAAAAGGTCATTTTCTGCCTCGGGGCCATTTAGCCGCCGGCTAATTGATTTGACCGCCGGCTAAACCGGATTCATGACCGCCGGCCCAAAACGAACACCCGACCGCCGGCTAAAATGCTTGACCGCCGGCTACCCTAAAGCGGTTCCCTGACCGCCGGCCAAAGGAATTGACCGCCGGTCACAGGCCGTCGTCCCAACCCCTGTTCTTTCTGTTCTTCCTAATTCCGAATTTAACATATACAAATCAATCATCTCAGCTTCCAAATCGATTATATACATCGAATAGCAACCATTAGCAGTACATATCATCATATTAATCATCAATTTCACATATGCACACTAACCCTAATGATTCAATTAAATTCTTAAACAAACCATATGAATACTTACCATTAAGAAAGAATTAAGATTATGATGATCACGATGTTGGTGAATTAAGTTTTTATCAGATTTGGATTTGGTTTTGCTTGTTTTGGCTAGTCGCATGATCACAGAGACGATTCACTATTTATTTATTTTTGATTTTGAAATGAAAGAAGAAGCCATATAAAAAGAAAAGGAGGTCGGCTCTTAAACCGACCTTCAATTATACGGGTATAATTTAATACCCCTTCTCAACCTATTGTCTGGAACCCGAAAACCATTTGCGAGTCCAAACTTTTATTTTACCGTCAACTTTATTAATTTAAATCACTTAATATTTTTACTAACCACAATAAGTTCTGAAACTTATTTCCTAGTTATTTTCACATAATTCAAATAACATTATTTCTAACCACATTAAATATTATTTTAAAATCACCAAATAATATAAAACAACTAGGTCCGATTTACGGATGTTACAAGTACATCATATCATATAACTATATATCACTTCCTTTATTAAAGTAGCTTACGTTATTTATACAAAACAGTTAATCCACATTAAAGTCTAAACATTTAAATACAAAACAAAACTTTTAACAAAAGTATTCTAACTAATAAATACTTAGTTATTCACTTAAAATTTTAGAACAATAGAAACTTAAATGATTAATTAAAGAAATTCTTTTTCTTACGAACCCTATCCCCACACTTAAATTATACAATGCCCTCATTGTATAAAAATTGATAAACAAAAGTGAGTAAGGGAAAAAAAAATAGAACAGAAAAACTCCCCTGACTGAAATTATAAATTTCATCATCGGCTAATAAAAATCTTCTTGGTTGATTCCTTCATCTCTTGAAAAATAATATACAACATCCACACTTTCGTAGTTAATCACGATTGCATTTAGCATATGCAATAAGCCTTTAAACCCCTCGGTATCCCGAGTGGACGAGTTATAGTCTCGTGAGGGTTTCCAGTGAACACACCCACAAAGTTCAATCCTGAAAATAAAAACATAAAAACATAACATATAAAAATAAACATGGGTTGTCTCCCAAGAAGCACTTTTGTTTAAATGTCGGTAAGTTCGACATTATCTTATAACTTATCCCTCTAAAGTTATATCTGAAATATTCTCAATTACATTATCTTCATAATATTTCTTCAAACGATGTCCATTAACTGTAAAAATAGTTCCATCGAAAGTTATCAAATCCACACTCCCATTTGCATGAACTTGGTGAATAACAAACGGTCCGCTCCATCTGGATTTTAATTTACCCGGAAATAACCGAATACGTGAATTGTACAAAAGCACACGTTCTCCAGCAACAAATTCTTTATCTCCTCGAAGTCTTGCATCATGCCATTTCTTTGTTTTTTATTTATAAAATCTTGAATTTTCATAAGCATTCCAACGAAGCTCATCTAACTCATGTAACTGTAAAAAGCGATGCTTACCAACTTCATCGATAACATTGTTGCATTCTCGAAGTGCCCAATATGCTTTGTGTTCTATTTCCACTGGCAAATGACAAGCTTTTCCATAAATTAATCTATACGGAGTACAACCTGTAGGTGTTTTAAATGCTGTCCTATATGCCAAAAGTGCATCATCTAACTTTTCCGACCAATCTTTTATGTTAGAACCAACAGAACGTTCTAAAATACGTTTTAATGCACGATTGGTATTTTCAACCTGTCCACTAGTCTGTGGATGATAAGGTGTAGCGAATCGATGACTAACTCCATACCGTTTTAATACTTTCTCTAATTGAGTATTACAAAAATGAGTACCTCTATCACTAATTAATGCTCTGGGAGTTCCAAATCTGGAAAATAATTGTTTAAGAAATTTTACCACCACTCTTGCATCATTCGTAGGTAATGCCTTTGCCTCAGCCCATTTAGAAACATAATCCACAGCTACTAATATGTACTTATTACCGTGACTTATAGGAAATGGTCCCATAAAATCAATGCCCCAAACATCAAAAATTTCACAAACCTGTATACTTTTCTGTGGCATCTCATCACGTTTAGAATTGTTCCCAGCTCTTTGGCAAGAATCACAATTCTTAACAAATGCATATGTATCTTTAAAAATCGTAGGCCAATAAAAACCTGCATCAAATATTTTCTTTGCAGTGTAACTTGGTCCATTATGTCCTCCTACTGGTCCTTCATGACAATGCTTTATAATCTGTTGAGCTTCTTTACCATCTACACATCTTCTAATTATGCCATCTGCACAGTATCTGAAAAGAAATGGATCTTCCCAAAAATAATACTTTAAATCAGAAAAGAATTTCTTCCTCTTCTGGTAATCCATCCTTGGTAAAATTTTAGTAACCAAATAATTTGCATAATTCGCAAACCAAGGTATCTCTTTCATTTCTTGTATTGTCATAAGTTTCTCATCAGGAAATGAATCTTGAATTTCCTGTTCATCTAATGCTTCCAACTCTGGATTTTCTAACCTTGACAAATGATCAGCTGCGACATTTTCAGCTCCTTTCTTATCCTTGATTTCAATATCAAATTCCTGCAATAAAAGAATCCATCGCAATAAATGAGGGCGCGCATCCTGCTTATTAAACAAATACTTTAAAGCAGAATGGTCTGTATAAACTACAGTTTTAGTTAAGACAAGATATGAATGAAATTTATCGAAAGCAAAAACCACTGCCAGAAGTTCCTTTTCCGCAGTTGTGTAATTCTCCTGAGCATCTGTTAATGTCTTACTGGCATAATAGATTGGCTTAAACTTCTTATCAATTCTCTGCCCTAAAACAGCTCCAACCGCATAATCACTAGCATCACACATTAATTCAAAAGGTAGATTCCAATTTGGACCTGTCATAACTGGTGCAGATACTAACTTTTCTTTTAATGTATCAAACGATTGTTTGCATTTGTTTGTAAACTCAAACTTTGCATCTTTTTCCAACAAATGATTCAATGGTCTTGCTATTTTCGAAAAATCTGGTATAAATCTCCGATAAAATCCAGCGTGTCCTAGAAAACTTCTTATTCCTTTTACATTTGTAGGATAAGGTAATTTTGAAATGGCTTCAATTTTCGCTTGATCTACCTCGATTCCTATTTTGGATATTTTATGACCTAAAACAATTCCTTCTCTCACCATAAAATGACATTTTTCCCAGTTAAGAACTAGATTTGCCCCTTCACATCTCTGCAACATCTTCTGTAAATTCTTTAAACAAGAATCAAATGAATCACCAAATACCGAAAAATCGTCCATAAAGACTTTCATGAAATCTTCTACCATATCATGAAATATTGCGATCATGCAACGCTGAAATGTAGCTGGTGCATTACATAAACCAAACGGCATCCTTCTATAAGCAAATGTACCAAACGGACAAGTAAATGTTGTTTTGTCTTGATCTTCGGCCGCAATTGGAATTTAAAAATATCCTGAAAATCCATCCAGAAAACAATAGAATTCCTTTCCTGCTAGCCTTTCTATCATTTGATCAATAAATGGTAATGGAAAATGATCTTTCCTAGTAGCATCATTTAATTTCCTATAATCAATGCAAACTCTCCATCCCGTTACCGTCCTTGTTGGTATCAAATCATTCTTCTCATTTGGTATAACCGTTATTCCGCCTTTCTTTGGTACAACATGTACTGGACTTACCCATGGACTATCTGAAATAGGATAGATTAATCCTGAATCCAGCAATTTAATGATTTCTTTCCTGACAACGTCTTTAACATTCGGATTTAATCTTCTCAATGGTTTTACGACTGGCTTAAAATCTTTTTTCATCAAAATTTTATGAGTACAGTACGTAGGACTGATTCCCTTAATATCCGTGATCTTCCATGCTATGGCTTGTTTATGCTGTTTAAGAACCTGAACTAATCGTTCTTTTTCTGCTATTGACAATTTTGAAGATATGATAACTGGTAAGTCTGATGTGCCTTGTAAATAAGCATATTCCAAATGTGCTGGTAGCTCTTTAAGTTCCAACTGTGGAGGTTCTTCAATAGATGTCTTGATTTCAAATATCTCTTCTTTAAAACAAGGAATATTGTTCACAGAATATGGTATCAATTCTTGGTTAATAATTTTAGCAACTGGCTGTATTGCTTCCTCTTCAGGATGTTGTTGAATAACCACGGTTGCTTCTTCCAAATCTTCATCTTCCTCTAATAACTTATCAAATTCTGCTAAATCCTTTGCAGTGTCAAACTCTTCAGTCCATCCGTTCAGAATTCCTATATCTGCTTGATCTTTTCCCAAAAAATCTTGAAAAGAAGAGTTATCCATATGTTCATACGAATTTAAATAATAGCAAGTATCATCCACATAATCAGGAAATTTCATGGAATTATTAACATCAAAAACAATTTTATCATTCCCTAATCTCATGGTAATTTTTCTATTATAAACATCTATTAGGGCATGTGTACTTGCTAAAAATGGTCTTCCTAATATAATAGGGACTTTAGGGTCTTCTACCATATCTAAGATTACAAAATCACATGGAAAAACAAATTTATCAACTTTAATTAAAACATTTTCAACTATTCCCCTAGGATATTGTACAGATCGGTCAGCTAATTCAATACACATACGAATAGGTTTTGGTTCTCCTAATCCTAATCGCATATAAAGAGTATATGGCATTAATGAAATACTAGCACCTAAATCTGCTAATGCATTTTCAATAGTAATTTCACCAATTTTGCAAGGTATAGTAATACTCCCTGGATCTTTGACTTTTGGAGGTAGCTTATTCTGCATTATTGCTGAGCATCTCGCATTCATAGTCACCTTCGTCACATTATCCAGTATACTTTTGTTAGTCAGCAGCTCCTTAAGATATTTTGCATACTTCGGCATTTGAGCTATAGCTTCAACAAAAGGAATATTAATATGAAGTTGTTTCAGATTTTCCAAAAATTTGTGGTATTGTTCTTCTTCTTTGTCCTTCCTCAGAGCAGCTGGATATGGAAGTAGGGGTTTATAGTCTTTAATGATTTCTTTAACCTTATTTTCTCCAATGCTCTTTTTATTTGGTTGTATGTCTTCATCAATTGTTTCTTTTTCAACCTGCTCAGACTCAACAATTTTATTAGTTATAACAGGAGAGTCAACATTCTTACCACTTCTGGTAATTACTGCTTTAGCTTGCTCCTTTGGATTTGTTTCAGTAAATCCTGGCAATGTTCCTGGAAATCGCTCCTGTAATGTTTTAGCAATCTGATGAACTGATCCTTCAATTTGTTTGATTGATGCTTCATTATTACGCATCCTTGCATCATGATCATCCATTCTTTTATTACTTGCTTCAACCATTTTTCCCAAAATGCCTTCTAACGTATTGATTCTGTCAGAATAGGACGGATTTTGTCCCGTTTTGACATAGAAACCTGGTGCTCCTTGTCGATACCGTTGTCCTGGTTGATTAGTTCTTCTAAAGTTTGAAACTTGACGATAATTCGGATTTCCTTGAAAATCCCTATACATAACTTCTTCAGTGCTTATTTCACTATCATTATTAGGACATTCTGTCTTTAGATGATTTCCTCCACATATTTCACAACCAATCCTGATTGCATGAACTTGTTCATTTACTTTCTTAATATCTCTTCCCATACTTTCCCATTTTGCCGTGATAGCTGCGAGACCATCACTATCTTCAGATATCCTTTTTCATCCAGATGAACCATCATCCCATAACTGAGAATGCTTAGCTAATTCTTCAATTCCGGCTTTTGCTACTGCTGGAGTTTTCTTAGGTACTGGGCCTTGTGCATCTAACTGTTGTCGTGTTGCTCGATCAACTCCCTTATAGAATACCGTTATTTCTTGTTGGACATTCAAATCATGTTGTGGACATTTATGTAACATCTCCTTATATCTTTCCCAAGCTTGATTTAGAGATTCATCGGGTTTCTGCTTAAAATTCCTAATCTCATCGATCATCTTTGACGTTTTGGAAGGTGTACAATACATTTTTAGAAATTTTGTACGAAGATCTTCCCAAGTAGTAATAGATCCGGCTGGTTCATTATTAATCCATCTCTTAGCTCCATCCTTTAATGTTAAAGGAAATACTCGTAACATAACCTGATCTCGAGTAACATTAGGAATATTAAACATATCTGCAATCTCTAAAATTTTCTCAACATGCTCATTTGCATCTTCTTTATCTTCTCCTCTGAAAGGATTCTCTCTTAATTCCTTCAGAAATTGTCCCTTTAATTCAAACTCTACTTCTCTAGCTATAGCAGGCCTAACCACTCCCGGTCTTGGATCTCCACGAGTTTGAATCGTGTAATCCTCAAGCGTCATGTTAGCTATGTCTGCCATGTTTCTTTGTTTTGGTTCAGATTCTCTTGGATATACTGTATGTTGTCTCGAATGTATTTTATCTAAATCTGAATCGGAGTAATATCCTCTTTTGGCCGTTTTGACTAAACTGTTATGAAATATCAAGTCGTCTTCGTCAGATGAAATTCCTTGTTTTGGCGAATTAGGTGGCGCATATGATAATCGTCTTCTAGAATGAAATTCTCGTTCTGGTTCGTCGAATGGACTACGTGGATCCGGATGAAGTATGCGGGTCATACATCCATCTGCAACAAAAACAGAATTTAGTAGTACCTTAAATTCAAAAATAAATGTTAATAATAAGTTAGTAACATTCAAGTTGGTGTATATATATCCCGATAATTAATAATAAAACACATTCAAAATTAAATAATCAAAGAATAATACCCAACCCAGAATTTTCCTATTTGTTAGTTATGCAAGTTAGCTATTTATACAACAATTCGAAATTACAGTGATTTTTGTCAAATTTCTTTTACAAAGCTAGTCAATAGATCTCGGTAGCTCCATTGATAGTACACAAAAGCGGAGAAACAGGTCAGCGCAAAGCTTATTAAAAACCTATTTCTTTCGAGAAGCACCTTACCTCTTATATGATAAATCAATGAGGTATGGCTTTACTCTCCTTATACATTTGTTTTTGTCAGTATTCTCAATGGGTGAGCCGATATTTCTTATCGATTTTGCAAAGTATCAGAAATATAAATTATACAAGTAAAATAATTAGTTTAAATAAAATACACTGCTCCCCCGGTAAAACAAAAGTTCAACCGGTTAAGTGTACCCCGGCAGCAGCGCTAAAAACTTGATGTGCGGAAAGTATATTCAATTATAATAACAAGTTTAAATTAAGGAAATACTAAATAATACTATCACACAATTCAGGCAAGATTGACCCGTTCATGTAATATAGCTTAATAAGTAAGTCCAAATTCGAACACAAGGAACACAAGAAACGTGATTCTTATTTATAACTAATTATCTATTTATTCTAATTACAGATATTTACAATTATAATACAAATAAATACAAAGATCCAATTTACAATAATCTACAAGATAAGGGGGACGTTTTAGTTCCGAACGAACATATTTATATTTATATTTTTGATACAGATTCTAATAGATAAGTTTTAAGGAACAACTTAGGTATACTCAATTGAATAAAAGATTATAATTATTCAAACTATTATTTATTGAACTTATTATATGTATTTATGCCTATTTGCTTTGTTGGCTATTATTACTGGTGATTTACTAATGTAGAAGATCACTTAGGGTTAAGTCAAATCCTCATCATAGCAACACAATCATAAGGTTACGCAAAGTGCTACTAATTAATACGATCTATCATCAATTTATTATACAATTTCTATGGTTAGGTTTGAATCGCAGTATTACTTTATATTAATGATTTATTCTTAGTTTATCACATAAGGTTAAGATCAAAACATAAACACAATCACTTAATTTATATAAACAGTTTATGGTCATCCTAGTTTAATATAAATCAGTCTAATTATGACAAGAATAATCACTAAAATATCATAATAAAGACAATTCTTGTATAATAAACATTCAATAATATAGTTCCAACATAAACATATAATTCAAATAATAAACTCAATAAAACATTCATTCAAACAAATATAATGAAAACCTAATTCACAATTGAATCAAATAAACAATATCATAAATAACTCAATAAGGTTATTAAAGTTACAAGGATAAAGAAATCGAACTAATTGACGAACTAGCTTTTCCTAGGGTTAAAAACCTTCAAACCCTAGCTCTTTAGCCTCCAAAATCGCACCTAAAGTCGACCTAAAACCCTAACTTTCGGTTTTAGTATTCTTGAATCGTATATGGTTTAAGCTAATTTGAGCCTCTATTTATAGTTTTCAAAACCGCCAGTCCAACCGCCGGTTGGACTTCCCAACCGCCGGTTGGATCAATTTTAGTCCTGGTCCAACTCCGCGTCTTCCACCGCCTTAAACCCTTTACACTCCAACCGCCGGTTGGATAGTCCAACCGCCGGTTGGACCTCAATTCCATAATGTTCCAACTTCGGGTTGGGCTTCATTTTTGGGCTTCTTCTTTTATTTAACGGATTTTAATCTTCATTCTGGCCCATTTCTTCAATATTAACATTTTAAGTCTTCATTTCTTTAAGGTTTAAGTTCTTTTTTCTTCATTTCTTCATTTTCTTCAGTTTCTTTCTATTTCGGATTAGTTTTTGCTCATTTTTCTTCAATCTTCAATTAAAATACATCTCTGCAAATATTAACAAAATAAGTATCTAAAATCATATAAATGCACTAAAATGTATATAAAAATAGGGATAAATGTGACACCCGTCAAATTAGGACTAGTAATTGGTGCCTAATCAAGTTTTAATACATGTAATTAGTTCTGTGTTAGGCTAATTAATGTATCGATTAATATATATTGTTGAATATATACAAGTATCGCGGTTTGATTCAAATCGTACAAGTTCAAATCGAATGTAATTCGGTCAATTAAATACGGACGTTAGTGAACAATTTTTATTAAATAATATAATATTGTTTAATAACACTATTATTATATCCAAAAATATTATGTTGATAATATTCGTAATTATTTCGTATCGTACAATAACGCGCCAACAAAACAAAACAAGTTAAGGGATACACTTTATAACACAATTATTAAGTATTTGGTAAAATACTTCAATGAAAATATTGGGTAATTATTAGGATTTTAAAATATATAAAATAAATATCAAACGTTTAGACGATCGGGAAAAACGAACACCGCACGGAGCGCGACTACATGGAGCAAACTTTGGTGAAGCCCACACCGTGGACCCCACCGAAAATCTGCCCCAAAAGTGGGGATCCCTTCCCCATTTCTCCCATAATCATCATTCTCACCTCTCTCCTCCTCTCTTTTCTCTCTACAATCACCATACCACACCACCACCTAAATCCCTTATAAACTACCACAAAACGCAACCAAATCGGTAAAATAATTACGGAAAAGGAACCACCTCAACGCGATCTACATTCTCATCTTTCCGGAATTTCATTTCGGCACTTTGTAAGTTTCCGACAAAATCCCGAAACCTCTCGTATTAGCTTATTTTTACATGTTTACGGGTTATTTGGGTTTATATATGTCCATTACAAAAGGTAAAACACAATTTTATAGCTTAAAAATGAGTTAGATTTGGGTTTTGGGATTGAAAATCGCGACAGTCGCTGTTCACTGTCTGGGTGTTCATCTTTGCGACACAAGCCTTGTGTCGCATGTTGTGTCGTATAAATCCCTTGTGTCGTATTTTGTGTCGTATGAAACCCTTTGTGTCGTACCTTATGCCACACAATATTGTGTCGTATTTTATGTCGTACCTTATGTCGCAAAAACCATGCGACACAATCGCTATGTCGCTGTTGAATCAGCATTGTACGCTTATGCGACACAACCCTTGTGTCGCTAAGCTCTTGTGTCGCACTTCTATGCGACACAACCCTTGTGTCGCATAACAAATTATTATGTCGCATATTGTGTCGCATAAAACAGAATATTTACAACTTTTTACTAAGTGTCGAGACGAAAATTTTATCACTTGATTTCACCCAAATTCAAGTCCAGATGCGTTTTTCCTTAAAGCAATATAGTAGAAATAAAAATTTTCCAAGCTGACCTGGCAGCTCGACCCCAGCCAGGGGCTCTGCCCCTTGGACCCCGCCAGGGGCTGCCGCCCCTTGGACCCCGCTACCAGGGGCGCTACCCCCGGACCCCCGTACTTAGATTCCCTAAGCACATTTCTCACCAAGTGTTGAACTTGCACAATTTCAAATACTCGTGCGATACGACTTCTAAAACACATTGAAACATACTATTCAAGTATAATGTTTCGAGACCAAAAAAATTTAATGATGAGATTATTATTACAAACAATCACCAACGGGCCGTACGTGTTTTCAAAACATACTTCAAAACCAAACAAGTCGTTGTAACTTGTATCAATTCAATCAAACAATTCGTAGTAACTTGTAACAATACAATCAAAAAGATCGTAGTAATTTGGACATATATAGTTGTATAACAACTACAAGGGTAGTCTTTCGAGATACCGGTACAATTAATAACAATCAAGTGTCGTGAACACATTCAGGTTTCAAGTCCTTGGACATCAGTTCACCGCTAATTACTTCAAGTTTATTAAATTAAACACTTCAAGATTCAGGTGAGTTTCATAGCCTCATTTTCACTATTTTACAACTAGGGGTGTGATATTACTGCTCTGTTTTGTTTTACGAGTAGAACGCAAGTACCAACCTTCAAATACTACATGAGTTTCAAGCTAATCAATTTAAAGTCCTCTATAGCATAGTCTCTAATATTTTAGCGTGAATGTTAGTATATGATATCATATGGGATTGACAATCCTCATCCGGGTTAGCACGCACTAACCGGTCAAACGGATGTATTAGCATTTGGGAAGACGAGTGTGGATTAGACACTCGTAGGAGGCATACCAGTTAGTTTTCCTTAATTGGACCTAGCGCTCAAGTTAAGCTCAGACTATGTGCTCATGGATTGTATAACTTTTATTTTGCTTAATTGCATTTTAAATTCATTATAAATCTTGCGGTTCTTACAATTATACATTGACATATAAACCTGTGAGCTCACCAGCGTTTTCGCTGACCCATTTTAGTATGTATCACAGGTGCCCAGCAGTAGATTGGCTGCACAGGCAGGGACTATTAGCTCGAGTCAGCATACATACAACTAGAGATTTGATTGCATTACTATATTTTGTAAAAGTAATTATGCTATGTAATCTCTCAATTTCAGGAACCGAGCTAATGTAACATTATTTTGATGTAAACGTTTACTTTATTAATACAAGTTTAAAACGACGCATATAGTGGTCGTTCATTATATCTTATGTGCTTTGTTTATTGATTAGTGACACTCAATTCGAGCTTCCGCAAATCATTAAATGTGGGGGTGTCACAATAAATTACTATAAAATATACTATCTTTTTTATGCTTATCGATGTACAATGCCCTCATTGTACAAAAAATGAAATATTAAAACGGGAAAAAGAGAAAAGAACTTAGAACAGAAAAACTCCCCCGGAATAGTGTGCAGTTTAATGAGCATGACAAGGATGATATGAATTTCCCACATCCTCTCGATTCAATTTTTGTTGCGCTGAACTTACTGCCAGCATAACACGTACTCACAACACAATTCTGAGGGAACAATCAACAAACATAATTAAACAATACCAGATTTAAACATCCTAATTAAAAATAAACACTGCCAAATCCTAAAACTACAAATCCAACATAACAATTAATAATCCTACAAATAAAACAGTCATAATAATAATAGAAATAATAATAGTGTTTGGAATCATAAACCACTCAGGATGAACATCATCCTAATCACTGTCATCATCTCGCTGGTACTGGTACTGATGAGAAGACCCTCCATGATCTGGCTGTGGTGGTGGTGGTCGTGGCATGAACTCTGGTGGCATCTGGTACTGGAATGGCTGATACTCAGGTCCAGAAGGATACTGACCAAACAGCTGCTCAAACAAGCCATCCTGGTAGTCCAAGTGCGCGTTGGTCTGATGGAAATGCTGTCTCTGCATAAGATCTATCTGATCAAACCTCTGAGTCTGGTGTAACTCCATCTGTGTGACACCCGTCAAATTAGGACTAGTTTTTAGTTCCTAATCATTTAGAAATACATGTAATTAGTGCTATGTATTAGGCTAATTGTATGTATCAATGTATATATTGTTGAATATATATCAGTACGCGATTATATTTAATCGTCCATTTTCAAATCGGCCAAATTCCGATTCATTTATACGACGTTGGTGAAAAACAAATATTAAGTAATATGGAAACTATTATTTAATAACTCATTATTTATTTTATATTATTTATATAATATATAAAGTATTTCGTATCGTACAAATCAAATGGTTATGACATAACTCATAAGCAATGTATTATTATTGGAAATAATAATTACTAATCACTTTGATTAAAATAAAACACATTTCGTTTTATTTAATTTTACTCAAATGCAACAAAACCACTCAAACTGTATCCGTCTCTCAAACATAAAACAAAGATATATTTTTACATCTCATTAAAAGTATTTTTATAAAATACATCGAATAAAAGTAAATAGGATTTCATTTTTAGAAATTTATTATTTAAAAACATTATACTACTTTTACGATCGGGTAAACAAACACGGGTATTTTGTACTACGAGTGGGAGCCAACCAACTCCAATAATTGGAGCTGGCCAACTACACCAAACGCAGCCTCACTCTTTCTCATTTCTGTTGAGACCTGAGACACTGTTAGATTTGCTCAGAATACAAGTATCATGCCGCTGTTGGTATAAGACTTCAACCACTGTTAGAAGTCAACCACTGTTAGAAGAAGACAACCGCTGTTAGTACATTTGTCTAACAGGGCCACTGTTAGTGTATAGTTTGTATTTTGTAAGTACTCAACCACTGTTGATAATATACGAGTACTACCCCTGTTAGTTATATACTCAACCACTGTTGGTTAGTCGGTTAGAGATAATTATGGAATAGATAGGATTTCCATAATAGTTTGATTCTGTAAAGGACTCTATGTGTTATAAATAGAGATTCTGTAAAATCCTAGAGGTTGATATACGAATTCATTCTAGTTATTAGCTTCAAGGTTGTAAACCCTAACACAAGTTGTGTGTTCGTATTATTGTTAATAATATTGAAGCTTTTGGTTAGATATATTGTTATATACAAGTTTGTTCTTCAAGTTATTAATAAACTATTCCGCAAGCTTATTAATAATCAATCAAAGTAATACATACTAAGATCTCTAGCTGGGATCATCAAGTGGTATCAGAGCTTGATATTACTTTGATCTTGAAGAAGGTAATTGAATTTCGCAGCTTTTTCAACAAATAACAAGATGTCTACTGAATCAATGGAAGGAATACAAGCTACAAAGATTCCCATGCTCAAACCTGATGAGTTTGAGTTATGGCAGACTAGGATTAGGCAATACATGTTGCTTACGGATTATATGATGTGGGAGGTGGTTACTAATGGACCAAACTATACTAAGGATGCAGATGGTAAAAAGGAAGAAAGACCACCACCAAAGTCTGATGCAGAGAGAAAAGAAAGAGCAACAGAGTGGAAGGCATTAAGTACTCTACTTTTGTCTATTCCTAATGAGTATCAAAGGAAGTTTGAAAACTGTGAAGATGCTCAGGTTCTTATGCAAGCAATTGTTAAGAGATTTGGTGGTAATGATAACACCAAGAAGAATAAGAGATCTCTTCTCAAACAACAGTTTGAAAACTTTGCAGGTGTAAAGTCTGAAACTCTGACTCAGACTTTTGATAGGTTTCAAAAACTTGTGGGTGATTTAGAAAATCACAATGTCAAGATTGATAAAGATGACTTGAACAGGAAGTTTCTAAGATCACTTGGTACAGATTGGAATATGTACACTGTGGGACTTAGACAAAGTCCAGATCTTGAAGAGAAAGAGATTGAAGACCTGTATAATGATCTGAGGAATTTTGAGCCTGAAGTTCTAGCATTGAAACAGTCCAATGGTAGCTCTAACAATGCTGCTTTTGTTTCTGTTGGTGAATCTGGTAGTTGTAGCACATCTGGTGCTAATGATAATGTATTGGAAGCATTCTTTGCAAGCCATGTGAATTCTTCATTAACTACAGAAGATTTGGAGCAGGTTAGTGAAGAGGACCTGGAAGAGATGGATTTAAGATGGCAAATGGCCATGATTACAATCAGGGCAAAGAGGTTTATGCAGAGGTCTGGGAACAGAAACTTTTCTTACAAGAGAGATGGTGTAGCTGGTTTTGACAAGAGCAAGGTGGAGTGTTTCAATTGTCACAAGATGGGACACTTTGCTAGAGAATGCAAGAGCACACAGGCTGGAGGATCTCAGAATGGTATTATGAGAAATAATTCTGCTCCACAAAGAAGATTGGTACCTGTTCAAAACACCACTTCAGATTCATTGGTTGCTCAAGATGGAATGGGAGGATTTGACTGGAGTGACCAAGAAGAGCTTGTAGTTCAGAATCAAGCTTTGATGGCTGTCACAGAAGAACCAGAGTCTTCAGACATTCCATATGCGGTACAATCTAAATTATGTTCTCCTGCATGTAAGAAAATGGTTAAATTTTATAGGGATCATAATATGGTTGTGTGTAATGAATTAAAAGCTTGTAAGGAAAAGAGTCAACATGCCACTTTAGCTATTGAAAACTTAGAAAATCAGATAAAAGCTTATGAAAAGAATGAATCTCAATTTCACTTAGATGTTAAGTATCTAAATTGGGAAAAGAAAGCTTTACAAACAAAAGTTGATATGCTAAGTGCTAAGTTGGCTGAGGCAATTTCTGATAAGGAGTCAATAAAATTGAAAGTTGATGAGTTGGAAAATGTTTCAAAAGGTGTTCAAAACTTAATCAAGTCTCAAATTCATGATAAATTAAAACTTGGATTAGGTTACAACCTTAATGCTGTTCCTCCACCTTATAATCATACTTATTTCCCACCTAAAAGTGATTTTGTTTTAGAAACACTTAAGGTAGGTGTGTCTGAGGAGGTTAAAAAGGTAGATCCAGTTGTTAATTGTGATGATAATGTGAATTTTGATAAAGTTGAGGTATCTGATTGGACTGAGGAAGATGAGTGTGATAGTGATAGCTCATCTAGTGGTAATTCTGTGGATGGTAGTGTTAAGTCTGTTACTGGTCTAGTTTCTGAACTTAATAGTACTAAACTAGAAGAGGGTAAAAAGATGTTTGTTGAGAAAGCAAAGGCTCAGTTAGATCAAGTCAGGAAAACCAACAAGGCTAGTTCAGGTTTAGGGTATGTACACAAAAAGGTCAATACTGAATCAAAAGACAAGTTGAAATCTGAGTGTGATAAGTGTACATGTAAATCAAAGAAGTCTGAGTTACATACTGCAAGTAATGTGAATAAATCCATTCCCAGGGGTAATCAAAGAAATTGGAACCAATTGGTTTCACAAAGGTTGGGTAATGGGTTTGAATGTGTGAAAAGAAAGTCATGTTTTATTTGTGGTAGATATAATCATCTTCAACAGGACTGTTACTACAATCCTAAAAATAATAGGAACAGTGGTACAGGTCATGTGTTGATAAATAAGCCTAACAGAGGCAAGGCTGCAGCCCCTGTTAATGCTACAGCAGTGCCCCTGTCAACGGCTAACAGAGGCAAGACACGAACAGGGGAGGGTTTGACCACTGTCAGGCATGGTACCTCTGCTGGTATTAAACATTTCAAAAGAATGTTTATACCAAGTAAAGCTACCACTGCCAGGGTAATCAATACAAACTTAAAGGTGACCACTGTCAAACCATTAACCCCTGTCAGGTCTAAAATTGATTGTTTTTGGAGACATAAAAATGAGTGTAAATCTGAAGTGTCCAAAACCAATGCAGCACTGAGATCAATCACTGTCAAAAGGGTTGATGTCAATGGTGCTCAAGGGAAACCCAAAGCCAAATTGGTTTGGGTTCCCAAGAAAAACTAACTGTTTTTCTCATATATGTGCAGGGCAAGCCACCAAGCTTATGGCATATTGATTCTGGCTGTTCAAGACACATGACTGGAGACAGGAAAAAGCTACAGGACTTTAAAGCGTTTTCTGGAGGAGATGTAGCATTTGGAAGCAATCCTAAAGGAGGTAAAATCACAGGTAAAGGTAAGGTAAAAAGCAGTAAGCTCACTTTCAATGATGTTTATTATGTTGAGCAATTGAGATACAATTTGCTTAGTGTGAGTCAAATCACAGATAAGCAAAATCCTGTATATTTCACTGACACAGAATGCCTTATACTTTCTGAAAAACTCAAAATACCTGAAGATAAGATTTTAATGAGAGTTCCAAGAAAGGATAATGTATACTGTAGTGATTTAAACAAGATGGAATCTCAAAATGTTAACTGTCTCATTTCTAAAGCTACTGTATCTGAATCTGAACTATGGCATAGGAGGATGTGTATAACGCCCCACAATTAATACAACAATATAATATTAAGTTTGGCGGAAGCGACTACATTAAATACATATTCTATTAAAACCTACTAGAAATTTTCGCAACCCTTTATACAATATGTTTAACTACTAAACAAACATAGTTAACATGTTTACAAACCCGGGGCATTATATACTATAAAACGTTATTTATTACAAACTGGATCAGAGTTGCAAGTTTCAAACATTCCCAGCATCAAAACATCCTTCCTGACTACCCACATAATATACATCACCTGCAGGAAGTAAATTGAGGGATTAGCACGAAGCTAAGTGAATGAATAATCAACTACAATTCAATTTAGCTAGCAATCTGTTCACAATCAATAATGCAACAAATATCGTCAAGAGGAACGGTGGTTCTTAGAGACCCTGTTCCGGGTGGCCCCATCAGAACACTTAAATCAACTGTAGGCCAAAACAGTGATTAACCGCTAACTAAATGCTAATCTCCATCAACACATGTACGCAACCCTGTGTTGACCAACATTAGCAATCAAGTCCAACCAACGATCTAGTTGACCTCTGGATTATACATTTCAATTCAATGTTCAACAAACAACCAATCAAATGGCATATCATTTCAAGGTTAACATACTATCAATAGTAAACCTATAATTACTAATTGAAATCAAACTGACACAACCAAATCAAACTGTGAGTTTCAAATCCACTCACCTGATTATCTCGTTTCACTTACTCAGCTGTCTTATCTCGCTGAGCTCTTTGCTTATCTGAGAATCATAAATCAGGTATAAGTTAGAAATCAAGATCATAACACTTGAATTACATTACTTTAAATCATTAGGAACTTAGTCAAGTTAACATCACAATTATCATAAGTCCCTAAATACAACTACTATCATGTGTTGTCATGTTAATAAGTACAATTTACATTGCAAACAACTAGTTAGAACAAGTCTTAAAAGTTAAGCAAAACTTTTACTGGAACACACCCCAAGCCGCCGGCTTGGGTAAGGAAGCCGCCGGCTTCCGGTAGCCACCCGCCGGGTCCCACTTTATAACCGCCGGGTGAATTAAATTGGGTGGTAACAGAACTTAATCGCGTTTTAAAGGCTATAGGAGCCGCCGGGTACGGGTTTTACCCGCCGGATCCCCGGTTTAGGCATACTACCCGCCGGGTACAGGTGAAACCCGCCGGGTTCAACCGACGTACAGGGGATACTCAGTTCAGCTATGGCAGAAACTCAGCAAACCTCAATCACAAACAATTAACCACAATTTCGACTACAGCAGTAGTTTTCAGCTTCTATAACAACATTTAAGTATACTACAACATGTCATAACATCTAAATCACCAAACACATCCATTTACTTAAACTTTGAACTAAACAAAATCAAAGCTTACCAAATTAGGAAGTTTCAAGGTGAAGATGATGATGGTGATGTTTCAGAAACTAATCTTTCAAGATCACAATTCAATCTTTGATTTCTTGTTTTTGCAAGGTTTAAGGGTTTCAAAGTTTCCAAAAGAGGAAAGTGAAAACTTTCCTAAAAGGGAAGGTTATTTAAGTCGGTTAAGATTTTACACCGACCCGTATCCACTTAAAACTAGTCCCCTTTCAATCTATAGCCTGGAACCTAAAAACCATTTGCGAGAAACTTATTTTATTGCACCGTCAACTATAGTAAATTAAAACAAGCAATAATTTACTAAGCACAATAAGTCCTTAAGCTTATTTAACTAAGTTTCGCAAATAAACAATTAATATTAAATAATTTCCAATACAATTAAATATATCAATTTAAAATTAGAAATTACCGGACCAGAAGAGAGGATGTTACAACTCTCCCCCCCTTAAGAAGATTTCGTCCCCGAAATCTCATCACGATCAAATAATCCAGGATATCTGGATCTCATACTATCCTCAGTTTCCCACGTTAGGTTTTCACCTAAGCTATGTTTCCATTTCACTAACACCATGGGAATCTGTTTCTTCCTAAGTTTAGTCACTTTTCTGTCAAGAAGTTCTACTGGTTCTTCAACTAACTTCTGACTCTGATCAACTTTCAAATCTTTCAAAGGAAGAATCTGAGACTGGTCTTCAACGTTACATTTCCTCAAATAACAAATGTTAAACGTGTCATGAATACCAGTAAGCTCTGGAGGAAGATCCAATGCAACAGACTGATCATTAACAATCTGACGAATTCTAAACGGTCCAATATATCGAGGAGCCAATTTACCACGTTTACCAAACCGAATTACCCCTTTCCAAGGCGAAACTTTCAAATAAACAAGTTCACCTTCAACAAAAGTAACTGGTCGACGTTTAGGATCAGCATATTGTTTCTGTCTATCACGTGCAGCTTTCAACTTTTCACGAGCCACTGCGACTTTATCAGCTGTCATCTGAACAATGTCTGGACCTGCAAACTGCTTCTCACCTGCCTCTAGCCAACAAGTTGGAGTTCTACAACGGCGTCCATAAAGCATTTCATATGGAGGCATGCCAATACTAGAATGATATGAGTTATTATAAGCAAACTCAACCAATGGCAAATGAGAATCCCAAGAACCACCATACTCTAGAATACAAGCTCTTAACATATCCTCAAGCGTTTGAATCGTACGTTCTGACTGACCATCGGTTTGAGGATGATAAGCTGTACTAAGATTCACACGTGTACCCAATTCATGCTGCAAACTCTGCCAGAAATGAGATACAAACCTTGGATCCCTATCAGATACAATCGATAATGGAATACCATGCCGAGTAACAATCTCATTCATATACAATTGTGCAAGCTTACTCAGAGATGCAGTATCACTAGTAGCTAGAAAATGAGCACTCTTGGTCAATCGATCAACAATGACCCAAACCATGTCATTTCCACGGACAGTTCTAGGCAGTTTGGTTACAAAATCCATAGTCAAATGTTCCCACTTCCATTCAGGAATCTCGAGCTGTTTCAACGAACCATACGGCTTTTGGTGTTCAGCTTTAACTTGAGAACAAATATGACAAGAACTAACAAACCTTGCTACATCCATCTTCATTGTAGGCCACCAATACAAAGGTTTCAAGTCATTATACATTTTAGTACTTCCTGGATGTACTGACAATCTGGACTTATGGGCTTCATTCAGAATAACATCCCGAAGACCACCAAACAAAGGTATCCAAACACGAGACTGAAAGGTTTTTAATCCCCTCGAATCATCTACTAACAATTCCTTTCGATTTAACATAATCTCAGATTTCAAATTATGATCTAACAATGCCTCTAACTGTGCAGCTTTTATCTGAGCCACCAAATTAGAAGAAACTTCTAAACGCATAAAATAAACTCGATCAGAAGTTACCTTGCGGCTTAAAGCATCAGCAACTACATTGGCTTTCCCTGGATGGTATTTAATTTCACAATCATAATCCTTGATTAATTCTAACCATCGTCTCTGTCGCATATTTAACTCTTGCTGTGAAAATATATACTGAAGACTCTTGTGATCTGTACAAATAATACATTTGGTACCATACAAGTAATGTCTCCATATCTTCAAAGCAAACACAACCGCTGCAAGTTCTAAATCATGGGTAGGATAATTTCTTTCATGAGGTTTGAGCTGACGAGAAGCATAAGCAATCACACGATCTCGTTGCATCAAAACACAACCCAAACCAGCAATCGATGCATCACAATACACAATAAAATCATCGGACCCATCTGGCAATGCTAACACAGGAGCCTGACATAACAACTGTTTCAAAGTCTGAAAAGCTGTTTCCTGCTGTTCAGTCCACACAAACTTTACATCTTTACGGTCAACTTGGTCAAAGAACCGGCAATTTTAGAAAAATCTTTAATAAACTTTCGGTAATAACCCGCCAATCCAAGAAAACTCTTTATTTCTGAAGCAGACTTTGGAGCTTTCCAATTCATAACAGCTTCAATTTTCGAAGGATCAACTTTAACACCATCATTACAAATAATATGACCCAAAAACTGTACTTCCCGAATCCAAAATTCACATTTCGAAAACTTTGCATACAAATGTTCTCTCTTTAAGGTTTCCAATACTAACCTCAAATGCATTCCATGTTCTGATTCGGATTTAGAATATACCAAAATGTCATCGATAAATACAATCACAAATTTATCAAGAAAAGGTCGACAAACACGGTTCATCAAATCCATAAAAACTGCTGGAGCATTCGTCAAACCAAAAGGCATAACCAGAAATTCAAAATGACCATATCTGGTTCTAAATGCAGTTTTAGAAATATCACAATCCCTAACACGAACTTGATGATAACCTGATCTCAAATCAATCTTTGAATAAAATGAAGATCCCTGCAACTGATCAAATAAATCATCTATCCGAGGCAGAGGATATTTATTCTTTACTGTCCTTTTATTCAATTCCCTGTAGTCAATGCACATTCTAAAAGACCCATCTTTCTTTTTCACAAACAGAACTGGTGCACCCCAGGGAGAAGAACTAGGCCGAATAAACCCTTTATCCAACAACTCCTGTATCTGATTCATCATTTCACGTATCTCAGATGGAGCTAATCTATAAGGGGTTTTGGCAATAGGTGAAGAGCCAGGAACAAGATCAATCTGGTATTCAACTTCCCTAACCGGTGGTAAACCAGGTAATTCATCAGGGAATACTTCCGGATACTCAGAAACAACCGGTACATCAGAAAGGGACTTCTTTTCTAACTTAGCATCAATCACATAAGCTAGATACGATTCACAGCCCTTAGACAAAGATTTCCTAGCTTTCATCATACTAATCAAAGGTATACAAACATTATCCCGTTCTCCTCGAGCCACTACATATGACTTTTCAGAGATTGGAATTCTAATCAGCTTATTGTGGCAATCTATGCTTGCTTTATACTGACTCAACCAATTCATACCAATAATCACATCAAAACTAGCAATTGGCATCAACAGAAAGGAAATTGGGAAAGTCTGGTCATCTATCATAATACTAGCTCCAATTACCGAAGTGGTAACAGGAACTGACTTGCCACTAGCTATTTCTACTTCAACTGGGTTTGTTATCACAGTAGGCATCATTTTCAACTTATCACAGAAGTACACAGATACAAACGAACAATTTGCACCAGAATCAAACAAAACACGAGCTGGTACAGAATTTACAAGAAAAGTACCCGTGATTACGTCATCTGTATGAACAGCTTCATCAACTGTCATTTGAAAAGCCCTACTAACTGCAGATGGCGGAGTCTTCCGCTTCTGACCAGAAGAAGCTGATGAACCAACAACTGTCCCCGAACCCTGTCTCTTAGCCTCAGAACATTGATTTGCACGATGACCTTCCTTATGGCAATTCCAGCACACATAAGTAGGAAAAACACAATCTTTGGCTTCATGCCCAATCACACCACATTTTACACATCTAGTGGTTTGCACAGTACACGGCCCAAAATGTCTAGCTCTACACTTAATACACCAATTGGGACGATCAGAAGTACCACCACGACTTTCTTGTTTCTTACCCTGCTGATTTCCTTGCCACCGTTGCTTACCTTTACCAAAAGATTCACTCCTAGATTTCTGAGAAACTATTTCTTTACTTGGTACTTGTTGAGGTTTCAAATCACTGTCAACAGATCGAGCTAACATGAAAGCTTGAGGAAGAGAGCTCGCTAATCTCACTGAAGTTCGATAATGATTAGGTAAAGTACCCACAAACTGTTCTATTTGAGTTCTCTCATCAGGAACCCACTGCTGAACAAATCTAAGTTTCTCTGTAAACTGATTTATCAAATCATCCATTGACATGTTATCAGTTAATTGTAAATCCATAAACTCTTTTCTAATCCGAGCTATATCATAGTTTGAACAATACTGCTTACAAACTTCATTACGAAAATCAGACCATCGGATAGATGCTTTCTGAAAAGAAGATAATACAGAAGTAATCGAGTCCCACCAATTCATAGCTGCTCCTTTTAGCAGTTGAGTTGCATAAGGAACTTTCAGTTCTTCTTCACATTGACAGACTTCAAATTTCTTTTCAACATCTCTCAACCAATCTAGAGTCACAGAAGGATTCGTACTACCCGAATACACAGATGGATTACTGCTCATAAAGGTTTTAAAAGAACACACCTTTTGCTTTGGCGGTGAAATTGTACCAAACACAGGATGAGAAGATTCAGTCTCTTTTTGTTGTTTATACATTCTAAGCGCTTGGTTTTCCTCTTCCAAATGAAGCAAATACTGATCCCTTTCTGCCTCCTCTCTAGCATAGAAAGAAGTACCAGCATGTTCATTACGGTCATCATGTGTCTCAGCAGCAACTTCAGGCCTTGAGGCATTATTAGGGTTAACAGGTAGTTGCTCGTTATCCGCCATATCTGTAAACACCACAACAGCTTACAAACCATTAGTCGTTAGCACCTATTCTACTAACAGCTTCATATTCAGTACATAATCCCATTTCCAAGAATGTTTGACACAACACAATCAAAGTTTAGGATTGAACATACAATCATATTCAATTGCCCCAAACTATTGCTCTGATACCAACTTATAACGCCCCACAATTAATACAACAATATAATATTAAGTTTGGCGGAAGCGACTACATTAAATACATATTCTATTAAAACCTACTAGAAATTTTCGCAACCCTTTATACAATATGTTTAACTACTAAACAAACATAGTTAACATGTTTACAAACCCGGGGCATTATATACTATAAAACGTTATTTATTACAAACTGGATCAGAGTTGCAAGTTTCAAACATTCCCAGCATCAAAACATCCTTCCTGACTACCCACATAATATACATCACCTGCAGGAAGTAAATTGAGGGATTAGCACGAAGCTAAGTGAATGAATAATCAACTACAATTCAATTTAGCTAGCAATCTGTTCACAATCAATAATGCAACAAATATCGTCAAGAGGAACGGTGGTTCCTAGAGACCCTGTTCCGGGTGGCCCCATCAGAACACTTAAATCAACTGTAGGCCAAAACAGTGATTAACCGCTAACTAAATGCTAATCTCCATCAACACATGTACGCAACCCTGTGTTGACCAACATTAGCAATCAAGTCCAACCAACGATCTAGTTGACCTCTGGATTATACATTTCAATTCAATGTTCAACAAACAACCAATCAAATGGCATATCATTTCAAGGTTAACATACTATCAATAGTAAACCTATAATTACTAATTGAAATCAAACTGACACAACCAAATCAAACTGTGAGTTTCAAATCCACTCACCTGATTATCTCGTTTCACTTACTCAGCTGTCTTATCTCGCTGAGCTCTTTGCTTATCTGAGAATCATAAATCAGGTATAAGTTAGAAATCAAGATCATAACACTTGAATTACATTACTTTAAATCATTAGGAACTTAGTCAAGTTAACATCACAATTATCATAAGTCCCTAAATACAACTACTATCATGTGTTGTCATGTTAATAAGTACAATTTACATTGCAAACAACTAGTTAGAACAAGTCTTAAAAGTTAAGCAAAACTTTTACTGGAACACACCCCAAGCCGCCGGCTTGGGTAAGGAAGCCGCCGGCTTCCGGTAGCCACCCGCCGGGTCCCACTTTATAACCGCCGGGTGAATTAAATTGGGTGGTAACAGAACTTAATCGCGTTTTAAAGGCTATAGGAGCCGCCGGGTACGGGTTTTACCCGCCGGATCCCCGGTTTAGGCATACTACCCGCCGGGTACAGGTGAAACCCGCCGGGTTCAACCGACGTACAGGGGATACTCAGTTCAGCTATGGCAGAAACTCAGCAAACCTCAATCACAAACAATTAACCACAATTTCGACTACAGCAGTAGTTTTCAGCTTCTATAACAACATTTAAGTATACTACAACATGTCATAACATCTAAATCACCAAACACATCCATTTACTTAAACTTTGAACTAAACAAAATCAAAGCTTACCAAATTAGGAAGTTTCAAGGTGAAGATGATGATGGTGATGTTTCAGAAACTAATCTTTCAAGATCACAATTCAATCTTTGATTTCTTGTTTTTGCAAGGTTTAAGGGTTTCAAAGTTTCCAAAAGAGGAAAGTGAAAACTTTCCTAAAAGGGAAGGTTATTTAAGTCGGTTAAGATTTTACACCGACCCGTATCCACTTAAAACTAGTCCCCTTTCAATCTATAGCCTGGAACCTAAAAACCATTTGCGAGAAACTTATTTTATTGCACCGTCAACTATAGTAAATTAAAACAAGCAATAATTTACTAAGCACAATAAGTCCTTAAGCTTATTTAACTAAGTTTCGCAAATAAACAATTAATATTAAATAATTTCCAATACAATTAAATATATCAATTTAAAATTAGAAATTACCGGACCAGAAGAGAGGATGTTACAATGTGTCACTTGAATTTCAAGACCATGAATAAACTTGTTAGGAATAAGCTAGTGAGAGGCTTACCTGAAAAGTTATTTGAATGTAGTGACCACTGTGTAGCATGTCTCAAAGGCAAGCAACACAAGACCTCTTATAAGACCAAGCTTGTGAATACCAATACCACTCCCTTACACCTGTTACATATGGATTTGTTTGGCCCTACCAATGTAGCTAGTCAAGGGAAGAAATCTTACTGTTTGGTAATAACTGATGATTACTCTAGAATGAGTTGGGTGTTCTTTCTTAGGACTAAGGATGAGACAGGTGAAATACTTAGATCATTCATAACTAGGATTGAGAATTCAACTAATCAAAAGGTTAAGATCATCAGGTGTGATAATGGGACAGAATTTAAGAATCATGAGATGAATAAGTTCTGTGAGGATAAAGGTATAGAAAGACAGTATAGTGCACCTAGGACTCCACAACAAAATGGAGTAGCTGAGAGGAGGAATAGGACACTAATTGAGGCTGCTAGAAGCATGCTAGCAGATGCTAAACTACCAATGTCCTTTTGGGCAGAGGCCGTTAGCACTGCTTGTTATGTTTTGAATAGGATTTTGATTATTAAACCTCATAACAAGACACCCTATGAGTTATTCTTTAAAAGAAAACCTTTGGTTAGCTTTTTAAAACCATTTGGATGTCCTTGTACTGTCTTAAATACCAGAGATCATCTTGGTAAGTTTCAGAGTAAGGTAGATGAGGGTGTATTTGTTGGATACTCTATTCAAAGCAAGGCTTATAGAGTATTTAACAAAAGGACTAGGATCATAGAAGAGACCATGGATGTGACCTTTAATGAACATACATCAAATGTAGAAGGAAAAGGTCCAGAAGTTTTGTTTGATATTGATGCACTAACCCATGCTTTTAGATATCCAGATTTGTCTATTAGTGCAGGTACAGATGCAGGTACAGATGCAGGTAATGATGCAGGTAAAGATGGGAAATCAACCTCAAGTCAAACTAAAAAGGATGACTTGAAGTATGTCTTGTTTCCTATTTGGTCTCCAGATCCTCCAGAAGTATTCCAGTTAGAGCAAGATGAACCTTCAGATGATTCAAGTGGGTCAAGTAGCAAAAATGGTTCAAAGGATGAAGATGGTTCAATTCCAACAGAAAATGGTTCAAAGAGTTCTCATATAGTTTCAGAGCATGATTCAGAAGGAGAGCACGATTCTCCAAAATTTGTTGAACAAAGTCCTTCATTTCAAGTTTTGGAAAGGACTTCTTTGTCAGATTCTGAAGCAACTCCAAAGCCATCAAAGGAAAGAGAGGAAAGAGAGTCTTTTTCAGACTCTGAGATAGATAATCTTTTGGGTTCTAATTTGGAAAGAGAACTACTGGATACTTCTACATCTAAATATGTGGTTCATAAAGATCATTCCTTGGATTTGATTATTGGTGATATTATGACTCCTGTTCAGACAAGACATCAAATCAAGGTAAGAGAAGAAGATGTACATACTTCATTATATGTATGTTTTCTTTCACAGATGGAACCAAAGAAGGCAGTGGAGGCTCTCAAAGATCCAAGCTGGATTGAATCTATGCAGGAAGAATTGTTGCAATTCAAACTGCAAGATGTGTGGGATTTGGTTGATCTTCCAAAAGGAAAGAAAGCTATAGGCACAAGATGGATCTTTAAGAACAAGAGAGATGAAAGAGGAATAGTGATCAAGAATAAGGCTCGGTTGGTAGCACAGGGGTACACACAGGAAGAAGGCATAGATTATGATGATGTCTTTGCCCCTTTTGCTAGAATAGAAGCTATTAGATTATTTTTAGCTTATGCATCTTATCAGGATTTTAAAGTCTATCAAATGGATGTGAAGAGTGCTTTTCTTCATGGTCTAATTGATGATGAGGTGTATGTTTGCCAACCACCAGGGTTTGAAGATCCAACATATCCAGATAGAGTGTGCAGATTGAAGAAAGCATTGTATGGATTACATCAAGCTCCAAGAGCTTGGTATGATACTCTATCTGAGTACTTGCTCAAGAATGGATTCAAGAGAGGTACTATTGACAAGACATTGTTTACCAAGAGGGTTCAAAGAGATATATTGCTGGTACAGGTGTATGTTGATGATATTATTTTCGGGTCTACAAGGGATTCATTGTGCAAAGAGTTTGAAGATTTAATGCATAAGAAGTTCAAGATGAGTTCAATGGGTGAACTCACATTCTTTTTAGGATTGCAGGTCAAGCAAAAGTTAGATGGAATCTTTATTAACCAAGGGAAGTATGTGAAAGATATTTTGAATAAATTTGGTTATAAAGACGTGAAGGTAGCTAGCACTCCCATGGAGGCACATAAACATCTTAATTCTGATCCTGAGGGGGAGGAAGTAGATGTGCACTTATACAGGTCAATGATTGGTTCATTGATGTATTTAACTTCATCCAGACCTGATATAATGTTTGCAGTGTGTCTTTGTGCTAGATATCAGACCAATCCAAAGCAGTCACACATGTATGCTGTGAAGAGGATCTTTAGATACTTGAAAGGTCAACCAGACTTGGGCCTTTGGTATGCTAAAGGATCAGATTTTGAGCTAAAGGCATTCACAGATAGTGACTATGGTGGTGAGAATATGGATAGGAAATCGACTAGTGGAGGATGTCAATTTCTTGGAAATAGGTTAGTGTCATGGCAATGCAAGAAGCAAACCACAGTTTCCACTTCTACAGCAGAAGCAGAATATGTTGCAGCATCAAGTTGCTGTGCACAGGTTCTTTGGATTCAGAATCAAATGCTGGATTATGGTTTGACTTTCATGAACACTCCTATTTATATTGATAATACTTCTGCTATTAGTATCATTCAGAATCCAGTTAAGCATTCAAAAACCAAACACATTGAAATCAGATATCATTTTATAAGAGATTGTTATGATAAAAGATTGATTCATATTTTTAAAATTCATACTGATAATCAACTTGCAGATCTTTTTACAAAAGCATTTGATGTAGGAAGATTTACATTTTTGATAACTAATATTGGTATGATCAATCTCACGTAGTGTTTTGGTCTGGATTTGATACTAACAGGGGTAAAATATATTGTATGTGACAAGGTCAGGTGTTGCCACTGTTAGCTTCATCATGATAACAGATGGTGCCACTGTTAGTTTACCTGTGCCATTGTCAATGTAGTTTAAACCCCTGCTGTATATGTGTGTAATTTAACCCCTGTTAGTTGTTTTTCTTAGTTTAATATTGCAGGTTTCAGCCACTGTCAAGAGACATCACTTGAGCTGGAATTTAATGTTTTATTTGTTTCTTCTTATTTGTTTTGGTTAAAAAAAAAAAAAAAAAAAAAAAAAAAAAAAATTTCGTTGTCTAACTAAGCTAAGTTTATGCCCCTGTTAGTTCTAAGTTGGCGTTTCCTTGGTCGGATGCCCCTGCTAGACTATCAGCCGCTGCTAGCTTTGTTAGATGGTTAGAAAGGGTTGACTATAAATTGACAAGTGAGGTACCCCTGTTGGGTTTGTTTGTAAATTGTACCCCTGTTGGGTATAACCAGAAGTGCCACTGCTAGTTCTATTTTTAGGGCTTGGCACTGTCATCAAATAAATACTCAAATACTTCACTTTTTCAATTACGCTTTCAAAATTTTCAAAACCCTTCAATAATCGCTCTCGCTTTGAGTTGTTTATTGTAATTCACTCTTCGTTCGTTCATCGATTACATCAATGGCATCTTCATCATCGTCTGATTCTGGTACTTCTATGCTAAGTGTTCATTCTGAACATAACATGAGGGCTTTCTTGAATAAAGACCTTGCCGATGAGTATTTTCACCCTATCATCGATTTCTTGAGTAATTGTCCAGTTACTTATGCCCTTACTGTCGCTCCACGATTGATTCGATCACATATTCAGGAGTTCTGGCAGAATGCAAAGGAAGGGAATGTTAATGGCATTACTCACATTCATTCCACTGTCAAGGGTCAGAAGGTAATGGTTACTGAGATTGTTCTAAGAGAACTTTTACAGTTTGATGATGAAGGTGGAATTCTGGAGTTATCGAGAGAAGATTTGTTTAAAGGCATTATGGATATGGGGTATGAAGGTTCAGGAAAGACAAGATCAGACTATACTTTCTTGAAGTCATGGTTTTGTCCTCAATGGAAGTTCTACATTCATACTTTTCTGGTATGTTTGTCTCAAAAGAGAACTAGTTTTAATGAATTTAGTTCTACGATTGCATATCCTATTATCTGCTTGGCACAGGGTATTAAATTTAATATGTCTAGATTTATCTTAGATAATATGATTAGGAATGTAAAGGGTGATACATTCGTTATGTACCCTAGATTTGTTCAGCTTTTGTTAAATAATCAATTGTCAAATCTGCCAGCAGAGGATAGTGTAATTGTTAGTTCTACTCTATCTTTGAGGACTATTCAGGCTATGAATAAGTATCAGAATGCTTTTTCTAAGAAGGAAACTGCATTATTTTCTACAATGCTAGTTACTCCTTCTGCCACTGGTGGTGTATTACCAACACCATCTGGACCAAATGATGACAGACCAACAACACAAGTTGGTTCTGAACACACATCAAGAGGTGGCATCAAAAGAAAACAAGGGAACAAACAGCCTACCCAATCTAAAGCCAAGAAATCCAAGAAGGTTACACAGGCTATGGAGATTCCTGTTTCTCCACAGTCTCAGTCAACTGTTCCAACACAACAGGTGAACATACTTGATGAAAATGTTCATTCTGGAAGGGCTGCCACTACTGTTTCTAGCCCACTGGCAGGGCAGGATAGTGGTAACATTAATCAGACCCAACCAGAGGCAACTATGTTTGATGAACCTATGGGTGATGATTCAAATGTAGGTCCCAGTACCAATAACCAAGGGACATCTGCAGTGGCAGATGTGGGCAAGGATTCAACTAAGAGGTCACACTCTAATGTTGATGAGCCTAGTGATACTGATGAATTGACGATTTCTTATCTTGTACATGATGTCAATAAACTATGGAGCAAATATGAGAGGGAAAGGGCTTACAGAAAAGAGGCTCAACAGAAAATTCAAGCTCAGGATGAGTTCATTGCTAAACAGAAGGAGCTCATTGATCATCAGAAGGAAGAGTTGCTTGATATGAAGAATAGGTTGTTAGTGCTTGAGGAGGCTGTCAATAATATTCTTCTACCTGCAAATAGGTTAAAAGAATCTTCAGGCAAGGGGGAGAAGAAAGCAGATGATGATATTATGCCTAAAGATGATGGTTCAAGAGCAGGTGATGATGATGATGATGATTCATATGGACCTCATGATGATATGGATGGAGAAATGATAAATATTGATGAGATGAATGATGATTCTGCAGCTACAGAGGTGTTTGATGATAATACAGCTACAGAGGTGCTTGAGTTTGATGATAATACAGTTGAGATGAATATTGAGGCACAATCAGAAGACACTGTGGAGTTAGTGTTTGATGATAAAGATGATGATTATGTGCAGAGCAGGGATAAGGCTGAGGAGGAGCTAAATGTATCTGATTATGTGATACATGAAAGTTTAGATGATGAGGTAGTTGATGGTGCAGGAGCAGAGCAGACTGATGAAACAGTTTATCAGGTATTTCCATTGAATAAAGGGTTGCCTGAGAAAGCTGCACTTAGATTATATGTTTGGGATGTGATGGGTGCTAATCTGGATGATAAGAAAAGAGTGAGTTTCAGTGATAGGTCAGTGTATGAGGTGGTTGATGATGTTGAAAAAGAAGGAGAAGTTGAGGTTAAGGGGGAGCAATCAATTGCTGAAGAGAAGAAGTTGCAGACCTTTACAAGAAAGAAATCTATTCCCAGAAGAAAGCCAACTAAAAGATTATCCCCTGTCAAAACTTCTACCTCTGTTGTCACAATTTCAACCCCTGTCAACACTAACACAACCACTGTTATGTCTACCCCTGTTAGTACACTAACTCCTACCACTGTTGATACACCAATCACCACTGCTATCATACCAACCCCTGCCACAACTACAACAACAACAAGACCAAGAGAGGTACCTGTTACAATAAGAGAACCAACTTCACCACTCAAACCTAAGTCTAAATTGCCTGTGATTGATCCAAAAGACAAAGGTAAAGGAAAGTTAAAAGAAAAATCAAAGGTGAAAGAAATTAAAGAGCCTCATATTGAGTCTCATGATATGCTGAGGATGCAAGTAGAAGAAAGAGAAAGGTTGATAAGGAGAGCTGCAGAAGCTAAAGCTGAAGGAGAGGGTGATGATGTGAAAATGATTTTGGATGATCTGAGTGTAGTGACTATTACACAGAAAGCTGCAGAGATTGTTAAAGAAAAGACTGCACAAGGATTAAAGCTTCCTGCTCAGAGAGTTCATGATTATTTAAAGAAGAAGAAAGGTAATGAAGAGGAAGAGTTATCTTCTGGATTTTTGTTGATGAAAAGGGCAAATGAGGAAAGGGCTAGAAAGAAAAAGCAAGAGGAATTAGCCAAGAAAAGGAGTAAACCTTTACCATATGCTGAAAGGAGAAGACAAATGATCAATGCATTGTCTGAAAATTATGCTCCAGCTAAAATTGTTAGAGGATGGAATATGCAGAAGCTGCAACAGGCATATGATAGGTATATGGGAAAAGATGAAGAGTGGACAAAGAAAATGGAAGAGAATAGGAATTTGAATGCATTGATGAAGGAGAAGAAAGAAAAGGCAGATAGGGAAATGAAAAAGTTTTTGAAAGAAGAAGAAGAAAGAAGAGAAAAGGCAGCTACTGAGGCAGCAGAGAAAGCCTTAGAGGAAAAGCAGAATGAAGTTAGAAGAAATTCATGGAAAAATCAGATTTCTAAAGATAATGTTATTCCTGATATTCCAAGATTTGATCCAGAGCTGAAAAAGAGAATCAAGATTCTGACTGATAGCAAGGAGATTTCTGAAGGACCAAGAAAGGCTAGAATTATAAATTGGGAAGGAGTAGCAATTGATTATGGTTTCAGAAAAATGATCCTTGAGATCAAGATTGAAAGGGAAAGAGGATTTGATGATCATGTTGGGAGTATGGTTGATTTGCTCAGAATTTGTACAAGAGATGATCTTTTGGAATTGTATCAAGTGAGCAGAATCAGGAATAGAAAGAACTCTGAAGCAGTGATTGAAAGACAAATGATGGAGTTATTGCAGAGCCTGTTTGAACCAGCCAGCTTGTATCACTTATTCTTTCATTGTTATCAAAGGGTTATAACCTGGAGATATTTTGCCAGAGCTGGAGTACACATGGTAGTATTCAACAATGGGCAGGTGATCTACATGTTTGATGATCGACATTATGTGCTGGGAACAGGGTTGCTGAATAGATTGATTGATTTGAAGTTATCTACAACCATCGTTACTGAAGGAGTTTACAGAGCTTTATATATGGTGTTTAATCAACTGCATAAGAGGCAAACGATGAAGGAAAAAGAAGAAGAAAAGAAGGATTGAAACTTGAATCATTACTCTGAATGATCAAGTTTAGGGGGAGATTGTTGAGACCTGAGACACTGTTAGATTTGCTCAGAATACAAGTATCATGCCGCTGTTGGTATAAGACTTCAACCACTGTTAGAAGTCAACCACTGTTAGAAGAAGACAACCGCTGTTAGTACATTTGTCTAACAGGGCCACTGTTAGTGTATAGTTTGTATTTTGTAAGTACTCAACCACTGTTGATAATATACGAGTACTACCCCTGTTAGTTATATACTCAACCACTGTTGGTTAGTCGGTTAGAGATAATTATGGAATAGATAGGATTTCCATAATAGTTTGATTCTGTAAAGGACTCTATGTGTTATAAATAGAGATTATGTAAAATCCTAGAGGTTGATATACGAATTCATTCTAGTTATTAGCTTCAAGGTTGTAAACCCTAACACAAGTTGTGTGTTCGTATTATTGTTAATAATATTGAAGCTTTTGGTTAGATATATTGTTATATACAAGTTTGTTCTTCAAGTTATTAATAAACTATTCCGCAAGCTTATTAATAATCAATCAAAGTAATACATACTAAGATCTCTAGCTGGGATCATCAATTTCTTCATCATCTCTATCTCTCGGCTCTCTCTCTCTCGGTCTCTTTCAAAAACCAAAAACAACAACAACCAATAACAACAACAAAATCAACATCATCATCATCGCTGGAATCATCATCATCATCAACATCATCTTCATCTTCTTACTCCATCATCATCATTTTCGGTTACAATTTTATACGTAAGAAATCACACACTTTTTCTTTGCTATTACATGTTTAAAATGCATATATTAGCATGCTTGATTGTTCCACAAACTGATTATGTCCGAAAAACCGAATCAAAACTTGGTTATACTAAAAATCGCACGAACAGACTGGAAAACAGACTTCACCCGAACGGGTATAAAACTCCACCAGAACGGGTATGAAACTCCACCCGAACGGGTATGAAAGCCCACCTGAACGGGTACGACTGTCTACCCGAACGGGTATACAAATCCAACCCGAACGGGTATGACTCTTCACCCGAACGGGTGTGTGCATTATACCCGGACGGGTATGAAGCCTCACCCGGACGGGTGACATGCTTCCAACCCACCATATTTTGTAGTTTTGTAGTCCTCTGAGTCACGGTCATTTGGGCAGCTTGATCGCCTAAATCCGAGTTCGTATGAAGGAGTTATGGCCAAAACGGTGCAACATAGTCAAATCAGCAAAATGCACCATCTTTTCATATTTTCTTCCTCAATCTTTAACCTTAACATATGAGATCAACTTCAAGCTAAATACGTATCTAAAGTTCATGAAATCAACTAGAAACAAGTACAAAAATTGTATTTTTAAATATGATTTCAATTCCGTCACCAACGGGCCGTACACTTTTACAAACTACAAACTTAATTGGATTTCAAACATAAACAGTAACCAATCGATTTGGACATAACTAGTTGAAGGAACAACTAGCATAGATGGTCTGTTGAGACATCTGAATCATTAAAACCTTGCGCGTTTAATACGCCCGGCAGGTTTCCACATCTAATCATTAAACCTTGCGCGTTTAGGACGCCCAGCAGGTTTCAGTCGTAGGAAACGACATCATTACTCTTGAACAACATCATTATTACTTGTTAACAACTCATTAGGCTCAGGTGAGTCTCATAGCCCCTATTTTACTGTTTTTACTCTAGGGGTGAGAATACATGCTTGTTTTGTTTTACATGTGAACGCAAATATCAAATATCGCTATATTGTGCATGAGTTAATCATCTAATCATCATAAGTCCTCATTATCATAGTTTGGTAATACTTTGTAGCGTGAATGTTAGTGTATGGTACCATATGGGACTGACAATCCCCGTCCGGGTCAGCAAGCACTGACTGGCCAAAACGGACGCATTATCATTTGTTCATACGTGTGTTGATTAGGCACACGCATAGAGGCACCCTCGCTCAGACACTTAATTGTGATCCTGACACCTCAGTTAAGCTCAGACTATGTGCTCATGACAGTTATATACATCATTTATCAATTAATTATTTGTTTAATTACAAATATCCATACTTAAATCTTGCGGTTCATACATTACACTTGTCATTAAACCTGTGAGCTCACCAGCTTTTAGCTGATCATTTTAGCGTGTATTCTCAGGTACTCAGCGGTAGTAGGACTGCCACTCAGGATGCCCATTAGTTCGAGTCACATTCAGACATCAAAGAGATTGTCATGCATTACTATATTTTGTATAATTTAGTTATGCTATAGAATCTCTATCATTTGACTCAAGGGGCTTTTGTAAACTATATTATAACAGTGTAAAACCTTTATAATATCAATGTATTTGTAAACGACGCATGTAGTGGTCGTTCATTATGTATCTTATGTGCTTGTGATTATTGATTAGTCGCGCCCTGAATTGACCCGCTTCCGCATCATAATTTGGGGGGTGCGATAGATTGCTTAAACTCTTTAATCATTTATACGCACATCACATCTTACAACACGCTTCGCTATATCGTTAAATGCTCTCGAGGAGGATATAAATTCGTATTCCTTCCATCATTTTATTCTTCGGAATCGCAAGTGAAACCTACTGTCAGAAGGACATCTAGGTTTCCATAACAAAGTCATATCTTGTTCTCTCGAAAACTCCCGTCTTGTATTCAACTCTGTTGTCTGTCAAATATGATTATCACTTGTACTGTTGTATATTACCCCATAAATATATATGTACATATGTGATATATCATGATTTGGTACAAACAACTCATCCATTCTCTTTGCCTTTGTCAGAATCATGCCACCAAAAAGGAAGAGTTACAGTGATGCTGAATTCAATGCAGCTGTCTCCCGAGCTGTAGCTGAAGCCTTGGCTGCTCGAGACTCTCGAAGGAGTGATGAGACAGTCAATACCACTCCTACTCCTGTCATCAAGCCTTGTTCCTACAAGGACTTTCTCAGCTGCAAGCCACTCTACTTTAAAGGCACAGAAGGTGCTATTGGCTTAATCCGTTGGATGGAACGCATGGAATCTGTTTTCAGTCTCTGTAACTGTGCTGAAGACAGTAAAGTCAAGTTTGCTGCCTACACATTTCAAGAAGGTGCACTCACGTGGCGGAACACCCACGCAAACTCTGTTGGTGTCGAGATCGCAAACCAACTTCTTTGGTCTGAATTGAAGAAAAAGCTGAAGGAGAAGTACTGTCGCGAGGAAGAACTACACCGGATGGAAGTAGAGTTCTGGCAGATGGCGGTACAGGGGAATGATATTACTGAGTACACCACCAAGTTCCAGCAATTCGCTCTGTTGTGCCCAGGTTTGGTTGATACGGAAGGAAAAAGTATCAAGAAATACATCCGCGGCCTCCCGGAAAATATCTAGGGGAATGTCGCCTCAGCTCGACCAACCACCCTTGAAAGTGCTATCGGGATTGCACACGAACTCATGGCAATGATTGTCAGCCGTGAGGCATCCACAACACCTTCTGGTAACAACAAGAGAAAGTGGTCTAGAAACCCCACTCAAAACCAACCATCGTTCAAGAGGTCTGAGTCTGATAAGACCACCAGTATTGGTTCTGGTTCCAACAAGGGTTACACTGGAAATAAGCCCTATTGTTCAAAATGCCGCCTACATCATGATGGTCCTTGCGGTACCCCATGTGGAAAGTGTCAGAGGTATGGGCATTTGGCCAAAGACTGCAGGTCTACCAATGCCAACACCAACACTACCACTAGCAAACCAAGACCCTGCTCTGAGTGTGGAGATACCGGGCATTTTAGGAATGAATGCCCAAAGTTGAAGAACAAGGGTAACAACACTGCGAAGGGAAGAGCTTTCGTTCTGAACTCAGGAGAGGCCCGTCAAGACCCTAATGTGGTCTCGGGTACGTTTCTTCTCAACGATCTTATCGCTTCTGTTCTGTTTGATACTGGTGCAGATAGGAGCTTTATATCTGATGAGTTTAGCCCACTATTAGACATCACACCTATTGCCTTAGATGCTAAGTACATTGTCGAATTAGCTAATGGCAAGTTAATCGAGACTGATAGTGTAATACCAAATTGCACCCTAAACCTCTCCAATGAATTTTTTCCCATAAACCTTCTACCTGTCGAGATAGGAAGCTTCGACATCATAGTTGGCATGGATTGGTTATCTAAGCACCGAGCCGAAATTATCTGTTACGACAAAATAGTTCGAATTCCTCTCGTCACCGGTAGTACTTTAATCATACAAGGGGAGACCGGTAGGACGAGACTGAATATCATATCCTGCATGAAAACTCGCAAATACCTTAGGAAAGGGTATCAGGCGATCCTCGCGCATGTCATGGAGAAAAAGTCGGAAGAGAAACGAGTTGAGGATGTACCATTGTTCAAAACTTTCCAGAAGTCTTTCCAGAGGAACTACCTGGCCTTCCACCACCTAGGCAGGTTGAGTTCTCAATAGACCGGCAGCACCCGTGGCACGAGCACCATATCGTTTAGCCCCTTCAGAGCTTCAGGAGTTGTCTATTCAGTTACAGGAACTCCTGGATAAGGGTTTTATAAGACCGAGTTCTTCACCTTGGGGAGCTCCGGTCCTGTTTGTGAAAAAGAAAGACGGTTCGCTAAGGATGTGTATCGACTATAGAGAGTTGAACAAATTGACCATCAAGAACCGTTACCCACTTCCCCGTATCGATGACTTGTTTGACCAACTTCAGGGGTCGAGTTTTTACTCAAATATTGATCTACGGTCAGGCTATCACCAACTCCGAGTTCGCGATGACGATATTCCAAAAACCGCCTTATGAACTCGCTATGGTCATTACGAGTTTCAGGTAATGGCATTTGGATTGACAAACGCACCGGTAGTATTCATGGATCTTATGAACTGCGTGTGTAAACCATATCTTGACAAGTTTGTCATTGTCTTTATCGATGACATCCTCATTTACTCGCGCAATGAGCAGGAACATGCGCAACACCTGAAAACCATTCTTGAGTTACTCAAACAGGAGGAGTTATATGCAAAATTCTCAAAGTGTGAGTTTTGGATGCAAACAGTTCAATTTCTTGGTCATGTGATTGACAGTCAGGGAATTCACGTGGATCCCTCAAAGATTGAGGCAATCAAGTGCTGGCAAGCACCGTCGACGCCGACTGAAGTACGCCAATTTTTAGGGCTGGCTGGTTATTATCGGTGCTTCATTGAGAATTTTTCCAAAATAGCTCAACCTCTCACAACACTGACTCAGAAGGAAAAGAAGTTCAATTGGACTGATAAGCAAGAGTCAGCATTTCAGCTATTAAAGCAAAAGCTTTGCAGTGCACCCATTTTATCATTACCCGAAGGCAACGAAGACTTCGTGGTATACTGTGACGCCTCACACCAAGGTCTTGGTTGCGTGTTGATGCAATGGGACAAGGTGATTGCCTACGCCTCTCGACAACTCAAAGTTCATGAGAAGAACTACACAACTCATGATCTCGAATTAGGAGCCGTAGTGTTCGCACTCAAAATCTGGAGACACTATCTGTATGGCACAAAATGTACAATCTTCACCGATCATAAGAGCCTCCAGCACATATTCGATCAGAAGGATCTCAATATGATACAGCGTCGCTGGGTCGAGTTGCTCACCGCCTATGACTGCGAAATCAAGTATCATCCGGGCAAGGCAAATGTAGTTGCTGACGCCCTAAGTCGAAAAGAGCACACCAAACCACTTCGAGTCCGAGCTCTTAGTATGATCATCCATAATGATCTAATCATTCGAATCCTTGCTGCTCAACTCAAAGCATTGAAACCTGAAAAAGTCAAAGATGAAGCCTTGCGAAACATGGAGAATCAATTTGAAATCAAACCCAATGGGGTCAAGTACTTCGCAAATCGAATCTGGTTACCTAAATTTGGAAATCTTCGAGACTTGGTGATGGATGAAGCTCACAAGTCCAAATACTCTATTCATCCTGGATTGGACAAGATGTATCATGGTATCAAGGGACTGTACTGGTGGCCAAACATGAAAGCAGAGATTGCCACGTACGTCAGTAAGTGCCTCACATGCTCTAAGGTCAAAGCAGAGTATCAAAAATCCACCGGCTTACTTCAACAACCGGACATTCCTAAATGGAAATGGGAGCAAATCGCTATGGATTTTATCACTAAACTCCCGAGAACATCAAGCGGTTGCGATACCATTTGGGTGATCGTGGATCGGCTCACCAAATCAGCTCATTTCATCGCCATTAAGTAAACTGACAAAATGGAACGTCTCACGCGAGTCTATATGAAGGAGATCGTATCAAGACACGGCGTTCCTATCTCGATAATCTCTGACAGAGATAGTCGTTTCACTTCTTAGTTTTGGAGATCATTGCATAAATCGTTAGGTACTCGTCTAGATATGAGTACTGCGTATCATCCTCAAACCGATGGCCAAAGTGAAAGAACTATTCAAACACTGGAAGATATGTTACATGCCTGCGTAATTGACTTCGGTGCAAATTGGGAACATCACTTGCCATTGTGTGAATTCTTGTACAACAACAGCTACCACACCAGTATTGTAACTGCTCCTTTCGAGGCACTGTACGGTCGTAAGTGCCGGTCGCCTATCTGTTGGACCGAAGTTGGAGACAGCCAACTGACTGGTCCCGAAATCATTCATGAAACCACCGAGAAAATCGTTGGTATCCAGCAACGGCTGAAGGCCGCACGTGATCGTCAGAAGAGTTATGCTGACATGAGATGCAAACATCTCGAGTTCAAGGTTGGGGACCGAGTATTGCTCAAAGTATCACCTTGGAAAGGTGTCATCCGATTCGGCAAGCGTGAGAAACTAAATCCCAGATACATCGGACCTTTTGAGATCCTTGAAAGGATTGGTCCAGTCGCATATCGATTGCAGCTACCTCCAGAGCTCAGTAGCGTGCATCCCACATTTCACATTTCTAACCTAAAGAAATGCCTGTCCGACGAGACACTCATTATTCCGCTCGAGGAAATCCAAATTGACGACAAACTTCATTTTGTAGAGACACCAGTGGAGATCATGGACCGTGAGGTCAAACAGCTTAAGCAAAGTCGTATCCCTATTGTCAAAATTCGGTGGGATTCGCGGCGTGGTCCGGAATTCACCTGGGAACGGGAAGACCAGATGCGACTCAAGTATCCCCACCTATTTTCAGACTCCACTCACGCAACAACTCAGAGCTAAATTTTGGGGCGAAATTCTCTTAACAAGGGGAGAATGTGACACCCGTCAAATTAGGACTAGTTTTTAGTTCCTAATCATTTAGAAATACATGTAATTAGTGCTATGTATTAGGCTAATTGTATGTATCAATGTATATATTGTTGAATATATATCAGTACGCGATTATATTTAATCGTGCATTTTCAAATCGGCCAAATTCCGATTCATTTATACGGCGTTGGTGAAAAACAAATATTAAGTAATATGAAAAATATTATTTAATAACTCATTATTTATTTTATATTATTTATATAATATATAAAGTATTTCGTATCGTACAAATCAAATGGTCATGACATAACTCATAAGCAATGTATTATTATTGGAAATAATAATTACTAATCACTTTGATTAAAATAAAACACATTTCGTTTTATTAAATTTTACTCAAACGCAACATAACCACTCAAACTGTATCCGTCTCTCAAACATAAAACAAAGATATATTTTTACATCTCATTAAAAGTATTTTTATAAAATACATCGAATAAAAGTAAATAGGATTTCATTTTTAAAAATTTATTATTTAAAAACATTATACTACTTTTACGATAGGGTAAACAAACACGGGTATTTTGTACTACGAGTGGGAGCCAACCAACTCCAATAATTGGAGCTGGCCAACTACACCAAACGCAGCCTCACTCTTTCTCATTTCTTCATCATCTCTATCTCTCGGCTCTCTCTCTCTCTCTCGGTCTCTTTCAAAAACCAAAAACAACAACAACCAATAACAACAACAAGATCAACATCATCATCATTGCTGGAATCATCATCATCATCAACATCATCTTCATCTTCTTACTCCATCATCATCATTTTCGGTTACAATTTTATACGTAAGAAATCGCACACTTTTTCTTTGATATTACATGTTTAAAATACATATATTAGCATGCTTGATTGTTCCACAAACTGATTATGTCCGAAAAACCGAATCAAAACTTGGTTATACTAAAAATCGCACGAACAGACTGGAAAATAGACTTCACCCGAACGGGTATGAAACTCCACCCGAACGGGTATGAAAGCCCACCTGAACGGGTACGACTGTCTACCCGAACGGGTATACAAATCCAACCCGAACGGGTATGACTCTTCACCCGAACGGGTGTGTGCATTATACCCGGACGGGTATGAAGCCTCACCCGGACGGGTGACATGCTTCCAACCCACCATATTTTTTAGTTTTGTAGTCCTCTGAGTCACGGTCATTTAGGCAGCTTGATTACCTAAATCCGATTTCGTATGAAGGAGTTATGGCCAAAACGGTGCAACATAGTCAAATCAGCAAAATGCACCATCTTTTCATATTTTCTTCCTCAATCTTTAACCTTAACATATGAGATCAACTTCAAGCTAAATACGTATCTAAAGTTCATGAAATCAACTAGAAACAAGTACAAAAATTGTATTTTTAAATATGATTTCAATTCCGTCACCAACGGGCCGTACACTTTTACAAACTACAAACTTAATTGGATTTCAAACATAAACAGTAACCAATCGATTTGGACATAACTAGTTGAAGGAACAACTAGCATAGATGGTCTGTTGAGACATCTGAATCATTAAAACCTTGCGCGTTTAATACGCCCGGCAGGTTTCCACATCTAATCATTAAACCTTGCGCGTTTAGGACGCCCAGCAGGTTTCAGTCGTAGGAAACGACATCATTACTCTTGAACAACATCATTATTACTTGTTAACAACTCATTAGGCTCAGGTGAGTCTCATAGCCCCTATTTTACTGTTTTTACTCTAGGGGTGAGAATACATGCTTGTTTTGTTTTACATGTGAACGCAAATATCAAATATCGCTATATTCTGCATGAGTTAATCATCTAATCATCATAAGTCCTCATTATCATAGTTTGGTAATACTTTGTAGCGTGAATGTTAGTGTATGGTACCATATGGGACTGACAATCCCCGTCCGGGTCAGCAAGCACTGACTGGCCAAAACGGACGCATTATCATTTGTTCATACGTGTGTTGATTAGGCACACGCATAGAGGCACCCTCGCTCAGGCACTTAATTGTGATCCTGACACCTCAGTTAAGCTCAGACTATGTGCTCATGACAGTTATATACATCATTTATCAATTAATTATTTGTTTAATTACAAATATCCATACTTAAATCTTGCGGTTCATACATTACACTTGTCATTAAACCTGTGAGCTCACCAGCTTTTAGCTGATCATTTTAGCGTGTATTCTCAGGTACTCAGCGGTAGTAGGACTGCCACTCAGGATGCCCATTAGTTCGAGTCACATTCAGACATCAAAGAGATTGTCATGCATTACTATATTTTGTATAATTTAGTTATGCTATAGAATCTCTATCATTTGACTCAAGGGGCTTTTGTAAACTATATTATAACAGTGTAAAACCTTTATAATATCAATGTATTTGTAAACGACGCATGTAGTGGTCGTTCATTATGTATCTTATGTGCTTGTGATTATTGATTAGTCGCGCCCCGAATTGACCCGCTTCCGCATCATAATTTGGGAGTGCGACAATCTGGTGCAACTGCTGAGATAGCTGATCAAACTCCATAGCATAACCTCTGTTACGGCCTCGTGCCGTACCTCGACCTCTATCACTGCCACTAGTATCTCCTCTGGCTCTAGCCTGCCTCGACTGCAAAGTCTGTCCTACCGGAGTAGTCGGAACCTAGTAATACGTATCCGCAGGACCACCATAAATAATGCACGGCTCAATAAGAGCAAACGCCTCCAACCGGCGTGCAGTCAACCAACCCATGCTAGGCTGAACAATCATGCATGACCCCATCTCATCCTGAGTAGCCAAACCAAAATATCGTGCCAACCGTGTAACAAAGTGACCTCCACACAGACTACTCCCATCCCTAGTACCAGTAGCTCTCTTCGACATCCACTTCGCCAATCTCCAAGGCACATTCACTAACCTCTTCCTAATAATCGAGCTCAAATAAAACAAATCAGGCCTAGAAACTTTCTCAGGCCCATCCTTGCGACCAACGATGGTGTAAGTCAACAATCTGTGAATGAGTCGATGACGGGGGTCTCTAATACGCGTGTAAGAAGGTGTTGAACTACCATAGTTACCCTGGGCAATAAACTGCCACTCCTGCTCAACTTCCAAGTCAGTGAGCTTCTTCACAGCACCTGCAGAAATGTGATTTAAAAAGTGAGGATTATCCAACTCGTTGGGCTCATAAAGCCCCAGCCCCAAAGCAAACTGAACCAAAGTCATCTGTCTAGGCTGTCCCCCTAGCTGGAAGAAATTGGAGTTCTCAGTCCATTGAGTCGACCTGTACTCAAACCTAAAGGTGCTATAGAACTCTACAACTAACTCTCTGTAGATGTCCTCCCTGATACTGAACAACCGAGACCAAGCGTAAGAAACAAATCAAATGTTTCCATCCTCAAGTACATACGGAATAGCAAGCAAATTCCTAATAGCTTCAGCACCATTAGTGAACCCTTCTCTAGCAATCACATGCTCCAAAACATTCCAGTTGATAGCATCAAAAACCTCAATTGACTGGCCAATATTAGAAGCCAGACGCTCTCCAAACTGAAATCTGGTGGTCTCAGAATATGACCCATGAAAAGTGAGATATCTATGAGCTCTAACCAATGGGTTTCCCAAAGTTTGACCACCTCGTGTTCTCCTGTTAGACATGATAACTGCTAAACAAAACAATTGTTAATAATACCAACCATTTTGGTTTAGCCTAAAACTACCGCAACAATCAATTTCATAAACCTAAATTGCCTCTCTAAACAGAATTACTCAAATTGCATACATAATTATACTTAATTAAATATTCATGACAATTGTCCAATCAAATGCACTACAATAATTTGGTACCATCATGAAAATACGAATTTGCACAATCACTAAACTCGAGCATTAACAACTAGCAAACATTCTTACATTCTCAAAATGAATCATTATAAACGCATTTAATCAAAATAACAATTTATCACATAACCGTAATCACAAATACTTGTGTACCAAACAAACATTTGCATTAATCATCATGTGGTCAGAAAATTAATAAGTACTAAATTAAAACATAGCAAAATTGAGTTTATCATATTCACATTCTTTAAACACAAACGGATAAATCGAATCACACAATATATGCAATATATTAGAAAAACGAGCATGACATTGCAATGTATATATTAACAAGAACATAAATCAATCAACATATGCCAATAATCATACTCAAATTCAAAATACCCAAATTACTAACATAAACCCTAACTTCCAAATACGAAATTTAACTAATGAAAATGAAAACGGGAAGTTATACCTTGTAGAGGAAAGTGCGTGTAACACGAATACGCAAAAATGGAGAGAAATGCGTGGCCGGAATTTGCGTTTGGATGGTGTGATGGTGACAGCCGTGGCCCGTGGGTGGTGGTGATGAAAATGGTTTAGGTTTGAAATGAGAAAGAAAGGAGGCTGCTGGCGGTTTTGCCTCTTTTTGATCCATACGGCGTATGGATTCCATACGGCGTATGGATTAAAAAGGCCCAGTTCAAAACAAATTTTAAACCCAGTCAACACACGGCCCAGTGGCCCAAACCAATCCATACGACGCATGGACATCCATACGGCGTATGGATTGAAAATCAGTAATTTTTCCAAAAACATTTTTCAAACCACTTTTTAACCGAAATCCAACACTTATTCAATAATATTAAATACCAAACCTGGAGGAAAATCACGACTTCAACATCTTCAAAATTCCACACTATATAAATAAATAACAAAAATTAACAAACTTAAATGAAATAAATAATATTAAAAACCAAACACGCAAACTAATTAAATGTTCAAAAATCCAAACACACCAACAATACTAAAATCCAAAACAAACAAAGTCAATCATAATAAGAAATAACCAAAATGTCAGAAGTAATCCAATAGCACAAGAAATAAAAGAGATGATTAGAATCACTATTTAGGATAGAGAGCAAGGAAACGCTCAGTGATTATGGGAATGACGATAATGATCCCATGACCAAAACTTGGAAAATTTGCCAAGTGTTCATTAGCCACGTGCTGCAGATAAACCAAGTCCCAACTGATTCCATTAATTGCCCTATTATTTACTCCCTCATGTGCCAACATCAATTTATCATCTTCCAACTTGTACTCACGTTCAGGATGGTTTTCCTCTAACTCACTTATAAAGTCCAAACATGCCTCAGTTATTCCATAATGATTCCTCATCAAAAGACTTTTCCTCAAGCACCTCACTAGTCTTTCTATCTTTTGAAGAGCTACCTCTTGTCTATTGCTAAGGTCTAGCACCGAATGTTTGAAAATATTAACCAGCTTAGTATAAATCTCCATCATTCCATGATTGAAATGTTCCCAAGGGGTTGAGACCTTACTCTTGTCAATCAGAACATCTAAGTGAATTCCCAAATAACTAGCCAAATCAATCTCACTATGCGGATGAATGAAATCCGGATGAGGCCTATCTAATTCTTCCTTAGCAAGACGATCCACTTTCGTCACCATTTCTTGAAGATAGTAATGAATAGTATGCGTCACTATGAATCGATGAGGTGTAATATCCGTCAAATGGTCATCTGAATGTAGCAATCGAACCAATTCTCTTAGACCAAACCTGAATTCTTTATCTGCTTCTGCACTAGGATGACCAGTTACCTCATACAAAGCCCTTATCATACGACCAAGACACGCGGTTTGATTTGCCGAGTATGGAAATGCAGAATGCCTCAGAATCTCATAAATCTCCGTGTATCTTTTCTTCTGAGCAGTGTAGAATTTCTTTTCCTCCTTAATCCTAATTTCTAGAGATTTCCCAAAAGTAGTAAGGGCAATATAGAATTGCCTATCAATCCCATACTGACTCTTAATCAAAGCTGCCTCTAACACATCATCAACCAATGCCTGTTGATTACCAGTAAAATCAATTGTGAACCTCCTAATAATCTCTGAACTGAAGGGGATATCTCTTCTAAACTCCTCAAGTGCCGATAACAATCCCTGACAAGATGAAACAATAGGAACGGGAATGCGGCCTAAGTGAGTATAGGGAGGCACTATCTCGGTGGAACTAGCATCAGATTTAGCAGACTGATCTCTCTTAACCATATTATTATCGTTTGCATCACTTTCAAAGCTTCTCGCCATTGGATTATAAACCTAAATAAAAATAAATCTGAAATACAAAACACCACTAAAGAAAAACAAGTTAGTTCAAACAAAATAATCACAAATTAAATAACATATACAATATTACATAATTGGAACTCCAACCGGCGGACGGATTTCCATCCGCCGGTTGAAACTAAATCCCCAAAAGTTTAACCAATTTAAGGGTAATTTATTTCAACCAGTTAATGCAGAACAACTTTTAAATCACGATTTATCAATCTACTTAAACAAATTTACAAAAATCTATTTAACCAATTTAAAATTAAAAAGAATTTATAATTAATAATTCCTATTTAACTAAACAATGCAACCGCTCCCCGGCAGCGGCGCCAAAAACTTGATGTGCTATGAAAGCGCGTCTTGTTTTATAATTTATAAATAGAAATACCTAATAAATACTTTCAAGCAACCAGACAAGAATACCCGATCGAATGTAAATATAGATTTGGTAAGTCCGATTCGAACACAGGGAACGGCGGATTTATTATAAATAGAAATTAATAATTAACTAGAAAGCAGTAAATAAGGGGGCGTTTTAGTTTCGTGCGAACATTTGTTTAGAAAACATTAATTTAAAGTAATTAAACTTAAATAAAAACTTAATTTAAAACAATAAATAAATACTAAAAAAATACTAAATGGAAGGAATAAGTAATTGTATAATTAATGTCACTCAGATTCATATTTCCCGATTCATTACGTATTGATTATCTAATTGTGATTCTTTTAGATCAACTTAACACCAAATTCTTCAATGATATTAAATTGAATGTGAACTAGCCAACGGTTCGGGTCCAACTAATTTCTACAATCTAGGGTCCAACATAAAACACTGGTTCCAATGTCACAAGATGATCAGTCAATTGTGTGCCTTTTCCTAAATCATGCATTAAACATTCACGGCTAATTATAATTAACTCTATTGGTATGACTTAACAATACCCAATAATTAACTTATTGTCTCGTTCATTTCACTACAAGAAAAATAGGCTGTAGTGACGAAAATATAGTGACGACCCATAATTTCATCACTAATTAGTGACGAGAACCAATTTCCGTGACTAATATTTCGTGACCTTTTAAAATAGTGACAAAACTAATAGTTTGTCAATAAAATTTTCACTAAATTGTATAAATAGCATTTTCAGTTTGATTTAGTCACGCAATTAGTGAGGACTATAACTTCGTCACTATTTTATGAATGTTGATGAAATATGTATGTCACTGAGTTTATAAACATTAATGACAAATATTAATTGAACTTTATTTGTCTTGGTTGCTTTGTAAGAAATGATCTAACTTGAAGCTAATAAATTTTACCGTCAATAAAATGAGACTGATGATATCTACTTTAGTGATGTAAATACATTTTGTTACAGTATTATGATCCCAGTGATACAATTAGTTGTCACTAAATTCCTAAACCTTAGTCACGGGAAAAAAATTGCATCACTGCAAATGATTGAAAGAGAATGAATATAAAACTGCATCACTGCAAATAATAGAGCTTTTACTATTTATTATATTTTATAAATCCAAGTTGTTGTTGTACGTTTTATTACTTGCAAGTATTAACTCCAATTAAATTAAATAAATATTCAAACAAAAGGGTATATAGTATATACTACTCCGTATTTAGTATTTACACATAATATAAGAGTCTTATACACCAAATTCACGACGTCACTCGTTGAAGATCCGACCCGACATCACAATTTGTGGAATTTTAGGGGACAAAAAAGAACTGTGAGATCGATCATCTACACTCTTTCTGCAACTCGCCCCGTTCCTCCCCTATCGATGTGTGTGCTAAATTCACGAACACCGATCTGTTTAACGGCAATCGAGTTTTAGAGAACAACAATCGATTTAACACGAATGGAACACGAGACGAAGTCGTAATCTAATCATGTTAATCTGCTGTGAGATTTCTTTAGCCGAATGATTGATCTCGTTTATGCAATTTTGGATTTTTGATCCTTAATATATGTACGGATGCATGTAGTATTTTGATTATATGATATCATGTGATTCTTGTGAGCTATTGAACTTGAGAACTTCAAGAGCTGGACAAGTACATTAGGTTTGATGCATATTTCACGCTTTTACGGTCTAAATACTGAATGTATAGCTTAATAGGAAGCGGAATTGGCACAATGAAAGACGATAATATCGATTGAAGTCTGTAAATTCGCCATGATCAGGTATTTGATTGATTTTATCATCATTGAGACTACAATAATATTTCATATGAACCTATAGGTTGTTGATTTAATAGCAATCATATCTTATATATAAAAAATGCAGTTCAAGTGTTTGATGAAATGCTTCATTGGCATAAACTGAAATTCTTTTATTTATCTTCTTATATGGATTTTGGTAAAATGTATGAGGATCATGCCGTGATTATTATGTTCCTAATTACTTTTAGAATGTTACAAATGCAGTGATATATACATGTATAATAGAAAAACTATGAATAACTATGCAGTAAGTATTGGTCCTTCAAGAGCCAGCGATGTTGCTATATAATCAAGCATGGTGATCCTTTAATTCCTGAAGTAAGTGCTAGTAAACTCTTGTAAATTTTAATAGTGTATCTGATGGCTAAGGAGTTTTTAACCTTAGGATCATTTGGTGATTCAACAACTCTTAGTCTTAGGGTTCTCTGTTTGAGTGAAAGAAACCAAAATGATCTTACCAAAATAGTTGCAACTTGTTTCCGAATTATGATCCCTTGAATTTATGCCATTGCTCTTTTTCTTTTAATCAACTCGATTAATATTTTTCATGATCTTTTATATCTTAATCTTATGATTCGGGTGGCTGATAAAATCAACTTGTTTTTAGCTTGGATTGTTGGGACATAGATTGTGACAACAGATCTAGCTTGAAATAGGACTGGTGTAATTATTATGACGTTTGTATATTGGTTTAGATTTGTAAATAAATATTTGTTTTGTTAGTAATATTCGTTAAAACATATTATTGTGCTAAGTTAGACGAATGTTTAAAGACGAAATAAATAATAGACGTTTAATGCGAGGCGAGTCGAGATCTCAGGTCGCAGCGAGTTGAGCTGTGAGATGAGATCTGAACTCGCGAGGCATTAGTCTGGCGAGCCGAGCTCTGTGTTGGGCTTGGGCTGCGAGTTGGACCGAACTCGCAGGCCCATGCGAGCCGAGTTGAGCTGGACGTATATAATGTTTTTCATACGGTGAAAAACATAACTTTTGGCTATTCGTCTTTCTGATCTGCGAACTCGACAACCAGAGAAAAACCGAACCTAAAGGCTAGGCTTTGACGATTCATCGTTTAAAGTTAAGCTTTATTAAAACGCAATTCGAACATATTCGTTGTTAGTAAGATAACACCGTATTGAGGGATTCCGCACCTTAATACTATAGATAACGAAGTTATCGATCCTTAAACTAGGGGACTTACATCTGGTATCAGAGCTTTCGGGCTAAATACGAGTGTGTTCATAAGTTTTAGTGTTATTGCGTTTTTGATTCGGGTCGTTTTTACGTGCGTTTTTGCAATACTAACGATCAAAATCATTCTCTGGACGTTTTAAGGTTTGTTTACGGTCGAAATTCTTAGTTTCAGTCATAAAAATACCTTAACATTTGTTTTTCGGGTTTAACAGCCGTTTCGCGAGTCGAGATTAGGGTTCCAGCGTCGCCTGCGAACCGAGTTGAACTAGCGAGTCGAACTGAGGCTTGCGAGTCGAACCGAGATCCCTCGCGAATCGACATCACTTGCGAATCGACATCTTTAGCAATCCGAACTGAGACTTGCGAATCGACGTATTCTGCGAGTCGAGCTGAGATTGCGAGTTGAGCTGAGTCTTGCGAGTTGAGTTTTCTGAATTCGCTGAAACAGTTTAATTTTACGTTTTCAAGATGTCTGACTTAAGTAGAATGATCGAAATGGACCACGAGGTGGGAAAGTCAAACGTTCCACCTAAGTTGTTAAGAATCGAGGATTACTACAATTGGAAGGACAGATTCGAATCTTACTGTAGATTCCATGACCTGTCTATCTGGATGTGTATCAAGAGTGGATACACCGCACCTACTCAAACTGTTCAGAATGCCACTGTGGTTCTTACCTATGCGAACATGAGTGATGAAGAGAAGGAAGCTTACAGAAATGAGAATAAAGCACATTCATGCATAAAGATGTGTCTTCCTAAAGAGATTGCTCATCAACTGAAATCTTTTCATACTGCTAGAACGCTCTGGGAAGCTCTAGAGAAAAGAGGTGAAGGAAGTCCACAGGTGAGAGCTGGCAAGAGGAGTCTTCTTAAAAAGCAGTTTACTATGTTTAAAGCTTTAAAAGGAGAAGATCTTGATGCATATGTCACGCGTTTCTACCATCTGCTATGTGAATTAGAATACCATGAGATTGTTGAAGAAGAAGTATCTAAAACCGACAAGTTTCTTGAGGGTTTGCCTTCTAAATGGGAAATGTATGGCGTTATGATTAAGGATAACGAAACTAGGTATTCTACTATGACCTTAGAGCAAGTCATAGACAAGCTGAAAGGTTATGATTTCTCCAAGAAGTCAAGAGATAGTGATTCTGATCAGGTTCAGAACCCTGGGTTTTATCATGGAAAGTCAAGTCTTTCGACTGCGTCATCTAGTTCGACCACTGCACTGTTAGTTGGTGATACTAGTGAAAATGGAGAACTGATTACTGAAGATCTGAGCTTTATTTCCTCCTCTGGTGATGAGACAAAGGGAAAGAATTCTGAGAAGTCACCTCAAGAGCATCAGAAGATGCCGATGAGTGTGAAATCTGCTGAACAGCAACTGTCTGTTCTTGCTTCCTTTGTGGCATCATATGAGAACTACATAGAGGGAAAGATCAATGATCCTATTTTGTTTGATGAGGATTATAAGCAGATAGATTCTGATTATCTTGAGGAATTGGAGCTTCAAGATCAACTTGCGTTGATATCTAGAAAGGTGAAGAATTTCCTCAAGAGAACTGGTAGAAAAGTATTGGGCAATAGATCAGGGTTTGATAAAACCAATGTCAGATGCTTTAACTGTCAGGGTATTGGTCATTTTGCTAGAGAATGCCAAAGACCTAAAGTAGAAGCACAAGGAAAACAAGGTTCGGGAAGTACTCTCGCTTCCAAAGCCTTAGTGGTAAAGCAGTTGGATGGTTCTTATGATTGGCAAGCTCATTCTGAGGAAGCTTTGATGGCCGAAATCGAAGAAACAACTGCTGGATCAGTGTCCTACATGCCCACTGATATGGAACAGAAAGTAGAGGTGCCTGAGTCTGAAGTGAAGGCAAGTGATGATGACGTGCTATATATGGATTCAGCTCCAGATATGAGTCCTGAAGAATTCGTGGCACGTATGGCTGAATTACAAACTGACAAGAAGAAGGAGCATGCTGTGAACAAGGACAGCTGGTGGTATGTAGACAGTGGATGCTCGAGGCACATGACTGGAGAAAGAAGTCTACTGAAGGACTTTAAGGAGAGTCTCAAGCAAAAAGTAAATTTTGCAGGAGATAAAGGAGGAGTAATTTTGGGAAAAGGAAAAGTTTCAAATGGAACTTTGACTCTTGAGGATGTGAACTATGTTGAAGAACTAACTCACAACCTAGTGAGTGTTTCCCAAGTCTCTGATAAAGGTCATCCAGTTTATTTCAATGAAAAGGAGGCCTTAGTCCTGAAGCCAGGTTTTAAAATTCCTGATGAATGGATATTGATGAGGGCGCCAAGGAAGAAGGACATCTATGCTATCAACATGGGTGTTCCTAACTCTTCAATGGTGTCTACATGTTTATTATCCAAGGCTTCGGAAACAGACGCATTGTTATGGCATAGGAGAATGGCACACCTGAACTGGAGAAAGATGAATTATATAACCAAAAATGGTTTGGTTCTAGGTGTACCACAAAAACGTTTCGAGTCTGAGGATAAGTGTGTTCCTTGCATGAAAGGAAAGCAGCACAAGAAACCACACAGACCTAAGACTGAAAACTCTATCTCCTCGCCATTTGAATTGCTACATATGGATCTCTTCGGCCCTATAAGCAAGAGAAGTATAGGTGGCAAATGGTACTGTTTGGTTGTCACAGATGATTATTCTAGATTCTCATGGGTATTCTTTTTGGGATCAAAGGATGAGACTCCTGGAATTCTAATTGAGTTCTTTGATCTAGTAGAGAATGTCTATAAAAAGAGAGTTAAGCGTATTCGTAGTGACAATGGAACAGAGTTTAAGAATTCAACGTTGAATATCTATTGCTTAAGCAAAGGGATATTACATCAATTCAGTGCACCGTATGAACCTCAACAGAATGGTGTTGCTGAAAGGAAAAATAGGACGTTGATTGAAGCTGCTAGAACAATGCTTGCTGATTCAAAGCTTCCGGTCATCTTTTGGGCAGAAGCAGTGAATACAGCATGTTATGGTCTTAATAGAGTTCTTACGGTTAAGAGACATAACAAGACTTGTTATGAGCTTTTGAACAATAAGAAACCAAACTTAAAAGGGTTTGAACCCTTTGGAGTTTCATGCACCATATTAAAGACTGGACATCAAGCTAAATTTGGTGAGAAGGTTGACGAAGGATTTTTCCTAGGTTATATGCCCAATTCGCCAAACAAGAGAGTCTTTAATAAAGTCACAGGATGTTTGGAGGTAGTTTATAATATTGAGGTTACGAGCTACTCACCTGATGTTCATAAGGGCTTAGACTGGCAATTTGATTATTCTGATCTTTTTGCATCATTTAAAGTTCCTATTAGTGACTATGTCAGTGATTCAGAGATAGCTGAACATTTATTGTTTGAAGATGAGAATATTGGTCCCGCTTCAACATCAAGTGTTAAGCAATCTGGAATTAAGACTAATGTTGACTCAGATAAAACTTCTATAAGTGAGTCACAACAACCTTCAGAGGATAAGTCTCAAGAAACAGAAGATCCTGATGATCTTTCTACAAAGTTTGATAATATACTTACTCCTTTGAAACATTTAAGGATATCTTCAGCATGTACGGAAGATGTACCTGAATTGGAAGAGATTGGTACTAATTTGGAAGATGAGATACCGGTTGAACCAGTTACTACAACTAGAACGAGTAAGAATCATCCCGTTGAAAACATCATCGGTGATATTAATACTCCGGTTCAAACTAGACATCAATCCAGAGTTAGTACGTCTGAGAATTCTGAATACCAAAGCTTGTATACTGCAATGAAAGAGACAGGGATTCCTAATCAATGTCTATATTCATGCTTTATCTCACAAGTCGAGCCTAAAAATGTTCAAATGGCTTTAAAAGAAAGCTCGTGGGTAGAAGCAATGCAAGAAGAACTATCTCAGTTCTCTAAATTACAAGTATGGGAGTTGGTTGACCTACCAAAGGGAGAATATCCAATTGGAACTAGATGGGTATTTAAGTGCAAGAGAGATGATAAAGGAATCGTTACTCGCAATAAAGCTCGTCTGGTGGTTCAAGGTTTTAATCAACAAGAAGGTATTGACTACAATGAAGTGTTTGCACCAGTTGCTAGGCTAGAAGCAATTAGAGTGTTCTTAGCATTTGCATCTTATTTTGGTATAAAAGTGTATCAGTTGGATGTTAAGAGTGCCTTTTTGTATGGCAAAGTAGAAGAACTGGTGTATGTTTCACAACCGCCAGGGTTTGCTGATCCTGAGTATCCAGATAGAGTATATCGTTTGAATAAGGCTCTATATGGATTACATCAAGCACCTAGGGCATGGTATGGAACACTATCAACGTATCTACTTGAGAATGGATTTACAAGAGGATCGATTGATAGTACACTATTTGTGAAGTGGAAAAAGAAAGACTTTCTTCTCGTGCAAGTTTATGTTGATGACATTATCTTTGGATCATCTGATGAAAAGATGTGTCAAGAATTCGAGCAAGTCATGAGAAAAAGGTTTGAAATGTCTGCAATGGGAGAGTTGAATTTCTTCTTAGGATTACAAGTTGATCAAAAGAAGGATGGATTCTTTATTCATCAATCTAAATATACATATGAGCTATTAGAACGCTTCAAGATGGATGAAAGTAAGGTCTACAATACTCCAATTCCAGTCAATCATGGACTAGGTCCAGATACATCGAGTGATAGCGATGTGGATCCAACTCTTTATAGAGCCATGATCGGATCACTAATGTATCTTACAGCCTCTAGGCCTGACATAATGTTTGTTGTTTGTTTATGCGCAAGATATCAGGTTAATCCGAAAGAGTCACACATGCAAGCTGTTAAACGAATCTTTCGTTACCTCAAAGGGAAACCTAAGCTTGGTCTTTGGTATCCGATTGATGGAGACTTAGATCTCGTAGCTTATACTAATTCGGATTACGGAGGATGCAATCAGAATAGGAAATCTACGACCGGAGGATGTCAATTCCTAGGAGGTAGATTAGTATCCTGGCAGTGCAAGAAGCAAACCTCGGTAGCCATTTCTACATGTGAAGCTGAGTATGTTGCAGCTGGCAGCTGTTGCTCGCAAGTTCTTTGGATTCAACAGCAACTGCGGGATTACGGGTTAAATATAACCAATACTCCTATGATGATTGATAACGAATCTACTATGTCGATCACCAATAATCCAGTGAAGCACAGTAAAACTAAGCATATTGATATTAGACATCATTTTATTAGAGATTGTGCTGAGAAAAAGTTGATAAAGTTAGTTAAGGTACCATCATTGGATAACTTAGCAGACTTATACACAAAGGCGTTCGACAGAGCAAGATTTGAGACGTTGGTTCAACTGAATGGAATGAGAAATCCAGAGTGATTAGTCTTCCAAGGGTAATTTTGTAATAGTTAGTATTTATGTGTTCATTAAAAAAAATTAATTAAAAAAAAAAAAGAGGCGTATGGCATTCATTTGCTTGTTACCTAAGGGGAATCGCCTTCATTTAAGTTTTTATTTGCAAAAAGTAAGGGAAATGATAGTACATTAGGAGAATAAGTTTTACAATAATAAAGCTTAAGTCCTAATATGATATGGTAGTAGGTTCAAATAAAGTTGCTTTAGAACTACAGCGGTTCAATCAGGTATGTGTTTATATTTATTTGATTATACACCTATATCCACAAGTTATAATTTGTCTATTTTTAGTGAAAACTTTAGATGGCTTCATCATATGATGTACTGGTAGGCAAATTATATGAAATTTTCTAAGCCTTAAGAAGTAAATTAACTACTTGTTTATTATTTTGTGTCACTATTCTATGATGTATGACATTAAGTCTTAAATGTTGAATGATGGTATTACTATACACTGTTATCATGCATCTTAATTTAAAGTGACAAATAGTAGCAATATGGGTATTAACTTAATTACTGGTAACTTTGTTGTACTAAGTACAGAACTGAAACCTTTAATTAAATTAATATTCTCAAATATATTTTAAATTATGCTAGAAGGGATCTTTTGTTGTACTACGTACAGACTTAGATAACATAGCATATTCAAAATATGTTTGATATTTGTCTAATATTTAAAATTCAAGTGTATGTTATATGTTTCGAAAAGATACATCATTTAGTAACCGCTACCTTGAAATTTAATGATACAGTGTTATGAGCTTTACTTGAATTCTTCAGTATGTCATATAATAGGAAGCACTTGATAATATTCATACTAACAATAAAGAGTTTGCTTAGAAAATTGAGTATAATTTGTTTATGTGGATCATAATACCGGTAATCGTCTTGAACAGTCTATAATTAAAAAAAAAATTCACTTTATGTGAGTAATGCATTTATTAATTATGCTATGTGGATAAAGGTACCTACGATATAGTTTTATAAATATAAATGTATCAATGATGAATTTAGTTGTAATTTTACAGTGATTTACTTGAATTTCATGAGGTATGTATACTACCAATCTGCTTAGACTTTTTAATATATAATTAATTGCTTATTCTTACTAATATGATCCCTAAGCAGATAAAATCTTATTTACTTTGTATATTTACTTTGTTTCGAGTGATTAATAAAATGGTACTTGATACCAATGTTTATATCGTTGTATTTTTATCGTATGTTTATTTTATTTTATTTTTATTTAAGTTTTTATGTTTATCTGAATTTACCCTTTGGAATTAAATTATACTGAATATTTTTGAGTTGAACAAACGTGACAAATACAAGTGAAAATTAATAATAATTTAGACTTGTAAAAATATCGGGTTTTTATTTATACTTAGAATTAAATTCGCGTTTTTATTATTTCTGCGAGTTGACATCAACTTGCGAGTCCACTTCAAATCTTGCGAATCGGATATGAAGTATAAAGGGGGTCAAACGAGTCAAACCAACCCACCGAACCCACACAAACTTCGCGAGTTCAGTAAAGCTTGCGAATCCGTCACACAGGCGAAACGAGGTGATATTTACTTTTCGTTTGATTTCGATTTTTATAGTACGGGAACGAGTTTTTCAATCCGTAGATTATATTCAAGACTTATTTGCGCACATTTTGAGGTATATATTAACGGATTTCACCGTTTAAATTGCACGAAATCGAAGGTTTTTAAACTTAGGGTTTCGGTTTTGAAGTTTAAACAATTTGCGTCGATTACGATGTTATTGGACATAGATCTTTAGGGTTTATGTTAAACGAACATTAATGAACGTGAATCAATCGATAGATCATGTTAAAATTACAAGATTAATCGATTTTAATTGGAAATTCGTGACGGCAGTTCATCGAACGAGTTGACATTGTGAATCAACTCGCAGCGAGTTGACTAGCGAATCGGTGTGATTAGCGAGTTCACTTCAATAGCTGCTTGATAAGTTTAGCGAGTTGATCAATGTAGCGAGTTGATGAGTATAGCGTGTTGATAAGCTAAACGAGTTGAACTCAACTCGTTAGGCCAGTTTATGCGAGTCCAGTACTTAGAAAAATTTTATTTTTTAAAGTAGTGATATAAATGTTAAGACTTTTTAAGTAATAACTTTTATATAATTAATTTAAATTAGACTTAAGACTTTTTAGTTATAAGTTAAATTTTTATATACGACTTGAGACTATTTTTGTAACAAGTTATATATAATTTCAATTTTAAACTAAGATGTTTGATGAATCTCGATTCATAATACGTAATAGTTTAAATATTTTTAATCGTGCATTAAATTATATCTGTTGTTTGTGTTTATTTTACAGATATGGCTAGAGCATTTGATAAGGGTCACAACATTTTGGTTGATCTGAACCTTGAGGCCAAGCGGGCTGACAGGGTTGCTGATATTCTACGTTTTCTAGCACGATCAAGGATTAGATACGCCATTACGGCCAATCCTCCTATCTCTCAGGCTATACTGAACGATTTTTGGACAGATATAGTATATGACGAATCTGTCACCCCACCTGAGATTCGAGCTACGGTTAGTGGAAAACCTGTTACCTTTTCAGCTGGTAATCTCCGTGAGATTTTGCAGCTAGGTACCGTAGAACAGGAGAACGGGGATATTGAGTATCCTATGGATTTTATTGAGGGTGCTATAGGTCGTATGGGTTATACAGGAGACAGACGCGGACGTCAGTTCCAGAAGCCTTTGGTTATTGGTCAGTGGAGGTTTCTTTGGCACGTGATGAATATCGTTTTTGCAGCAAAGAAGGGTGGTTTTGATGAGTTAAGCCCTGCGATTCTATCGGCTGCACTGTCACTGGTTTATAATAAACCATACGGTTTTTGTGACTATCTTTTTGGTGAGATTGCGAAACAGATATCGGGGTCTGTTAGATCAAGATTTTTGGTTTACCCGCGATTTTGTATGTTGATTATCCGTCCGCGTCTACCGGATTTGGCTATACCTGAACCACATCTAGTGGTTAATACGATTGACCATCGTGGGTATAACGCCATGTTCATGCAGACGGTCAGGAAGGAAGGAGTGGTGAAACCGGAAGTTAGACCACTTTTCGGTTATATTGTTGATCCGAACTACGTTGCACCGCCAAATCATGGGTGGTTAGACGTTGCTCCTGCTGCTGTTGTTGCTCCTGCTGATGCTGATGTTGTACCAGAACCTGCAGCTGAGGAAGTTCAACCTGAAGATCCACTAGGGCTCCTTGAGGATGTTCTTATTCAGGCTGGTCAGGTTGATCAGCAAGTGAACCAAGAGGTTGCTGCACAGGTTGTGCAAGAGGTTTTGGAGCAGAATGACGATGCGACCAATCCTTTGCTTCAAGACATTGAGGGTTATTTAGCACCACCTGAGGTAATCTTTTATTTATGTGATAATATAGATGCTTAGTTGATAGATTGTTTTTATTAATCATAGATGTATAATATTATTATATAATGATTCTGATATTAGATATTTAGTAAATTGTATATTATTTCTGATTTTAAAATATAAATATCATTACACGAACAGGAAGCTGAAGCTGAAGCTGCAAATCCAGAAGTTATATTACTTGAGGATGAGCAGATACAGCTTGATAGATCAGTTGTTGTACCGACTGAGGTATTATATCTGATTAATCTTAAATATATAGAACTTGTATGATAGAGCTTATGCTAATCATAAATGTTTAATATATTTAAACTTTAGGATCCTGTTAGATCATCTGGAGGTCGTGATGGTGAGACGGCTTCAGATGAAGATTCTGACAATACACCTTCTCCTCCTCCGTCTCTTTCTGAAAGGAAGAGAAAAGGTAAGAGTGTTATGGAGGAAGGTACTGAGGAAGTTGAGATTCCTTTGATGAAGCGTCCGAGAACGCTGACTATTCGAGAAGGTTAGTATTGATTATAAAAGTTAAATAATCTTAACTTGTTGTTTATCAGGAGTTGAACTGAGACAGTTAATTCTGTATACAGTTGCTCAGGATACACCGCAGGTGGAGATGGATGCACCGGTGGTTACTGAACCGATGTCTTTACTGCTTCAGCATGAGGTTGCTGATCTACTTCGTGGAGCTAATTTTCCGACGAACAAAGCAGCTAGATTTGCGACAAGTTTGCTTACGCAAGCTTTGTCTCAACCTCATACACCGCTGACCAGAGACTGGCATATTGAGTCTCTCACACCGCCTGGACCAACGACGATACCTGTTACTTCGACGACTGATGCTGAAAGGATTCTATCCTTAGAGTCGAGGGTAAAGGATTTAGAGAAGCTTACTTCTCAGATTCCAGAGCTGGTGTCGAGCAATCTTCTTCTTTCACAGCAGATACTCAAGCAGAGTGAATCGTACAATCTGTTGATGAAGACTCATGAGACGTTGCTTGCGGACTTCACTGTACAGAGACTGAAGTTATCTTCTTTGGAGAGTCTGGTCTTGAGATCGCATTCAAGACAGTCTACTCAGGGGGAGATATTGGTATATCTGGAGTCTTGCAAGGAAAATGAGCTGAAGAGGAAGAGAGATTCAGACAAGGACGATGATCCCAATGCACCAAAAGGTGGTGAGCAGACTGGTCCTTCAAAGACTGGTGAGTAAGCTACGATTCAGGGGGAGTCTGGTGCTGGTGCTAGTGGTTCTGGAGTGGATACAAGTGCAGATAAGACTGTACCGGGTGATACTGAAGCTGGTAAGATAGCTTAGTATTATTATAGTACTGTAATATTTGTAATAGTTTGTAGTGAACAAATGTAAACTTAATTTATTGTGTAAATATATTCGGCTTAGGGTTATTATTATTTTAAGTAAAATATATTTGATGTATTTTAAGTTTATATAATCATGTTAAGATAAAATAGTGATCGAAAGACTTCCGACTCTTTGAGTAGTCGAGCGGCGTGTTCCGATTAATTTCGGCGGTCAAAATTTTATGATAACATATGCATTTTAGATTTGATTATAGACTTAAGACCGTAAGGTATATAAGTAATTAACAAGTTAAAAATGTATTAGTATTAACTAGACAAATGATATATAATTTAAAGGTTAAATTGATAATGAATGAGATCAATTAACGCTTGGAAATTATATAAGGTAATTAATAGTAAATTTAAATGTTTGGTGATTATTCACAATGTATTAGAATTTAAAATTAATTAATATTTGTTAAGTAGACTTAAGAGATTTTAGATTGATTCAGGGTAATCAATAAAAGATTTTATAAGTTATATGTAAATTGCGTTTATATTATTAGGTTTAATAATATACAAAAGGATTAATAAAGAAATTCTTAGATTGGTTCAGGGAAATCAATGAAGAATTTGAATTATTAATATATTTGTATTTATGTTTTTCTCTAGGAAAGGAAATGCTAGATCTATCAGATTCAGAAGATGATATTTTGGATGAGATAGATGAAGAGATTGATTATGATATTGAAGAAGGAGAGTTCAAACTTCCTGAAGACTGGACTGCAGTATTTGAATCTGTGATAGATGAAGGTGTTGATCTGGATGCAAATGTAGATGAACATGTTGTTAATCCATCAACGACTGAATTTGTTTTTGTAAATGAACAAGGAGAATCAGTTATTGATTTAGAAGCTTTTGAGAATGCTTCTGAAGATTCAGATACTGAAGTTGAAGAAATAGAGGACAAATACAAACATATGGTTGGTAATCCTATGTTTATCCAAGAAATGCTGAAGAAGAAAAAGGAAAATAAGCCACGCATTTTGAAAGAAGTTGATATTACTGGAAAGCGTGTACTTAAAACTGGCATTATTGGATGGTATTATGACTCTGACCTGAAGCTCTTCGCGATCAAAAGGTTTGACGGGGTTCAATATTTTGAGAAGAAGCTTGCAGTGTTTAGTTCGTTGCCTCGATATGAGATTCGAGACTTGGCTAGATTATATATGATAAATCCAAGTGATGATGATTATGCTAAGTATGTTGAGCGTATCATTAAGACTGAAGGATTATCTATGAAGTTCTCCAAGATTAAGCCAAGGAAAGGAAAAACGATAAAGCTGAACGAACTCAGTCATAGAACTGGAAGAAGAAGAAGAAAGAAGGTTTATCCAGCGGTCAACTGTATTAAGCAAATACCTATGAAGACTATGCCTCAGAATATTTTGGGAAAATTGAAATATTGGGGGGTAGATGCTGGAACAGGAGAAGCCTTTATGATTGAAGCTGATGATGATTATCCTGATGGTGAAAAAGAGATTCTTCGTGTATATGATCACAGACATCTGATGAACTTATCAAAGGAAGATCTGATTATGTTATACAAGAACAAGATCAAATCTACTGTTGGTTGGGGTGATTTAGCACGAGATTATCACAGGATGGTTAAAACATGCATCAAGCTTAAATTTTTTGCAGGAAGTAAGATTTACAAATGAAGACTAAAGACAGCGTGAAGATAAAGACGCTAGAGCTATTGTCAAGGGGGAGTCTGTTGGGACATAGATTGTGACAACAGATCTAGCTTGAAATAGGACTGGTGTAATTATTATGACGTTTGTATATTGGTTTAGATTTGTAAATAAATATTTGTTTTGTTAGTAATATTCGTTAAAACATATTATTGTGCTAAGTTAGACGAATGTTTAAAGACGAAATAAATAATAGACGTTTAATGCGAGGCGAGTCGAGATCTCAGGTCGCAGCGAGTTGAGCTGTGAGATGAGATCTGAACTCGCGAGGCATTAGTCTGGCGAGCCGAGCTCTGTGTTGGGCTTGGGCTGCGAGTTGGACCGAACTCGCAGGCCCATGCGAGCCGAGTTGAGCTGGACGTATATAATGTTTTTCATACGGTGAAAAACATAACTTTTGGCTATTCGTCTTTCTGATCTGCGAACTCGACAACCAGAGAAAAACCGAACCTAAAGGCTAGGCTTTGACGATTCATCGTTTAAAGTTAAGCTATATTAAAACGCAATTCGAACGTATTCGTTGTTAGTAAGATAACACCGTATTGAGGGATTCCGCACCTTAATACTACAGATAACGAAGTTATCGATCCTAAAACTAGGGGACTTACATGGATCAAAGACTTTTATGCTATGCGAGTCTAAATTAGATCAACCTGCAGGGGCTTGGGACCAGCCAGGTACCTAGCTCGCATAACTCTACAGCTCATCTCGACGTAGTTATTTGCTTGCTGGTACTAAAACATGATCAGGTCTAAGTTCTTTTCTAATTTTATATATAGTTGTTTTTTACTCATTAAAATTGTTGGATTTTCATTAAAATTGACGGTAAATTCCTTTAAAGTTTCCTAGTCTGATGATGCTAAATGTAGTACATGATGGAGAAACGGTAGCACCCCCAGGGTTTCATCTCAAAAAGACTGTAAGTTTACATCATGGAAGTCTGAATCTCATTGGTTAGTATGTGAATGCCTTATGTTATATTTTTGTTTTAGTGCAGAATTATGAAACGTTTTTAAGTTCATCCTGTGGCATATTACAACTTTTTTGTTTGGTGCAGGGGCTTGGAGGTTACAAGGGAAGCATAACATATTTGGATTCGAAAGCCAGTGAGTTATAACATAATCGGGTACAGGTTAAACAGAGAGTTCATGTAACCGAAGGTTTAGGATACTCAATATTTTCTTTGTCATCAAGATTCTGTCTTTTTTATAAGGCTAGTCATGATAGAGATGCATTGTGATATACATGTACAAGCGAAAAATTGAAAAAAACTATTCATGCAACTTTTGATAGATCTGAATTGTCTCTGTTCATCAGCCAGGTAAAGAACATTATTTTACTTACTTTCCTTTTGATAATTATGTTGTGTATTGTTTCTTTAGCTGGTTAATCAAAGGTAATTACCATAATGTTTCCTGTTGTTTTATACTATATAAATATATATATATATATATATATATATATATATATATATATATATATATATATATATATATATATATATATATATATATATATATATGCAATTATGCGTTAATATAAGGTAATATGTTAAAATGATATAATGATTATCAGTTTTGTATGTATGTATATGCTAACCCAACATTTTATGATTTATGCTTTTTTGGATTCATACTAATCTGTTGTTATCTATGTTGTTCAGGGTGCCATATGATCGTATAACACATGATCTCATGGTTATAGACATGTACTTTTCTTAGAATGAGATAGTAACTTTACTTTTTCTATAGAGATGTCGTTTTCAATCTATTTGACCTGCCATAGATTACTTATATGCTGCTATGCATTGGTACAAAATTTATTTTAGTTATTACAGATAAATCGTTTTCCCCATATGCACTAAGAATTAGTTGTACCCTGTTGACCACCAACTTTCACAGACATGAGTTGCAATTGTGACTTCTATTTATCTGATAGCATTTATAGAAACATGTGATCAAAAATGTGATTGTAATCCTTGCGAATGCAGAATGTAATGTTGAGAGAGTTGACTTATCTGCTAGTATGTAATCAAATACTTTCAATCTCTTTTAGCTTGTGTATGCTTGTCATGAGGTACTATCCTAAAAGATGGAGCTGATCCCAACATGATTGATGAGGTTAGGCTTGGAAAACTTAACCCGTCTTTATCTTGGAACATCATTTCTTTTATTATTTACATTATATTAATTTATTAAATTACATCACTGTTGTATATGTATGGTGTCAACCTGTCTTTATCGATCTTGATTTTTTACTTTAGTTGCATAAATTTTTTACTTTCATTGGTGAGTAAGCCAATCTATTACTGTAATTACAAGCTTGATTTTGGTCATTGATAGGTAAATCCGTGAAGGGGCTTGAATTGATAGGTGAAGCCGTGAAGGTGCTTGAAGGTTAAAGGATAGCGGAAGACATTTGGATTCTCCAGTTTATTTTATATTATTTTTCCAGTTTATTATATATTATTTTTCTAGTGGAAACATCAAATACTAGGATTGTGACAATTTTCGATACATTGTGGATATGTAGACTTTTGGGGTTGTTTTAAAGTTTGATCCCAACTTTCGATATATTTTGTATTAATTGTTATAATTGTGTTTTTAATGTGATTGGAAACAAGGTTTGTAGTGAATATGAGCATTTATATCCTTGGTGTATCTTATAAGTATGGCGGATTATTTTTGGCATTGATCTAATAAATTAGTGATGAATTTGGTGCTTTGTAGATCTCGTCACTAATATGATCAATTAGTGATGATTTTTTGTAGTAGTGACGAAATTTTAGTGACAAACCCAGTCGTCACAAATATAGTGATGTCTCGTGTCTCGTGACTAATTAGTGATGAGTTTCAAATTCTGTCACTATTTAGAATTTGTGACGGACCTATAGTGACAAAAAGTGACAATTTCATTTTCGTCACTAAAGTATGTTAGTGACGATTTTTCAATCTTTAGTAACGAAAATTGACCTGTCACTATAGCCATTTTTTCTTGTAGTGTTTTAAAGTGAATAATTATTAATTTCTCAACCTATCAAACTCAATCTATTTAGCAATAGTTAAAACCCTAAGATTATAACCATCAATAATTAATAAAATCAAAGGAACTCAATCTCATCAATCTTATTAACCACGTTGATAACTAATAACTATCCGTTACCAATAAACAAGGATTCACGAGTAATATAACCGTTTTCAATTAAATAACTTAGCCAATACGCAATAATAATCGTTCAACAATCATAATCCGAGTTCAATCAATTACACAATCACTTTGGATATTCAATTCATCATAAAACAGTAAAACTCAGATTATTCATCATCAAATACTTCAATGAAATCGAAATAAAAGAAGTATACCGAATTATAAAGACGAATCACGAAGAACTAAGACGAACTACCCTCGATCTTGAGCTTTCGTGCCTCCAAAATACCAAAATAATTCGTAACTAAACCCTACTAATCGTATTTTATCAACTGGAAACGAAAACAACTCGAACACACTGTTTTTAGGGTTAAAATCGCGAATTTATAGTTCCTGTGATTTTGATCCATACGGCGTATGGATTTCCATACGGCTTATATGGATTGATTTCAAGCCCAGCCCAAGTCCGCGTAACCTGGGCCTCCACCGCTACAATCCATATGGCGTATGGATTTCCATACGGCGTATGGATGCAATTTCCAGCCGGTTTCCTCATTTTTCTTGATTTATTCTTTTCATCAACTTCGGCTTCACTTTATTCTTCATATATGCATCATTTATCTCGTTTATTGACTGTTTTCCATTTCTTTCTTCATAAACGCTCCATTTCCACATCTAATTGCAAATATGAACGAAATCAATATCTATTCTTAAATAAATGCAATAGAAACATCCAAGAATCGGGGTAAAATACTACTAAATTATAGTACTTTTGAGCGTTTATCACCAACCCAACCCAACCCAACCCAACCCTGATCTAACCTTACCACACCCAGATTACTCATTTATCTAGTGAGATCAATATGTTTTCGGGTTATTTTACGTTAACGGATCCATCATCCAGTGCTGCACCGCATCTCACCTGTTGGCCTTTCATTTCTCCTCAATTTAGAAGTAAAAAGTATAAACATGTTTCGATATATGTAACTAAATTTTTAGAGCCAATTGCTTGTTACTATTTTGCACTAGACTTGTCTATGCCTTTAGTGTTAATAGTATCAACTGATACTATTCTTAAAGATCTTTTGCGTATTTACTTTTTAACATTCTTTATGGATCCTAAATCTAAGATTGGTTCATTGAAAGAGAGAATTTTGCACTCAAGGGCTCATTGATCTACTGATTTTGGGGTAAATCGTAAGTAAATAACATTAATTCACTAATGAAGCCAAAAACCGACCCGAGAAAACTTGACCCTAGAAAAACGTACAAGTTATGGTTGATTGTCATGATTAATAAAAAAATTCACGAATTGTGCATACCTAACGACGTATTCCTGAATCCGCCACTGATTATACTTTGCATATTTTACTGTATCAGATGTTCTTTCAATTGGTCTATTGTATGTATATGTTAAATTTATAAATCTCTATTGTATGTACACTTTATTTTTTCCCCTTAAAAGCGATAATAAAGTAATGGTCTCAATTTACATTACGTAGACATACATCATACAAATTTTTTGAAAATTGACGTTGATTGAATTCATGGTGATTCACAGGAAGTATTCTATGATACAGACGAAATTTCATTTGAAGACATAAAATCTGCCACAGACAACTTCAGTGATGAAAGGTGCATTGGAGGGAAGGTATACAGAGGACAACTTCCACATGCTGAAGGAGAGAAAATCATTGCCGTAAAGCGGTTCGGTAAAGAATATTTTGATTTTAAGAAAGTGCGTTATACTCTAGCAACGTATAAACACGAGAATATCATCAATTTAGAACCTTATTGCGAAGAAACTAATGAAAACATTGCTGTGTATGAGTACGCGTCTAACGGAAGTCTCGATCAGTGGTTGAACAAAGATGATCTTACATGGATGAAACGGCTTGCGGTATGCATTGATATTGCTACCGGGTTAAGTTTTCTTCATGAAGGTTCTCGAATTTTAAATAGATATGTAGCCCATGGAAAGATTGAAAGTAGTAACATTCTACTAACTGGGGACTGGAAAGCCAAAATTCATAACTTTGAGTCTTCCGATGAGAGGCAGGGCCACCCCGACAATAATCCACATTTCTTTGATATTTACCAATTTGGTGTGGTTTTAGTTGAGATTTTTTGTGGCTGGAGACTTGAATATATGTATTCTAACATATATAGCCAAGCCAGTTTAGTTGAACGCTTCAAAAAAGTTAAACTCGATAATGAGATGGTGTTTGAGGGAATAAAAGGAAAGATTGAGCCACAATCATATCATACATTTTCAAGGATTGCCCATCAATGCTTACATCCTGATTCAGGAGACCGACCAACAGCAAGCAAAGTGCTAGTAGAACTTAAGAAAGCATTGGAATTCCAAGTAAGTTCTATAAATTATACAAACAAGGCTTTCCTTAGTTTCGCAACATTATGTCTGAACTTTAAGATATGGTCATTTAAGAATGAGTATATATGAAAGTATATTAAGAAACTAATAACACGACATGGTGTATGTAGAATCATAGTATTTTGAAATATATATCAAACGTCAACATTGTTGAATTTAATTGTATTATTTTAAAGCGTATAAGCTAAGTTCTCATACGACTATACGCAAGGGCGGAGCCAGGAAATTTGAATAGAGGGGCGGATTTTATTTATTTATTTATTTATTTCTATAGTTTAGTGGAGACGAAAATTTTAAAATGTCATTAATATCTTAACAAATTTCAATTTTTATGTAATTTATAATATCCTGTGGGGGCGGCTGCCTACGCTCCCCGCCCTGTCTCCTCCCCTGACTATACGAGTTTATCAAGATACATATATTAATAAGTATTAGTTTTATAATTAGTATTCTTATACAGGAGGATTATGAATTCTGTGAGCACAGACTTCCAACGGATTACCAACGAATAAGTGAAATGTCAAAAACCCCGCGATTTACTCGGACTTGAAGAAAAAGGATCTCTATGACATGTTCTATGAGGGAATCCTCCTATGAGGAGGCACAGTGGTAATATATTAGCTCGTACGTTATCTGTTTTGTATTAGCTCGTTATGTTCTTAGTTTCTAACTAAGAAAGTTGTACGTATAAATGTTGTTGGGAGGACATTTTGAAATGGTGTTCCACTCTAAAACTAATAGGTGACATAGGGAGTCCATGAACTTATATATATTTTGATTTTTTTATTATTCTGATGTGAAACTTGAGTTTACACCCAATATTACTGTCATTGCATAAGGATCACCTTTTTGATTTATTTCATTATGCACTGTGTTAGTGGTTCTATCACATTTTTTTTATATTATCTTTTACTACTACATATGAACCTTGAATTACTATTACTTCTCGAAATGATTCAATTGTAAATATATATACATCCATTTACACACAATGGTTTAGATTTGTATTCTTTTGTGTGACGGTCGGTTTTTGTGTGACGGTCTAGCTTGATGTACATAATAATATATTACTATTGGCTTTTGTAATAAATGATTTTTGAGTGAGATATTCATGAAGAAAAATAAAACCAAAGTATCAAAAGTCAAACTAAAAAAGAACCATAACTCGACAACAAAATGAATCTAAACAACCCCACATCTATTACCCTAAAAGAACTTTGAGAGTGATAACTCGTGAATTAAGGATTCAAAACAGCAAAAAGATACTAAATGCGTATATGCATGCTAAAAACATCTTTTCCAAAAATGAAATGAAGTGAGAAATCACAACAACATGGAGTTCTAATTGTCAACTCAAATCTGACAAAAGAAAGCCATATCTGCAATACCATGCTGCAATGTTCTCATTGTATGGCTGATGTACAAATAAGAATATAATCGAGTATTTATAGATCACAAAATTCTCAATTTAAGTTGTTAGAGAAGAGTTCAATTGAGACCATTTATTTTGTGTGAGAATGGGGGAACCAACCATAATATGCCATGTGTCACTTTTTTCTCTCTCATCCACGTTTTTAAAAATTAAATATCTCACAAACGACAAGTCAAAAAATCATGAAACTTTCACCATATTTTTCAGCGTTTTATCCTCTTCGATTTGCCGTTCATCAAGGCATACTTCCGACGAACTTTTTTTTTCATTTTTTTGGTGGGTTTTACGTATTAGTAACACATGTGTTAGTGATTGATTATACATTTGATTTAGGGTTTAGGGTTAGGGTTTAGAGTTAGGGTTTATCAGGGTTTAGCAGGGTTTAGTGGTAGGGTTTAGCAGGGTTTAGTGTTAGGGTTTAGCAGGGTTTAGGGTTTAGTATGATTTAGGGTTTAGAGTTTTATAAAGCGTTTAGGGTTTAGGGTTTGGGGTTTATGGGTTAGGGTTTAGGGTTTAGGGGTTAGGGTTTAGGGTTTAAGGTCTCAAATTGTTTAGTGTGTCCGTTTACCCAGTTAGTGTAAACTAACCCAGACATGTTTGAAAATGTTTTGTGTGTCCGTTTACCCAGTTAATGTAAACTAACTCGGACATGTTTGAAAATGTTTTGTGTGTCCGTTTACCCAGTTAGTGTAAACTAACCCGAACATGATTGAGCTAACGGTCTCGCGTGATAACCTCACCGATCCATTAGCTTGTTGCGGATCACGAGCATAAGCTCGCCCATCTGTGAATGTGTGTGGATCACGAGCATAAGCCCGCCCATCCATCGATTTGTATTGTACTTGTGCCCACTGCAATACCGTGGCATCGTTTTGTGCCCACTTTACCGTGGCATCGTTTGGTGCCCACTGCAATACCGTGGCATCGTTTTGAATTGCTCGCAAGCAAAGTTTGTAATTGAGCCAGCAGTACTACAACATGCCTGACTTGATTGATTGAGCCGACCGTACCACGACGAGTCCGACTTGAGGAGTTGTGTTTGTATGTTGGTATGTATACTAATATACATAAGTGATATTGAAGATAGCACCAAGTGCTCAAGATGATATACGAGCATGTAGATATATATATATATATATATATATATATATATATATATATATATATATATATATAAATAACAAACAACAATCACAAGTTGTAATGTGTCATGCCACGCATGTAAATGATTTGTTGTATCTAAATATGTATAATTAGTACTTAGATATTAAGTAGTACGAAGAGCCTAGGTATGAATACTCATCACCTAGTTGTGTTGTATTAGTATAAGGAATCTACACTAACGTATGATACTATTGTATACTCCTAGCCTTAAGCCTAGCAAGTATATTGGGGTCCTGATTTGTATGTGCAGTATTAATTCCTAAAAGGAAGACTAATCCTGTAAAGTCTAATCGTTGTCATGTGGGTAGAACTAACCAGTCTTAGTATAGTGATAGTATTGTCCCGCGACAATATGGTCATTGGAATGGTGATAACTTAATCAAGTTATGGGGTGGTAATTGTTTTCCAACAATCTAACGGTGTATGATTGTAACCTATCTAGGTTAAGTATTGATACTATTTCAAAACAGTATGGTGGGTGTAATTCCTAAGTATTACACATTTCGTATTACCTGGTTGGGGTCGAGCTGCCAAGTCAGCTTGGAAATTTTTATTTCTACTACATTGCTTTAGTAAAAATGCACCCGAAATCCAAATTCGGAGTAAAATCAAGTGGTAAAATTTGGTCTCGAAACTTAGTGAAGTAATCTGTTTTCTGTTTTTAGCGACACTTTGCTAGTGTCGCTATGGAGACACTTAGTTTTAGTTGGCGACACTGGGATAGTGTCGCTGGTTCCAAATAGTTAAGAATTCTGGCGACACTTGGTTAGTGTCGCTATAGGCGACACTTCTCAATTTTTGCGTCACTAAAGGAGTGTCGCTATAGGTAAATCTGATTAAGTAATTCAGCGACACTTAAGTAGTGTCGCTATATGGGCGACACTTGGCATAGCGACACTTAGGTGGTGTTGCTAGTACTGTTTTTGGCATACTAGCGACACTCACGACTGTTCTTGGTCCAAATCTTTTACCGAACCCATATTGGGACATTTTAAGCTTATAGAAACCAAAATCAAGTATTATAACAAGGATTTAAGCGTTTTCGAGAATTTGTCGGAAACTTACAAGTTTACGCCGGAGAAATCCGGAAATATAGGATTGTAGATCGTTGCGTGGTGATCGTTTTTCCCTAAATAAGCTTCAAGATTGGAGGTCGTTTGGCGGTGTCATTTGGCGGATTAAGGTGGTGGTGGTGTGATGATATTAGAGAGAAAAAGATGGAAGAGAGAAGAAGAAAAAGATGGGAATGAGAAAAAGTGAGAAGGGGATTTGGGTTTTTGTCAAAACTCAGATCCCCATTTTGGGGACTGTGGTCTCCAACCCCAGTACAAAATACCCGTGTTTTTGTACCCGATTGTAAAATAAATTTAATATTTTCACTTCATAATTCCGTTGTTATATTTTGAAATGTTTTCGAAATACTTTTGGGCCAAAGTTTTTAAAACTTTATTTTGCGTTGTCTCAACTAAATAAAATACATTTTATTTGAGACGACATATGTTTATATTTTTACCCGAGTAAATAAATATTATTTTTAACAATAATAATTTATTTAGAAATGTTTGAAGTTTAAATTTGACGCGAAAATTGACTTTTTGACCGGGTGTCACATTCTCCCTCTGTTAAGAAAATTTCGTCCCGAAATTTCGTGTGAAGCCGTGATCGCGTGGGGTCTGGGGAGAAATGTACGTACGAGAGGTTTGTTGAATAAGTTGTAGACATACCATGTATATGACGGAGTTGAAAGGCAGTCATTCCATGACTGTCGGGGTTTGTCATAGTAGTCGGATCACCGACTATTTCGTTTGTTTATGTTGTTGTTAAAGTCGTGGTTATAAAGTAACCGTTTACGTGATAGTCCATCCGGGACTAGATAGTTGTCACAAGGTGACCGTTTAGTGAATAGTCCTATCAGGACTAAATGTCTGGTAAACGTTCTGTTTATTCAGTCTGCTGAAAACAAACACTGAGTTTTACGTTGAACTAGGTTAACTAGCCTTATGATGCTCTCTGTATTAAGTTGATAAAATGATATCAAGGAGTAAGAAGTACACGCTCAGCGTAAACAAAAATTGAAGAGTTATGTTTTTGAGAAAGGATGTACCTACATCATTGTCGAAGATTTGTTCGGTTCATTCAGAGCCGATCAGGTGAATTTTGCGTTTCCGTTTCGGGCAATCCTTCTTGTAATGACCGGGTTCTTTACATTTGAAGCATATCCTTCGAGAGTCGGGATTGGCGGGAACTCTGCAATCCCAGATTTTGTGTCCAAATCGTTGGCATCTTTCACAAGGTAAGCCACATGAACCATCATGATGACGTTTACAGCCGTGACAAAATGATTTGTAACCCGCATAGCCTCGTTTTTCGTTGGGTCCTGTAGTGTAGGACCTCAAGGGTTCGGGTTGATTTGTTGGGTTATGACTAGTGCTGGAATCTCCATTCCATTTTCCTTGTTGGTTTTCAGTTGCAGGTGTTCCGCGTCGAACCACCTGCGCCATAAGTTTGTGGGCCATGCGAACAGCATCGTTAATAGTAGCGGGTTTAGAGGCGGTGACCATTCCTTCAATTTGCATCGGAAGCCCACCGATGTACCTTTCGATTCGCTGGCTTTCGGGGTTTACTATGGTTGGGCAAAGGTGTGCGAGTTGATGGAAACGGTTGGTGTATGTCATGATGTCGTTGTCTTTTACGGTGAGGTGCCAGAGTTCGTTTTCAAGTTTGTAGAGTTCCTCACTGGGACAATACTTGTCCCTCATTAATCGTTTCAGTTCCTCCCACGGAAGTTCGTGAGCAGTGTCGATTCCTACACTTCGGGTGTAGAAATTCCACCAGGTAGACGCATCATCCTGGAGGGTGTATGTGGCGTACATGACTTTGCAGTCGTCGGGGCAGTTGCAAATGTAGAATATAGATTCCGTTTTCTCGATCCATCGGATTAGTCCGACAGCCCCTTCGGCTCCGACGAAGTTTGGTGGCTCGCATCTCAGGAAGTCCCTAAAAGTATAGGACTTTGCTTGGTTCCGAGTAGCTAGAGCCCCAGCCACCCTTTGATCAGCAAATTGGTCGCGTTCAGCTTGAGTGTACGATTGTCGTCTAGGCGGCATGATTCTTAAATAAGAATGAAATGACAAAGTGTGAGATCTTTATTTAAAGATTTTCATTATTGTAGTTGTATACGTAAATCGATATTACACCGTTGCCCACGGATGTAAAAGTGATAATGATCCAGAAACCACTTAAGGTGTCTGCTTGAAAGTCCTCGGACTTTGGAATTTTTAAATGCGTAGTCATACCAATGACCTAGTTGCATTTTACATGTAGTTCAACTAAAACTATGGTATTGTAGTAGTCTAACAGACTATAAGGTAGTACTAAAGTACTATAGATGTAATCCTTATGAATCATAGTGTAGTACCCTAAGTAATAAAATGCAGTACCTGTGTACTGTAATGCAGTGCTAATAGCACAGTAATGTAATACTAATGTATTATGAATGTAGTACCGAAGTACTATGAAATGCAGCACCACGTGCCGAAATGCAGTGCCCGCAGCACCGAAATGCAGTACCCATGTACTGTGAGTGTAGCACCAACGTGCCGATTGTAGTATTAACATACTATGAGTGTTGTACTAACGTGTCAAATTGCGGTATCAACATACCGTGTAATGCAGCACTACGTGCTGTGAGTTGTTTGGATGTAGCCCTAAGGCCATCGATTGCATTGATGTTTCGAAATTTCCAAATTGTAGCTCGAAGGCTAACACCAAGGTATTGTTTTGTGATGATCTAGATGGTCAAGTTGTTATTGAGATGATTTTTGTGGACTTAGTCAACGCTAATCCGATGGTAACCAGTACGGTCAAAGACTAGAAATTCGTTTGCTTGTTTTAAATTTTGTGAACGTTTAGCATGTGTGGGTTTCCATCCCAATTGGTAATGTTTATACCTCCTTCCCGAAGTAGTGTCGAGTCGTGATGGTGAGGAAGACGGCGACGTGCCTCTTTGAGAGTATATGATGGTACAGCGAAATTGTGTTATATATACTCAGTATATATATATATATATATATATAGATACGTAGAAGTAGTACACATGTAGGGCCTATTAATATATACCTACAGTACATATAATAGCCTAGGGTGTCTAGCACATAACAATCAGAGTCAACTAGTGCATTCCTTCTCCAATATAACCCCTTTCAGGTCATCCATCATCCTTGTTTAATTGTAGATAGTTAGCTACGCTATGTTAAATTAAACTCGTATGATATAATCCCTGAACCAGTTATACTAAATTGGGAATACTGCCTAACGGTCATAGTCTAGGCCCACTAAATGCAACCTAGTTCACTATAACCTTAGGCTCTGATACCAATCTGTAACACCCTCAAATTTCGGGTTGCGGAAGCAGTCGGGTCGGGTGTTACCAAATCAAATATCACAGCATAAGATACATAATGAACGACTCTAAATGAGACGTTTGAAAATAGTTATTACATTTCCCAAAATAAAATGTATACAAGTTGTGAGTTCGCAAAATAATCTCAATACATAGTTTGTAATACAAAAGTTATGCAGAGAAATCCCGTTGTTTGAAAATATGCGACTCGAGCTAGCATAATCTTGTAGCAATCCTAATCCTGCTGGGCACCTGAGAACACGTGCTAAAACGAGTCAGCTATAAAGCTGGTGAGTTCATAGGATTGTTAGTTGAAACATAAAGTATAAAACCTTGTATGTTTTGAATGGTAGTTCAAAATCTATGATCTTGATTTGTATTAATATAGTATTGTAACAAAAACATGTATACAATAATCGAGGTATCTAATACCTAAGTAATCCGTAGTGTGTACCTAAGTACATAGAGAAAGGGGCAGTCCATGCCTAGATACCTATCAGGTATTAATGAAATCTATCAATATGAGGCAATACATGCCTAAGTTGTAAACCGAGAAATTGTATGACCACATCATAAGATGTTGAGTAAAAATTGTTGTGCCACCCGGCATAGCGTGTTGCATCCAGCAACATTATTGTAGTCCCGCAGAACTATGATTTAGTGTAATGATGTGTCCGTTTGACCAGTTAGTGTAAGCTAACCCGGACTTGATTGAAAATGATTGTAGTTCCGCAGAACTATGATTGAAAATGTTTTAGTTTGTCCGTTTGACCAGTAGCGTAAGCTAACCCGGACGTAATTGAAAATTGTTTAGTGTGTCCGTTTACCCAGTTAGTGTAAACTAACCCGGACATGTTTGAAAATGTTTTGTGTGTCCATTTACCCAGTTAGTGTAAACTAACCCGGACATGTTTGAAAATGTTTTGTGTGTCCGTTTACCCAGTTAGTGTAAACTAACCCGGACACGATTGAGCTAACGGCCTCGCGTGATAACCTCACCGATCCATTAACTTGTTGCGGATCACGAGCATAAGCTCGCCCATCTGTGAATGTGTGTGGATCACGAGCATAAGCCCGCCCATCCATCGATTTGTATTATACTTGTGCCCACTGCAATACCGTGGCATCGTTTTGTGCCCACTTTACCGTGGCATCGTTTGGTGCCCACTGCAATACCGTGGCATCGTTTTGAATTGCTCGCAAGCAAAGTTTGTAATTGAGCCAGCAGTACTACGACATGCCTGACTTGATTGATTGAGCCGACCGTACCACGACGAGTCCGACTTGAGGAGTTGTGTTTGTATGTTGGTATGTATACTAATATACATAAGTGATATTGAAGATAGCACCAAGTGCTCAAGATGATATACGAGCATGTAGATATATATATATATATATATATATATATATATATATATATATATATATATATATATATATATATATATATATATATATAACAAACAACAATCACAAGTTGTAATGTGTCATGCCACGCATGTAAATGATTTGTTGTATCTAAATATGTATAATTAGTACTTAGATATAAAGTAGTACGAAGAGCCTAGGTATGAATACTCATCACCTAGTTGTGTTGTATTAGTATAAGGAATCTACACTAACGTATGATACTATTGTATACTCCTAGCCTTAAGCCTAGCAAGTATATTGGGGTCCTGATTTGTATGTGCAGTATTAATTCCTAAAAGGAAGACTAATCCTGTAAAGTCTAATCGTTGTCATGTGGGTAGAACTAACCAGTCCTAGTATAGTGATAGTATTGTCCCGCGACAATATGGTCATTGGAATGGTGATAACTTAATCAAGTTATGGGGTGGTAATTGTTTTCCAACAATCTAACGGTGTATGATTGTAACCTATCTAGGTTAAGTATTGATACTATTTCAAAACAGTATGGTGGGTGTAATTCCTAAGTATTACACATTTCGTATTACATGGTAGTAATATAGTTAATTGTGAATTATAAAAATTTATTAATATAATTCGAAAACCGTAATTGAGCATGCGTCTCACCCCGAAAACAGTAAAACATTTGAAAGAGTGGGGCTATGAACTCACCTGTGAGTTGTTGGCGATTCTACGATACGCGCGTCGTCCGATAGGTAACCTCCTAGTGTCCTAATACGTGAGGGTATATAATTAAGGGACAAATCAGTTTGTCTAAGCGAGTTGTGTAATTATTTATTTGTCGTTCGGGATTGAAAACCGTGTACGGGGGTCCGGGGGCAGAGCCCCTGGTAGCGGGGTCCAAGGGGTGGCAACCCCTGGCGGGGTCCAAGGGGCAGAGCCCCTGGTTGGGGTCGAGCTGCCAAGTCAACTTGGAAAATTTTTATTTCTACTACATTGCTTTAGTAAAAACGCACCCGAAATCCAAATTCGGAGTAAAATCAAGTGGTAAAATTTGGTCTCGACACTTAGTGAAGTAATCTGTTTTCTGTTTTTAGCGACACTTTGCTAGTGTCGCTATGGAGACACTTAGTTTTAGTTGGCGACACTGGGATAGTGTCGCTGGTTCCAAATAGTTAAGAATTCTGGCGACACTTGGTTAGTGTCGCTATAGGCGACACTTCTCAATTTTTGCGTCACTAAAGGAGAGTCGCTATAGGTAAATCTGATTAAGTAATTCAGCGAAACTTAAGTAGTGTCGCTATATGGGCGACACTTGGCATAGCGACACTTAGGTGGTGTCGCTAGTACTGTTTTTGGCACACTAGCGACACTCACGACTGTTCGCTGGAGTTTGAGCCGAAAATGGGTTTTCCGGTCACTTCTTGGTCCAAATCTTTTACCCAACCAATATTGGGACATTTTAAGCTTATAGAAACCAAAATCAAGTATTATAACAAGGATTTAAGCGTTTTCGAGAATTTGTCGGAAACTTACAAGTTTACGCCGGAGAAATCCGGAAATATAGGATTGTAGATCGTTGCGTGGTGATCGTTTTTCCCTAAATAAGCTTCAAGATTGGAGGTCGTTTGGCGGTGTTATTTGGCGGATTAAGGTGGTGGTGGTGTGATGATATTAGAGAGAAAAAGATGGAAGAGAGAAGAAGAAAAAGATGGGAATGAGAAAAAGTGAGAAGGGGATTTGGGTTTTTGTCAAAACTCAGATCCCCATTTTGGGGACTGTGGTCTCCAACCCCAGTACAAAATACCCGTGTTTTTGTACCCGATTGTAAAATAAATTTAATATTTTCACTTCATAATTCCGTTGATATATTTTGAAATGTTTTCGAATTACTTTTGGGCCAAAGTTTTTATAACTTTATTTTGCGTTGTCTCAACTAAATAAAATACATTTTATTTGAGACGACATATGTTTATATTTTTACCCGAGTAAATAAATATTATTTTTAACAATAATAACTTATTTAGAAATGTTTGAAGTTTAAATTTGACGCGAAAATTGACTTTTTGACCGGGTGTCACAATATATATATATATATATATATATATATATATATATATATATATATATATATATATATATATATATATATATATCTATCTATCTATTCTATCTACTAAAGGGGAGTTTGGATGACATCATTCAGCTGACTTGGCTCCAATTGCAGCACTCGAATTCGCTGACGTGTCAAGCCCATATTGATCCGCTGATGTCATGCTTAAGTAATATTCATTTAATTCAATTGTTTTATAAATTGAAAAAACACATTAATGGACTTTTTAAATCATGCGTGTAGATTTAAACTACATGAATCGGCGTGTAAAAAAATGTAATTAATACTATTCTTTTTAGCTTTCCAATGACATTGTTGCTATATTCAAGGCAAAAACCTTTCAGTTTCCCCTTATTTTTCTCCCATTTACACGCATGAGGAATACGAAAGGTTAGACTCTTCAACTTATAAATGCTTAAGTAATATTCATTTAATTCAATTGTTTTATAAATTGAAAAAACACATTAACGGACTTTTTAAATCATGCGTGTACATTTAAACTACATGGATCGGCGTGTAAAAAAAATAATTAATACTAATCTTTTTACCTTTTCAATGATATTGTTGCTATATTCAAGGCAAAAACCTTTCAGTTTCCCCTTATTTTTCTCCCATCTACACGTATGAGGAATACGATAGCTTAGACTCTTCAACTTATAAATGCTACGCTACCATTGCATCAAGGCCAACATACTAAATCCGTTTCAAGTTCCCCCTCGATTCCTTCCTGCACTCACGTTTCTGTTGTAATGGATAACCAAACATATGACTTCATTGCGGATCTTGACACCGTGAAGGACTCTTGGAAGCTCAAAGTTCGTGTTCTCAGTCTGTGGAAATCAACCTTCTCACTTGATATGATCGTCATGGATGAAAGGGTAATACAATGAATATTTTTTATTCCGAAAAAATTTACTTTCTGATTATATGTTGGACATTTTCTGATTTTTTTGGACATAATAATATGCAGGGTGATAAGATTCAGGCTACTGTCAAGATGGTTTTAGTACCCTATTTTGAAAATCTATTGCAAGAAGGTTATGCTGTTTTGCTGACTAAATTTGGTGTTGGTGCAAACACCCGAAAGTACATGTAACTAAATTATATTAATGTTCGCATATGTTAGTGTAGCAAAATCACAAAAGGTCTTCAAACACTTATATCCTAATGTTGCAAATGTAATATAAAAAAAAACCCGTGTTTTCACGGGTCATACAATATATATATATATATATATATATATATATATATATATATATATATATATATTAAATTTGACGCGAAAATTGACTTTTTGACCGGGTGTCACAATATATATATATATATATATATATATATATATATATATATATATATGTGTTTGTGGTCCATACATACTATTGCCTTGATATATGTATATATGTTAATGTTGTTGGCAATACGTGTCCGTATGTAAGGTATCTTTGTCTCAAATTGATTGTACAAAAACTTAAAGAATATATATGAATTGGAAAAGTGATATCCGATCTGTTGTGATCTTTCATGTTTGTGGTCCACACACATGTGTTATTTCTTAAATACTCCGTATATATTAGATTATTAGTCACACGTGTATATGTAAAGAACTTTGTCTATAAAGTATCAACATTTAATTGTTTCTCGTGTTTTCGAGTTGAATTAAATGTATGTATAATTATATAATAGAGTATTTAATGCATGTATGTAATGTAAATAAGATTTGTCTGTATTTGACTCGAATTGAATTGATTGAATCGATCTATTCTATGTACAGAATAAAAGAAAAGAATTCAATTGACCGTACACATTTTGTTACTTTCTCTTGTTTTTGTTATTTATTATTGTATTATATATTTTATATATATATATATATATATATATATATATATATATATATATATATTCATGATCCATGATATGATTTAGTTAAGGTTCGTTGAATGTTGTAATTGTAATAATTAAGATAATTTTTTGTAGGTTATTATAAACGAAATGGTAGGCAAAAGACGAGGGGCTGCAAAGGGTAATGACAACACTCACGATCCAAACCGTTTCATTGAGTTCACCAAGGAAGGAGAACCTGTAGGAGCTAATAGGCCAGATTATACCTCATGGTTTGGTACAGAGATTAGAGTACAGATTCCTTACTATTTGGACTGGAACACTAAGGAAGTTCCACATGATGACAATACAAAAGTGACTCCTCAAATGTAAATCGATTATGGGACGTAACAAAAAGTTATTGGAACATACCAAACGATAACTACAAAGGTATACATATGAGGAAGGTAATAAAATTTGGAGGAAGTTTAAAAGTGAGCTTACCACTCAATTTGCTGCTAAGGATGTAGATCCCTTTGAAAAATATTCCTATTTGAATAAGGAAGAGTGGCCAAGATTTGTTGAGTCGAGGACCTCGGAAGAATTCAAGGTATTTATAGAACATGTTTGTATCCGTTGATTCCAATGATTAAGTATGAATGATTTTGATTAAAACTGTCACTAACAATTTATTTTTTTACTTCTCATATGTGAAGGCAAAAAGTGAGAAAGCCAAGGCAAGTGCGGCTAAGAACACGGATCTTGCCCGTGTAGGTCTGTCGTGCCCCCAGCGGTCGGTTGGATTTTACTCCGGTCGTTGGTCCGGCCACCGAGACACACGGCAGGGTAGTTTTAAAATTTATAATAGTCGGGGGGAGCCTAATCCTCCGTACTACCTACTGGAACTGGTATGAATACCTGATACGAGTAAGCGGTAAAGATGATCCAGGGTCGTTCCTCACGACGGGAGAATTGAAACAGAGCTAGTTCCGATTAATCGGTAATTAAGCTAGGGTTTTAATGAGTTGGAAGGGTTTTGTTTTGGTTTTTATATTTAATTAAACTAAACTACTGAAATTATCAAAGCATAAAAATAAAGGGAGACTAGCATATATAACACTTAAGGATGACAAAGACGTGGTTCACCATGACTTAGAATAGCTGAGATGATGTTTTGATTTGAAAACGTCTTTTAAAGATTTGTGTCTTGCTTTCACGTAGATATCTTGTAGTGTAAACACTAGCACCCTACTGATCAGGTGAACTGATCAGTATGTCACTGAGTACTAGGCTATCGAGAGTATGATCAGATCGGACTGCCTTGAAACCTCCCTCACCGTCTCTTGTGACGAGACCAAGTGACCCTCCAGATGGGGTGCAGGAATAAGGCGATAGTCCGCAATTTATCAACTGACCTTTCTTTAACACATACAGAGATATCTAAGCTAGGCAAGGCATTTAAGATTTAAGACAGGTGGTGACTGAGTAACATATACATTAATGGTTGTGATTGAGTTTGGAGATATTCGGCTATGATACAGTCTTCAACCCACAGAGTTTTCCACGGTTACATTGTGTACTCACCCGTATTACGGTCTTTCCTGGATCACAGACTACGCTAGGATGTAACACAGTATATGGCCTTCGACTTTTCCGTAGTTTGTACGTGTTTGTACTCCACCATAGGTGTTTCCAATGTTAAACCGGATACTCAGTCGTATTAGGGCTTTAACTGGGCTACATACTTTACAGCCATCTGAACTCAATATGTCTAAGCTTGTATTACAGTAAAATCATCTATGATAGCTAAACAACCCGTTCACTTAATAAATCCCAGCCCAATAAATCCCTGATTAATTCACGGTGTACTATACAATAAGTTAGGCAGTATTTTCACAGCTTCAGAATCAGACCATGTTTATTTCGGAAAACATAGATAGGTAGTGACCGTTTGATCAATGGTTAACTACTCCTTGTCATAAAGGTTCTAACCACGTTTATTGGAGGAAAGGTGATAGTTTAGTTTAAAATCATAAATGTATAGTTAAACAGCACCACAAGTTTTCAAACCTATCTGTATTACATTTATCATGTTTATGAAAACATAATCATTAAGGCAGCAACAGTGTTATTGTATGTTTAGTATGCATTACCTAAGCAACAATCAAACAAGAACATGCAATAGGACGGAATACTAGCATCACAGTACTGACCTAAGGATTACATCATGTATACCCCGGAAGTTGTCCCAAAGATACGCAACAGATAAGCATGAACCTAATCTATCTCTAATCCTATGCTTCGTGTCCCTCGGATATGTTTCAATCAAGGGAACAACGACCATGTTGAGTTCATTGATCATCATACACAGAATAGTTGGCAATCCTACTTCTAGCAATTGGTCAGGTTCTAGGGAGGAGGATACAAACCACAGCATAAGTTGGATAGATAAACGGGTAGATGTTCAGCTTATAAGTTCACAAACAGCTGTAATATATAATAATTGGGAACATTATTCCACAACGGATTGTGCCCACAACTTTCATAGCTTCCACGTTCCATACTACACACATTCGTGATGATTCCGGCGCTATACAAATGAAAGCTGTATAACGTTACCTCCGTTGTTTCATAATGGTGTTATCCCAATTAGATATATCACCACAAACTACTCATTAATCATGGCAAACATACAAGTAATTACTCGCAATGCATAACAATAAACATTTCTAATATTAATATATCACATACATCAAACAAGAACAATATGACAAATTAATAATAGAAATGACAGAAAATACCGATATGAATTGCGAGCAGAATAACACTTGTATTTCTTCATTAATATCCAAGCATTACATAAGCTAGCCTCTACTAATTAACTACATAATTAATCTAATCCTAATCTTCTCTCTAGTTCTCCTCTAACTCCTAAGAGTAGTGCTAGAGAGAGAAACTAGAGAGAAGAACTAACTACAAGAACAATTCTCCTCTAACTCCTAAGAGTAGTGCTAGAGAGAGAATTCTAGAGAGAGGAAGAAAAGTTGAAAGAATGAGAGGTGTGTGGAAATGAGAAATGGAGGTGACTATTTATATGGGAAGAAGGAAAGCCATTGTACAAGCCTTGAAGCATCAAGTACAAGCATCAAAGCAGTATACGGGGCAAGCGGACCAGGGGGGGTCAAACGGCACCCTTCAAGCACAACACCCCCCGTATACGGCACCCTAAGGGCCGTATACGGCACCTAGGGTACCGTATACGGTACCTAGGTGGGCAAGGGGGGGGGGGGGGTGGTGCTCCATATGCTGTATACTGATTCCCCGGTTGCTTGGTTCGTCCATATCTTCTTCGTTTGGACTCCGTTTTGCTTGATTCTTGCGCCGTTGGATTCGTTTTTCCGTTACGCTTCTAATGACACTAAGTTTGCCAAATTTGGAAGTGTTTGACTTTTGCGTGTTCCGGATGACGATCGGCGGGCTTCCAGATTGCACATCTTCTTCGTTCTTCGTCCGTTTCTTCTGATTCTTTCACCTCCGGTCTTGTATTTTCCTATGAGATCATAAAGTATGAATTAAGATCTAATTACATAAGAAAATCAAGAAGGGAATATTTAAGGTGATAGTTTTGCCTTGGTTTGCGTGTTATTTGGACGTTTTAACCGATTTTTGCAGCAACGTCTATATTTAGACTACCTTGGTGATTTTTAGTAAATAATGATAGTTTGGAAATGTTTTCACCAAATAATAGTCCAAAAAGTGCAGAAATATATACTTAAAAACATGACTTTTTAGGTCACATCAAGTATCCCACACTTAGAAGTTGCTTGTCATCAAGCAACAACTCAGTTATGTCCAGCGAAAACATTTTCATAATAGTTTGGGTGAGTTAAAACATTTTCAAGAAGTCACCACTTTGTCATATGGGAAAATTATTTAGAGAACACAGGGAAAGTTAAGATGATCCTTTCGGAAATAAGTATTGACTTTCCCAGGCATACTTTCCAAATCTCGTGGGCGATCTCACTAAAGGTGGTCACTCAATTCACTCATAGTGTATCGGGTTTCCTATCAATCTAGCGCAATTGAAATCGCTCAAATAGCCAGTCATGCAGCACTCATCATCATAAGCTTGGTCTAGAATCGGATCTTCACCACTTAGGAAGAGGACGGCGCTAATTATCCCAAGACATTCAAGTGGGTTGTAATGTTTGTGAGGGTTAAGGGGTATGGATAGTGGTAATTTTTAATTGAAAGGGTTGCTTATCTTAGGCATCCTAAGAATCATGAAAAACTTATTGTAGAATGAAGAAGATAGCTACTCGTCTTCTGTCGGATCTTCCTTTGAACGGTTGATACTTTGAAGCACTTAGCTTTATTTTCTTTTCTTTTCTTTTCTTTCTTTTTCTGCTTTTTATTTTCTTTTTCTTTCTTCAGAATTTCTTTGCCAGAGAACTTCCAAGGACATTTTTCTTTGCTTTTCTTTCGGAAATCTTTTCTTTCTTATCACGGACTTCTTCGAGTCTTTTCTTTGGTGCCAATTTTTCGCACCTTTGATTTTCTTCAATTTTTTTGTGAACACGAAGGAGTAGATCAATTCAGAAGAAGATTCTTCAAGATGTTTTTCATAATCCTCAGAAATTCTAAGATAAGTTGTTGGGAAGTTTTGGATAAGTGGGTTAAAGATGTAGGGTTTTGAAGAAACGAAAGGTTTAGGCTCAACAGGGTTTTCTAAACGGATCATCGATACTAAAAATGAGTATCGGAAGGGTTTTGGGCTTGAAAAGGTATGTAAAAATGGGTTAAATCCTAAGGAATGTCGAGATCATTTAATTGCACCTATACCGCATACGGTACTCACCAATGTGGTCTCGAAACGTATGTCAGGAACAAGTTCTAATTAAGAGATACTAGCATCGGCACACACAAGAAATGAACAATGTAGCATTTAAGATGAATGCTTTTAAGGCTCAAAACCTCACTGCAAATAGGGTTGTATGTACCTAGCCATGCTCCTTTTAGATTATCACTACTTATTTAAGAAATTTCTACCTTAATTTCCCTAATATTCCTGAATAACTAACTCATATTAGAAATGGGTCCTCCTGAAAGATATTTTTACTCAAAAATAGCAGAGCCAAATCGAATGATTTGGCCCATACTTTATTAGTTTTGTTAAAAATTTTGAAAATTTTGAGGAACATTTTCTGAGTTGGGCTATTCGGACATAAAAATCTGTAAACATCCAATCCAAGGTATTCTATACCTGCTATCCCACACTTAGAGGAACATTGTCCCTAATGTTCTCTTGAGTTGAGATTGTACTGTAAAGTATAATCTCACACTTAGAGTTTGAACATATAGAAAATGTTGCTCAAGTGTATGTAATGGGCTGGAATCCCACACTTAGTAATAAGCTTTAGGATAGAGTATAGATTACTTCTTAGATTAACAGGCTAACAAAGCAAAATTTAAATCAAGAAACGGAGTGAAGGTTTAGAAACTCCCCAGATGACGATTGTCATTATGAAGCTGAGAACGATAAATGAGAGGAGACGAAGCGAGTCTTTGATCCTCTTATTCCATGAAGAACGGTTCAGCTTTGGACATGTCGATCTGGTGCACAATGCCTTGTATTCAGTCTTAGCAGAGAATCGTTCCATCATGTAAGTGGAGATTCTTATTAATGAATCCCACACTTTAGCGTTTTAAGATGTGGAAATGATTCTTGCTAAGTGCGTGTAATGTGGGATCCTATCCCACACTTAAGTCTTTGAAGATCATTGGCACTCGCGAGCTTCGAGAGAAGATAAACACGCTCCTTCCCTTAGAGATGTATGTAAGATCCGTGGTCCGCAGATGTGTGAGCTTGTTTGTCTGCCTTTGACTCCATGGTTTCTTCCTTGAATGCTCGTCATCTCTTGGATCCTCTTTGTCATTCAACATCCACCAACTTCTCTCAAAAATAATTAAGGATAGATTGTAGAAAATGAAGCGAAGTGATGCCGCCCTCTGGACACAAGCAGGATCAGCCAAGAAACACCAAATGTTTGATAACCCGAGATTTTCACCGACAAACTGATGTAATGAATCTAATGTTGTTCTTTTATCGGCTGAGATCTCCAGTTTCCAATTTAATCCCGTATCTATTCCTTCATATGAATGGTCCCTGATGGTGATGGTTGTACGTGTGAAGGGGTGGATGGATGGGTGAATGTGGGTAGATATGGTGATGGGGATGGTAGTGATGGTTTCAGGTTCCATTTATGTGGTAAGGTTTAGCTATAGGATTTGGAATTTGTGGGGTGCATATGATGAGTATTAAGCTGATTAACTTAATGAACTAGTCATAGACAACTAGAAATCATCTCCGTGTCTAGAAATGCCATCTCTTGTCCCCTGCAAAGCAATACTCCAAATATTCCCATACTCAATGAACTGTAAGCTCCTCTTCTCGTCTTTTCATTATCCTCGAAGATTCTTTATCCATAGGCGTCAGTCCCTGTTTGTTAGGCATTCGAACAGATAGCAAACAAACGTGATCTAACAAACAAGTGATTATTCTCTAAATCACTGGTTCACTGGTTTACGAAGAACCTATCAAAGTAAGTGCTTTGTAGATGAAACAAACCAGTGTATGACTTGGAGTCTAATCCCACACAAAAAGTGTTAGTTGCCTATAATTTCACCGCAGCACAAATAACAGATATGGAAACACTAGCATGAGCATTTAAATCAGGCAACCAAGTATAGAGATTTCCAAAGCACATATTTTTAAACGAGTTCGAGCATAATACACATATTAGCATACAAATCAGGTTTTCAGATGAATCATTTAAGGATCTTATATGTATGCTTACAGAAATATATGTAAGTACCTCCAATGCTCGAAATATGTGAATGGGCGTATAAGATGACTAAGGCTCCTAATTCTCATTCTAGTAGGTTTCCAAAGTTTGTGAGTGAAGGGGATATTAAGAACTTGAGATTTTAAAATAATGGTAAAAATTGAATGTTGCAATAGAGTTCAAACAAGTGGGAGTAGGAAGTTTTAAGGTTTGACAAAAATTTGACTTTTAAAGAAGTAATTTCGCAAACCATCCTATTTGTTCATAAAAATAGAAAACTTGGAACATTCATTTTAGGGTTTCATCTTCTACTTATTGGGTTAGCATACTAATTAACTACTATTATCGAAACTATGTTAGACACGGGTTGCCTCCCGAGAAGCGCTTGTTTTTGTTCGAGTCTCTAGCTTGATTCTAACACTACATATTAGGCAATCCTAGAGGCTCCCTAGCATCCATCAGTAGACACAAGGGGTAGTATTGGAACATACCTAAAAGTTTAAAGCAGATTAAGGCCAGGGTATGTCCAATATAAGGAGATGGTTCGAAGTGAGGGAATTGTTCTACCGTGGGTGTAATAGGTCTCTCAACTTCTAATACCTCCTTGGTCAGAATGGGTTGGTCAAAGGAATCCTCACCTCTAAATGATGTATAGGAAATTATATGGTTAAGAGAGGGTTTGAAGGGAAACCATGATGCAGAACTCACCTTGCTTCCTATGGTCTTTTGGTCAATGCTAATGTTGTACTTTGGGCATGGAGGTGGGACAGTATCCGTTTTTGTCTCCAATCTTGTAGCAACATTCTCATCGACTACTTGGTCGGCAATTAGGGGTTCAACTAGATCAAGGGGTGATTCATTCGGAAAGATAAGTGGGACAGTGTCACCCACAACTTGTTGCGGAATGTTGTCAACCATGTCGGTTTGAATTGGAATGAGATCACTTCTCAGAGTTGGTGCGTATTCCTACGGTCCTTCTGAAGCTGGGTCTTCAGTGTAAATCTCCACCTCCGGGCTATCTATCTCTATCTCTTCGTCTACCTCGTTATACTCGTCACCCTGGCCAGTAGTTTCGAGTTGCAGTGGTTCAGAAAGTTCCTCTAGAATGAACTCCTCGTCGGTCTCGGACGTAGATAGGTTGAGAATGGGTGGAAGTGAGGATTTAGAAGATTGGGTGGGTGAAGGTTTTGAAGGATTTTTGCAACCAGGCTCATGAGATTGAAAGTCCATGTCAAGTGAAGTAGGTGTGGTGTGTGGATGCCTCTCATCTTTCTGTACTCTATAGATGGTTGTAACATGATCCCTAATTCTCTCACAACTTTCTTGGACTGTTTTTTCCATTTCCGACAGCTTATCAGTATATCCTTTAAGCATGTCGGCTATTTGTTGTTCATATGAGGTGAAAGAGGGAGAAAGAGTAGCATTACTGCTGAGATAAGTTGTGGGAATATATCTCAAGTTAGAACTCTCGTATGGTTGGTTTACAGGGTAAGATGGTTGTGGGTAGATATTGAATGGTCCAGGATAGTAAGGCTGGTATTGATGTGTTTGGAAAGCATAAGGGTCATAATGAGATTGAGGATCTAAATACCCTATGTTATCCGAATAAATCATACTATTCCCTTGACATTCATTATCTACGTAGGCATTACTCCTGCATCTATCCTCGATTGTTTTAGCAAGACTTTCAATTTGATCTTTTAGTTGTTGTTGAGTTACCATTTCCCAAGATTTCAGCAAAGACAGCACACGAAGAAGGTTTTTAGAATTAAAGTTGTAGTATGGAGGGAAGTTATTCTAAGCTAATCTAAGCTAATTACGCTAATCTACGGAAAGAAAGTAACTTCTGACAAGGACGGTGAATCAAGTAAAAAAGGATCGCTTAAAAACTAATCTATCTAAACAGGCTCCGAATCGTACTACCGTCCCCGGCAGCGGTGCCAAAAACTTGTCGTGACCCCAGCGGTCGGTCGGATTTTACTCCGGTCGTTGGTCCGGCCACCAAGACACACGGCAGGGTAGTTTTAAAATTTATAATAGTCGGGGGGAGCCTAATCCTCCGTACTACCTACTGGAACTGGTATGAATACCTGATACGAGTAAGCGGTAAGGATGATCCAGGGTCGTTCCTCACGACGGGAGAATTGAAACAGAGCTAGTTCCGATTAATCGGTAATTAAGCTAGAGTTTTAATGACTTGGAAGGGTTTTGTTTTGGTTTTTATATTTAATTAAACTAAACTACTGAAATTATCAAAGCATAAAAATAAAGGGAGACTAGCATATATAACACTTAAGGATGACAAAGACGTGGTTCACCATGACTTAGAATAGCTGAGATGATGTTTTGATTTGAAAACGTCTTTTAAAGATTTGTGTCTTGCTTTCACGTAGATATCTTGTAGTGTAAACACTAGCACCCTACTGATCAGGTGAACTGATTAGTATGTCACTGAGTACTAGGCTATCGAGAGTATGATCAGATCGGACTGCCTTGAAACCTCCCTCACCGTCTCTTGTGACGAGACCAAGTGACCCTCCAGATGGGGTGCAGGAATAAGGCGATAGTCCGCAATTTATCAACTGACCTTTCTTTAACACATACAGAGATATCTAAGCTAGGCAAGGCATTTAAGATTTAAGACAGGTGGTGACTGAGTAACATATACATTAATGGTTGTGATTGAGTTTGGAGATATTCGGCTATGATACAGTCTTCAACCCACAGAGTTTTCCACGGTTACATTGTGTACTCACCCGTATTACGGTCTTTCCTGGATCACAGACTACGCTAGGATGTAACACAGTATATGGCCTTCGACTTTTCCGTAGTTTGTACGTGTTTGTACTCCACCATAGGTGTTTCCAATGTTAAACCGGATACTCAGTCGTATTAGGGCTTTAACTGGGCTACATACTTTACAGCCATCTGAACTCAATATGTCTAAGCTTGTATTACAGTAAAACCATCTATGATAGCTAAACAACCCGTTCACTTAATAAATCCCAGCCCAATAAATCCCTGATTAATTCACGGTGTACTATACGATAAGTTAGGCAGTATTTTCACAGCTTCAGAATCAGACCATGTTTATTTCGGAAAACATAGATAGGTAGTGACCGTTTGATCAATGGTTAACTACTCCTTGTCATAAAGGTTCTAACCACGTTTATTGGAGGAAGGGTGATAGTTTAGTTTAAAATCATAAATGTATAGTTAAACAGCACCACAAGTTTTCAAACCTATCTGTATTACATTTATCATGTTTATGAAAACATAATCATTAAGGCAGCAACAGTGTTATTGTATGTTTTGTATGCATTACCTAAGCAACAATCAAACAAGAACATGCAATAGGACGGAATACTAGCATCACAGTACTGACCTAAGGATTACATCATGTATACCCCGGAAGTTGTCCCAAAGATACGCAACAGATAAGCATGAACCTAATCTATCTCTAATCCTATGCTTCGTGTCCCTCGGATATGTTTCAATCAAGGGAACAACGACCATGTTGAGTTCATTGATCATCATTCACAGAATAGTTGGCAATCCTACTTCTAGCAATTGGTCAGGTTCTATGGAGGAGGATACAAACCACAACATAAGTTGGACAGATAAACGGGTAGAGGTTCAGCTTATAAGTTCACAAACAGTTGTAATATATAATAACTGGGAACATTATTCCACAACGGATTGTGCCCACGACTTTCATAGCTTCCACGTTCCATACTACACACATTCGTGATGATTCCGGCGCTATACAAATGAAAGCTGTATAACGTTACCTCCGTTGTTTCATAATGGTGTTATCCCAATTAGATATATCACCACAAACTACTCATTAATCATGGCAAACATACAAGTAATTACTCGCAATGCATAACAATAAACATTTCTAATATTAATAAATCACATACATCAAACAAGAACAATATGACAAATTAATAATAGAAATGACAGAAAATACCGATATGAATTGCGAGCAGAATAACACTTGTATTTCTTCATTAATATCCAAGCATTACATAAGCTAGCCTCTACTAATTATCTACATAATTAATCTAATCCTAATCTTCTCTCTAGTCCTCCTCTAACTCCTAAGAGTAGTGCTAGAGAGAGAAACTAGAGAGAAGAACTAACTACAAGAACAATTCTCCTCTAACTCCTAAGAGTAGTGCTAGAGAGAGAATTCTAGAGAGAGAAAGAGAAGTTGTAAGAATGAGAGGTGTGTGGAAATGAGAAATGGAGGTGACTATTTATAGGGGAAGAAGGAAAGCCATGGTACAAGCCTTGAAGCATCAAGTACAAGCATCAAAGCAGCATACGGGGCAAGCGGACCAAGGGGGTCAAACGGCACCCTTCAAGCACAACACCCCCCGTATACGGAACCCTAAGGGCCGTATACGGAACCTAGGGTACCGTATACGGTACCTAGGTGGGCAAGGGTGGGGGGGGGGGGTTGGTGCTCCATATGCTGTATACTGATTCCCCGGTTGCTTGGTTCGTCCGTATCTTCTTCGTTTGGACTCCGTTTTGCTTGATTCTTGCGCCGTTGGATTCGGTTTTCCGTTACGCTTCTAATGACACTAAGTTTGCCAAATTTGGAAGTGTTTGACTTTTGCGTGTTCCGGATGACAATCGGCGGGCTTCCAGACTGCACATCTTCTTCGTTCTTCGTCCGTTTCTTCTGATTCTTTCACCTCCGGTCTTGTATTTTCCTATGAGATCATAAAGTATGAATTAAGATCTAATTACATAAGAAAATCAAGAAGGGAATCTTTAAGGTGATAGTTTTGCCTCGGTTTGCGTGTTATTTGGACGTTTTAACCGATTTTTGCAGCAACGTCTATATTTAGACTACCTTGGTGATTTTTAGTAAATAATGATAGTTTGGAAATGTTTTCACCAAATAATAGTCCAAAAAGTGCAGAAATATATACTTAAAAACATGACTTTTTAGGTCACATCAAGGTCGATTGGGATATGCTGGACTGAGAGAGTTTTATTACAAGAACAAAGTCGATATACATAAACAATACCCAGTTCTAGCAAAACTGAAGGCATAGCGTTCTATTTTATATCTTTATGCCAGACTACAGGAGGGCAAGAAAACGGGGTTTCAAGTTATGGCCGAGTATCTTAAAAGTGTTGCAGAAGATTTGGAAATATATTAAATGCGTACTACGCTACTAACTTTTGTTACTAAATGTGACACCCCCAAATTCGGTCAACGCTGTCAACGCGCGATTAGCGGAAGCATTAGTATGTGCGGGGGTGCTGACGTTAACGGAACATCATGCCAGATCAGAGCTTATGATTATTGCTGAACAGTAAATTAAGATGCCATTTATGAAGTTTGTTTGTAACAAAAAGGACTACAACTCGCTAAAGTCGTAGAATAGTATTATAAAACACAATCTGTATAAAATACACGGTCTTCGAAAGAAGATTTCATAGATATGATTAATGTAAATCATTTATACAAAGAAATCTTAAGTGTCCCAAAATGTGGCATCCTAATTAGTCGCGGGTCGCCTAACTCCATATGCGTGCAGTCTTATCTGTGCTGCTAGTTACCTGAAAAACATAGTAAAACATCAACAACATTGTTGAGTGAATTCACAGGTTTTATGTTTGTAAAGTGGTTTGTTTATCCATGTTCGTTTGCGAGTTGTTGACATGAGAGTCAAATAAGTTTCGTACATAAAGGTTTGTAGGAAAACAAATATCCTATCGTACAGTTCGTACAAGGGCCTATAAGTATCCACATATAATCAGTAGCACATAAGCACCAAAGCAATTTAAATAACACATAGGCACCAAAGAAATTATATAACACATAAGCACCAAAGCAATTATGAACAGTTATTGCATGTTATAGTAAAACATTAGCTATGTTTCTCACCCCAAGTTTTAAAAGCATAAAACATTGTAAAGTAGGGGCTGTGAACTCACCTTTGGGTGCTAGCATTCCTAAATGCGCGTGTGATCCAAATATTAATCTCCTAGTATCCTAAATACACGAGGTTACATAAGTAAGCGGACGTTTTAAATAAACTATCCATATGTGTGTTCATTCGGTTTAAATCTTACCCAAAGTATTCGATTTGTGTTCTTGTTTGAGTTTTGTAAATAAGTACGACCCGTTGATGACGGAATTGAAATTATATTTCAAAAACATAGTTTGGTTTGTTTTCGTAAGAACATTCGTTGTGTATATATATGTATATATATAAAAAGTTCGTCGTGAAACTGTTTTGACATGGTTGCACTGTTTTGGCCATATCTCCCTCATACGAACTCGGATTTGGACGATCCACCTGCCCAAACGACCGCGACTCAGAGGGCTACAAAACTACGAAAGATGGTGGGCTGGATGCTTGTTACCCGTCCGGTTAGGTCCTTATACCCGTTCGGGTATGGAATGATTACCCGTCCGGGTGGAGCAACTCACCCGTCCGGGTGGAGAAGCTCACCCGTTCGGGTTGGGCCTGGTTCAGGTCTGTTTCAGTTCGTAGTGCGAGGAGAAATCAAAATCTTTCCATGTCGTTGTTATGATTCGAGTAGTAATCATTTTACATATGTTTGTACACAATGCTACTTAAGTTTGTCTTTTTCGATTTCACTTTTTATACCCATTTACATATATGTATTTTAGGTACAGAGGTAACATTTTTGGTTTCATTTCATCATCATCATCATCATACTTTATGTATATATTTTGTTATGTAAACACTATATATAACAATACAATTGTAAGAAATTAAAAGTTGAAAGATTTTCTTACTTTTGATTTTGAAGATGATGATGACCGGATGATGATGATGATCACAGGAAGATGGTGATGATAATGAGATTATAGTTGTTGTTGTTAGTTGATGATGTAAGTTTGAATATGAGGATGATTATGGTGTTGAGGTGATGAAGAAAATGGAATCACAGCCTCTACTCTTCCGCTCCTTCTTGTTCCAGTCGATGATCAAGAACAGGTACAATGATCTCCAATTATTTGTGTTTGGTGAGTTCTTGTGTGTGTACTGATAAAATGAGAGGGAGAGGGAGGATATAAAAATCAAACCGTATGGTTTGTTACAGGAGAGTGTCGACTCAATTATTTGAGTTAGGTGCCAAATTTTGGTACCTCAATTTCGTGTACGGGTATAATTTTAGCAATATAAAATATGACATTTTATATTTTTATTTTGTAGATGCTCTCCTGGTTCATTATTTAAACTTAGAATAATGATGTTTTCATTATTTTAGACTGTTGTACAATTTGTACATCTTTACTGCGCGTATCCAATTGGGCGCCAAATTTCAGTTAAATTATGAATTCATATTTTGAAGTAATGTTCCAAATGGTAAAACAAGAACGACAAAAATAACATTTTTGTTATTTTTGACTTTTAGACACGTTTTATAATTGTTTCTGTTCATTTATGACGTGTCATAAATAGTTGTCTAAAGGTTCCTGAACAACTTTTGTTCTAACTATTTTTCATAATAGTTTCAAATAAAAATACTTCAAAAGTAGTTTGAAAACCTTTTTGGACTTTTGTACTGTGTCCGGTACGTTAAATAATAAACGTATAATATATTATATTTTATCCAAAATCTTAATATAATAATAATCGTAATTAATAATTTCCGAATTATTAATTATTTTTGTATCACCAACTTATTGTATTTATTTCTGTTGAGTTCGTCCCAATAGGTTTGTACGTAATTACAGTTAATTACGAATTACATAATACTTTTTGTTTAAAAGTATTGGGCTTGCTAGGCTTATATCACATTAAAAGTTTTGTTAAAACTTAACTAGGAAATTAGCGAAAAATACATATGTTTACTGTTCTTAATGGTACTCAAATTTGCGGGGTGTCACATTCTCCCCTTGTTAAGGAAATTTCGTCCTCGAAATTTAAGTTATGTTATGAGTTGTTTGCTCATGTATACCTTATCTCATGACTCAATTGTAACTAAGTCTTTTGACTGAGAGTAGGCCTAAATTGTCTAGATCGAATTTGAAGGTAGTCATTCCTTGACCGTTTCGTAGCTCACAAGTGTAGTTGGGAGTGGGGTCTATATATTAATATACACATATATAATAGCCTAGTGTGTCGATAGGTGTATCACCCAATGATAGTTGGGTATGTGTCAAGTAGTGTGACGTTTAGTCGGGTTTGTCTTCCTCCCCTTGTTAGGCTAGTGCCCTGCTGGCAACTAAAAGAAAATAGAGAGGAGGTTTTCTATGTGATAACCTTTCACATCCGAGGGACTAATGTCTGCTCATTAGTTCACAGGTGCATAGTTACCATTGGTATTGGTAGCTTACATCGACGTTGTTAATCATCCATGACTTATGTTGTAGTCCATCATAATAGTTATATCGTAGTAGTCGTGTTCCGACCATTTCATAGTTCGAATCATAGTTATATCGTGATTACAAGGTAACCATTTGTAAGATAGTCATTTCTTGGCTAAATAGTTTTCATAGGATGGTTGTTTACAGTGTAGTCCTATCGTGACTAATCGGTTGACAACCTAGTGAGTTGGCTCGTCTGCTGTATGCAGACCCTGAGTTTAACGTTGATCTAGATATGTCATTCCTATGATGCTCTTGATGTTAAATCAAAAGAGGTGGCATCTAGGAAAGAGTAGCATGCGTTTAGTGTCAACCAAAATTAACGAGTTAAGTTCTCTAGAGAATGCGAGGTTGCCATCGTGGCGTTCAAAGTTGTCTAAGTTTCCAAAGTTTGCATATGTACCGAATCAAAGTATTCCAAATCTAAACCATAGATGGGATCGTAGTTGTTATCATAGTGGAATTCGTAGTTGTTATAATAGTTGTTCCCATATTTGTTATTATAGTTGTTCTCGTAGTGGGACTCGTAGTTATCCCCATAGTTGTTATTGTTGCGTCAAGAACTTCGTCGATCAAAATGATTAATTTATCGTCGGAGAGGCACTTTTCCAATTTAGTAATTTGAAAAGTGTCATAATGTTGTTAAGCTCCTAAGATAGGTTTAGTTCGTGAGTCTAGGACCAATCCTTACAAGGATTTTCGAAAGGTCCTAAATATTTCGGTGGTTAAGTTTTCCCAAGTTGTGCGACCCCCTTCCAGGGCAATACTTTGTATAGAGTTTTGTCACCTACTTGAAATTCAAGTGGGTTTACAGTGGTTATCGGCGAAACTCTTTTGTCAGTCTCACGTTGTTTTCAGTTGGTTAAGTACTTGAGATACCTAGTCCGTAATTTCCTAGACAATCTAAGAACCAGATAATTGTCTGTCACCCGCTATATCCTATAGAGTGGTGATCGGCATTTTTGTTCATACAGTGCCTTAATGGCGTCATTTGCACACTAGTGTGGTCACTATTGTTGTAGGAGGATTCGGTTAGTGGGAGACGAATATTCCAATTTCCTCCTGAATTAATTACGCAGGCTCCTAACGAGTCCTCAAGCGTTTGTTTTGGCCGTCGGTTTTGTGAATGGTAGGTAGTTCTCGTATCGAGACAAGTACCAACTGTCTGTTGTTATGATTTCCAGGTGCGAGATGTAAATCGCCTATCTCCATTAGAGATAATAGATAGTGAATAGTGGTATTTGTGCCAACTTATCAGAACATACACTCTCAGTTCGATTCTTCGACAACCAGTCCATACCGACTATAACATCAAAATTTTCCAACTCTACGGGTAGTAAGTCTATTTCGAAGAGATGACCCTCAAACGTTAGGATACATCCCGGTACTATTTCTCCTGATTCGATCAACTTACCATCGGCTAGTTCTATGGCGTGTTTATCATCTAGTTTACACGAGTCAACTTCTAAAAGTTAAGTCTTCGTTTTCCACAACATCTCGGTGACGGTGTTGGGATACAATCAATTTCGTTTTGTTGGATTGTTGTCCAAAAGTAAGATTTCGTTGGGATGTCACCTAAGATACAGCTTAGTTGTGATATCTATCCAAATTACAACTTAAGTGGGATGCCTTCCCATGATATAGTTTTTGTGGGATGTCTGCCCAAAACGCGGTATAAGTGGGATGTCTGTCCCTAATACAGTTTAGTTGTTTGCTTTGTAGGGAAACACAAGTTTATCACTTAAGAGAAACATTTCCTAACGTAACGGTTTATAGGAAACTCAGGTTATTTAGTAAAATAACATTTCCCAAAATAGTTATTATTGGAAACACAGGTAAATAAAAAAATAACATTTCCCCAAGTAGTTATCGTAGGAAACACAGGTTATTTAATTAAAAATAACATTTCCCAAAGTCGTTATCGTAGGAAACACAGGTTATTTAATTAAAAATAACATTTCCCAAAATAGTTATTATTGGAAACACAGGTAAATAAAAAAAATAACATTTCCCCAAGTAGTTATCGTAGGAAACACATGTTATTTAATTAAAAATAACATTTCTCAAAGTCGTTATCGTAGGAAACACAGGTTATTTAATTAAAAATAACATTTCCCAAAGTCGTTATCGTAGGAAACACAGGTTATATAATTAAACATAACATTTCCCAAAGTCGTTATCGTAGGAAACACAGGTTAATTCAACCAAGAATTAACATTTCCAAAATAGTTTTCGTAGGAAACACAGGTTAATTCAACCAAGAATTAACATTTCCAAAATAGTTTTCGTAGGAAACACAGGTTAATTCAACCAAGAATTAACATTTCCAAAATAGTTTTCGTAGGAAACACAGGTTAATTCAACCAAGAATTAACATTTCCCAATGTGTACCGGTCGTTCTCCGGTTTGTTATACTGCTGGTCGTTCTCCAGCAAATCATAGTACTGGTCGTTCTCCAGCAAATCATAGTACTGGTCGTTCTCCAGTTTACCTACCGGTCGTTCTCCGGTCATTAAATGTGTACTGGTACGTTCTCCAGTATTCAATTCAAAGTGTATGTAGGGATGTTATTCAAAGTTATTGTTTCCGTTGGAACGCTATCCAAAATATAGTTTTTATTAGAATGTTGTCCAATACATAGTTCTTGTTGGAAAGTTATCCAAAATATCATTCTAGTTGGAATGTTATAAAAAAAATATAGTAAAACATTTTCGTAGACAAATTTTATAAAAGCTGTCAAGATAAGTCTGTCATTTGTGGAGAGGAGTTTGTTTCACATAATTGGGTCGGGTTACCCTAGTGGTGGTTTGAGACTCCATCTCGGTTGGTGCATGTCGACACCTTCCTATGTTTTGTTCGTATAATACTTAAGAGGCTTGTTACTACGACACCTATCACACTCCCCATTTGTTCTTTCCGTTCATTCGACTAGTAAGTTGTCAGTCCTAAACGTTAAGTGTTTCGTGAGGATTTGTTCGATCATTTAGAAGGTGAGAGTTTGTTTGCTTAGTAGTCAACCATGACTGAGTAGTTATCAGACATAACGTTTGTACGATTGTTTTACGTATGTGATGTGACATAATAGAGGTTTTAGTATAGCGTAATAGGGCACAGTCCGCCGTACATAGATTTTACGCAGATACGATAAATACCAATTCTGCCATTAAGTAGTCATCATCATGCTGATCTCAGCTACACTCTCTGCCACTCGAGCATGCTTCCCTAGCATTTGTACTCGGGCATAAGTAGCATTGGAAATTTTCATCATCCAAGTTCCTATGGCATTCAACAGGCTCGTGGCATTTTGTATGTGGAGATCGTGTCTCCATCCTGTCTTGAGGTACCGCTTTCTAGGAAGTCATCTTTGTGTGTGTCAGGGAGTTACCTGAATAGTGTGCGGAGTATGGCAACTAAGGTAGGAACCCTTAGTTTTATATATGTTTGCTCGTCAAAGTGAGAGCGGTATGTATAAGATGTGATCCAGACTTTTAATATGATAAAAGTACACTTAAGTATTCTTCTAATGCTTAAGTAGGATTGACCGTCTCAGGTGTAGTTCGTTTCAGGGGATACAAGTCGGATTAACTATACATCAGACGATAACGTCTGGATAGATTTAAGTGTGCATGTTGTTGGTTGATAGTTTCTCGTATATCGAGTTGTCATTGTTATTTCAACCATAATTGAAAAGTCACGCGTAGGAACTCGCAATTTTTCATCTAACCGCATTGCGACAATGATTGTCATATAGTGAGTTAGGCATATGCAGTTGTGTGCATGTATGTTCTAACCAAGGCTATAGTCTAGGTCTCTAAGTCTCTAGGTCAGTTAAAGAACTCTAGTTCGCTATAACCAATGGCTCTGATATGTGACACCCCCAAATTCGGTCAACGCGGTCAACGCGCGATTAGCGGAAGCATTAGTATGTGCGGGGGTGCTGACGTTAACGGAACATCATGCCAGATCAGAGCTTATGATTATTGCTGAACAGTAAATTAAGATGCCATTTATGAAGTTTGTTTGTAACAAAAAGGACTACAACTCGCTAAAGTCGTAGAATAGTATTATAAAACACAATCTGTATAAAATACATAGTCTCCGAAAGAAGATTTCATAGATATGATTAATGTAAATCATTTATACAAAGAAATCTTAAGTGTCCCAAAATGTGGCATCCTAATTAGTCGCGGGTCGCCTAACTCCATATGCGTGCAGTCTTATCTGTGCTGCTAGTTACCTGAAAAACATAGTAAAACATCAACAACATTGTTGAGTGAATTCACAGGTTTTATGTTTGTAAAGTGGTTTGTTTATCCATGTTCGTTTGCGAGTTGTTGACATGAGAGTCAAATAAGTTTCGTACATAAAGGTTTGTAGGAAAACAAATATCCTATCGTACAGTTCGTACAAGGGCCTATAAGTATCCACATATAATCAGTAGCACATAAGCACCAAAGCAATTTAAATAACACATAGGCACCAAAGCAATTATATAACACATAAGCACCAAAGCAATTATGAACAGTTATTGCATGTTATAGTAAAACATTAGCTTTGTTTCTCACCCCAAGTTTTAAAAGCATAAAACATTGTAAAGTAGGGGCTGTGAACTCACATTTGGGTGCTAGCATTCCTAAATGCGCGTGTGATCCAAATATTAATCTCCTAGTATCCTAAATACACGAGGTTACATAAGTAAGCGGACGTTTTAAATAAACTATCCATATGTGTGTTCATTCGGTTTAAATCTTACCCAAAGTATTCGATTTTTCTTCTTGTTTGAGTTTTGTAAATAAGTACGGCCCGTTGATGACGGAATTGAAATTATATTTCAAAAACATAAATTGGTTTGTTTTCGTAAGAACATTCGTTGTGTATATATATGTATATATATAAAAAGTTCGTCGTGAAACTGTTTTGACATGGCTGCACTGTTTTGGCCATATCTCCCTCATACGAACTCGGATTTGGACGATCCACCTGCCCAAACGACCGCGACTCAGAGGGCTACAAAACTAAAAAAGATGGTGGGCTGGATGCTTGTTACCCGTCCGGGTAGGTCCTCATACCCGTTCGGGTATGGAATGATTACACGTCCAGGTGGAGCAACTCACCCGTCCGGGTGGAGAAGCTCACCCGTTCGGGTTGGGCCTGGTTCAGGTCTGTTTCAGTTCGTAGTGCGAGGAGAAATCAAAATCTTTCCATGTCGTTGTTATGATTCGAGTAGTAATCATTTTACATATGTTTGTACACAATGCTACTTAAGTTTGTCTTTTTCGATTTCACTTTTTATACCCATTTACATATATGTATTTTAGGTACAGAGGTAACATTTTTGGTTTCATTTCATCATCATCATCATCATCATCATACTTTATGTATATATTTTGTTATGTAAACACTATATATAACAATACAATTGTAAGAAATTAAAAGTTGAAAGATTTTCTTACTTTTGATTTTGAAGATGATGATGACCGGATGATGATGATGATCACAGGAAGATGGTGATGATAATGAGATTATAGTTGTTGTTGTTAGTTGATGATGTAAGTTTGAATATGAGGATGATTATGGTGTTGAGGTGATGAAGAAAATAGAATCACAGCCTCTGCACTTCCTCTCCTTCTTGTTCCAGTCGATGATCAAGAACAGGTACAGTGATCTCCAATTATTTGTGTTTGGTGAGTTCTTGTGTGTGTACTGATAAAATGAGAGGGAGAGGGAGGATATAAAAATCAAACCATATGGTTTGTTACAGGAGAGTGTCGACTCAATTATTTGAGTTAGGTGCCAAATTTTGGTACCTCAATTTCGTGTACGGGTATAATTTTAGCAATATAAAATATGACATTTTATATTTTTATTTTGTAGATGCTCTCCTGGTTCATTATTTAAACTTAGAATAATGATGTTTTCATTATTTTAGACTGTTGTACAATTTGTACATCTTTACTGCGCGTATCCAATTGGGCGCCAAATTTCAGTTAAATTATGAATTCATATTTTGAAGTAATGTTCCAAATGGTAAAACAAGAACGACAAAAATAACATTTTTGTTATTTTTGACTTTTAGACACGTTTTATAATTGTTTCTGTTCATTTATGACGTGTCATAAATAGTCGTCTAAAGGTTCCCGAACAACTTTTGTTCTAACTATTTTTCATAATAGTTTCAAATAAAAATACTTCAAAAGTATTTTGAAAACCTTTTTGGACTTTTGTACTGTGTCCGGTACGTTAAATAATAAACGTATAATATATTATATTTTATCCAAAATCTAAATATAATAATAATCGTAATTAATAATTTCTGAATTATTAATTATTTTTGTATCACCAACTTATTGTATTTATTTCTGTTGAGTTCGTCCCAATAAGTTTGTACGTAATTACAGTTAATTACGAATTACATAATACTTTTTGTTTAAAAGTATTGGGCTTGCTAGGCTTATATCACATTAAAAGTTTTGTTAAAACTTAACTAGGAAATTAGCGAAAAATACATATGTTTACTGTTCTTAGTACTCAAATTTGCGGGGTGTCACACTAAATATGTTATAACACGTCAATATTTCTTTCATTGATTAACAATTGACAATAGAGAGAAAAATGTTGAATGATGGTACATATGATGAGAGGGGGGGAGATTCCCTAACAAGGTACAAGGGAAAAGAACACGGGGAAAGGACTCGGGCGGTGTCCAGTGTCGTTGGTAGTAAAAAAGCCCTTGGACATAGGAAGAAGGGTGAAAAAAGGAAAGCACTCACACTTGAGGAATTTGAGTCCTTCACTGAGCGGTTTCAGGATGATAAACAAGTTTCAACAACGGCGTTAGAAAATTGTAGAGATGAATTGTAACACCCCCAAATTTGATTGATTTGCGGAATCACGCTTTGGGTGTTACTAATCAATAACAAAGCACAAAGATATATAGTAAACGACTCTATATGCGTCGTTTTAACAAAATATATTAACATTGAAATGTTTACAACATTTAAAGCTTTACATAGCTCGAGTTTAAATAAAAGGAGATTTCGGTACATAAGTACTTGTACAAAATATACTAATGCAAGAAAATCTCAATCGTCTGTATGCTGACTCGAGCTAAAAGTCCTGAAGTAGAAGCAACCTACTGCTTGGTACCTGCGATACATGCTAAATGGGTCAGCTAAAGCTGGTGAGCTCACAGGTTTGAAATCAAGTAATATAGTATGAACCGCAAGATTTAATAATGATTGAATTGCATCCAGCAATTGATAATGTATATGTATACAGCCATGAGCACATAGTTGAGCTTAACTCGAGGGCCGGGTCCCCTATAGAGAATTCCGGGCGAGGTGCCTCCACGAGTGCCTAATCAACACTCGTCTTCCCAAATATTAGTACGTCCGTTTACCCGGTTAGTGCTTGCTAACCCGAACGAGGAGGGTCAATCCTATATGGTACCATATACTAATATTCACGCTACAACGTATTAACAACTATGCTGACAGAGGACTTTAAATGATTAGTTGTGAAAAACTCATGTAGTATATGAAATGTTTGTACTTGCGTTCACATGTTAAAATTGAGCAATGTTTCACACCCCTAAGTAAAACAGTAAAAAGAGGGGCTATGAGACTCACCTGAGTCTTGTGAGTTTAACTTAATAAACTTGAGTTGATTAGCCGAGTAATGAAGTCCAAAGACTTGTAACCTGAGGGTGTCCACGACACGCGATGGTTATACACATGATTGGGTATCTCAAAAGATCACCCTTGTAGTTGTTACACAACTATATATATGTCCAAATTACTACGATTTGGTTGATTTGTTAAGTGTTTGAAAACGTGTACGGCCCGTTGGTGATTAATTGTAATAATAGTCCTGATGTTATCACATTGATTTCGAAGTGTTATACTTGAAAAGTATATTCCATTGTGTTTGAAAAGTTGTATCATATTAGCGTTTTGAAGTCATACAAGTTTGATACTTGGTGAGAAATGTGCTTACGGAATCTAACTACGGGTGTCCGGGGGCATCGCCCCTGGCGGGGTCCAAGGGGCTGGCCCCTGGCTGGGGTCGAGATGCCAGGTCAGCTCGAAAAATTTTTATTTCTACTATATTGCTTTGGTGAAAAACGCATCTGGGATCTGAATTCGGGTAAAATCGAGTAATAAATTTCGAGTCTCGACACTTAGTAAAAATCTGAGTTTTCTGTGTTTTGCGACACAATATGCGACACAAAAGTTTGTCATGCGACACAAGGGTTGTGTCGCATTGGAATGCGACACAATATCTATACGACACAAGGGTTGTGTTGCATAGATGCGAGATGCTGATTCAACAGCGACATAGTGATAGTGTCGCATAGAGTTTGCGACATAAAGTACGACACAATATTGTGTCGCATAGGGTACGACATAACTGGTTTCATACGACACAAGATACGACATAAGGGGCAAAATACGACACAACATGCGACACAAGGCTTGTGTCGCATGGAAGAACATCAGCCCAGAAAGTCCGACTGTTGAGATTTTTCCGGCCAAAAACCCAAATCAAACCCGTTTTTAAGCTATAAAATCGTGTTCTACACTTTGTAATGGACATATATAAGTTATATAAACAACTAACAAGTGAAAAATACTAAGAATCGAAAGGTTTCGGGATTTGTCGGAAACTTACAAAGTGTCGGATGAAAAATCCGAAAAGATAGGATGATAGATCGTGATGCGGTGAACGTTTTCTTCCAAGGGAGTAGTATGTTTCACGTGCGTTTAGTGGTAGTATTTGGTGATTTAATGAGGATTGTGGAGGTGGTGGTGATTAGAGAGAAAGAAAGAAAAAAAGAGAGTAAGAGAGAGAAAGAAAAGAAAGAAATGAGGAAAAGGTGGGGAAGGTGGAGGTTATCTCCACTTTCTCAGTCTTCGTCCCGCGCTCCGCGTGGTGTTCGTTTTCTCCGTCATTTAACGTTTTAATAATTATTTGGCGCGTTAATTAACCATTTTAAAATACGAATTTTGTTTAATAATTTAAATAAATTGTTTTACAAATTTTTCTAAAAATTGAAAATTTTAAAATGTGATTTAGTTAATTTGCGTATTTTGTTGTTAATTAGGTAAGTTTTAATTGTACTATACGAATTGTAATTTGAACATTATTAAAATACTATTTTTAACATAATAGTGTTACTAAATAAAATTGGTCACCAACGTCCGTATTTATAGAACCGAAATACATTCGATTTAAATTTCGTACGATTTAATCAAATCGCATTTTCGTATATATTCACCAATATATATAATTCGATACATTAATTAGCCTAACACAGAACTAATTACATGTATTAACAGAGAATTAGGCACTAATTACTAGTCCTAATTTGGCGGGTGTTACATGAATTAGCTAGAATTACAGAAGACCTGAAGATTCTCAAGGCTGACCAACGCTTCTTGTCTTCTGCATCAGATGGATCATCCGACTGGTCTGATGAGGACGAGGTAATTCCTTACATGTTAAACACATTATGTATGTAATATATATATATATATATATATATATATATATATATATATATATATATATATATATATATCTTAATATATACTATAAAAATGTTATATACTTATCCTTTTACAGGCTTGTGCTCCATGTCAGATTATGATGCCATATGGTACTCATGATACTAGATGGGCGAGGGGGATGACACATCCGGCTCACAAGGAAGGACTAGTGCCGGGTCATGTGTTTGTTCAAGTTGACACCGTAGAACAAGGTTTTGAATTCCTTGGCATTCCATTTCCTAAGGAGGGAATCACTCTTCTAAGCCAAGCAAAAAGTGAATTTATTCAATGGCCTCGCACCGCTATCAAGGTTTATATTCATTTGTATTTAATATAAAAGTGTGTTAATCCTTATATTGTAATATATACTTTACTAAGATGAGATAACTGTTTTTATAAATGTATCTTGTCTGCAATATGTCGCCACACGACTCTTTTACTTGTTTTAAATTAAAAGTTACGGTTAATAAATGTAGCTTGGCTACGAGGAGTCGCCACACGACTTTAGGAGTGCCTCCCCCACAACACTCTATGACACGGCATGTCACTCGCTGGTAATGTCTTAAGCCAAATAATGATGTACATATATGTCTTATGTTTATACATTTTTCAGTAATTTTTGTAATAATACTGTAGCCTTCAAGTGAAGCGTCACCCCGCATCTCCACATGTAACAGGACTTCACAACCTTTCCCCCGTAGCAGCCAACCATTTTCTGCAGAAGATGCATATGTGCATTTTTTTTCTATATGGTTTACATATATGATGTATATTAGTATTTTATTGCCATATAATCTGATACTTTGTTAATGTAGCGCCCATTGCCACCACCATCTCCACCACTGCGACCTGTAGAACTTTCAAAGCGTGAAGTTGAACTGGCCACGCGAATTTGCAATATGGAACTGAAGCTGGACAAGAGGCCGGCCGAAATCAGGGAACTGGGTGAGCGATTTCGGGAATCAATGGCTGGGTCTCCTTTGATTCCGCTTGATCCGCCACACAATATGTACGCGGATTCACAGCGGGAATGGATTGGATATGAGGGGCTGCTAATCTGGATGACAAATGAATGGCTGGATATCAGCATAAATTCTTGGTTTGCGATGTATGTATGTTAATATGTATATATTCTATTAAGAAAATTTGTGATTTGTTACAAATGCTTTAATAGTTTAATTCATCATATTTTGATTTTAGGTACTTGTTTGAGTTACGCTTGAAGACGAGGATTCAAACCAAATGTGCATTCTTATCACCGAGTGCTATTCAATTTAGTGTTTGTGAAGACTTTTTTGCCTACACGGATGTCATTAAACACATATCACAGCAGTTTGATCTTCACAGTGACAAACAATAGTTTATTGCTCCCTATTACCATCAGTACGTATTACAGTATATTATATCTATATCTGCTATATTGTTTTAATCAATATTTATACTAATATGTTTAAACATGTTGGTAGTCAACATTGGTCCTGTTCATAATTGATAAAGTTGAACACACTGGGTGCATTGTGGATTCGATGAAGAAGGGGAAGGTACCCGGATCTTATGCTCTCACAAAAAGAGTTAAGAGTAAGAGTCCTAAACTTTTCAATATGTAAAAATCCTTGACTATACCCATGTGTTTTTATAACTGTACTAACTTAATAATATTTGATGTGCTGAAAGTATATGCAATTATAACAACAAGTTTAAATTAAGGAAATACTAAATAATACTATCACACAATTCAGGCAAGATTGACCCGTTCATGTAATATAGCTTAATAAGTAAGTCCAAATTCGAACACAAGGAACACAAGAAACGTGATTCTTATTTATAACTAGTTATCTATTTATTCTAATTACAGATATTTACAATTATAATACAAATAAATAAAAGGATTCAATTTACAATAATCTACAAGATAAGGGGGACGTTTTAGTTCCGAACGAACATATTTATATTTATATTTTTGATACAGATTCTAATAGATAAGTTTTAGGAACAACTTAGGTATACTCAATTGGATAAAAGATTATAATTATTCAAACTATTATTATTAAACTTATTATATGTACTTATGTCTATTTGCTTTGTTGGCTATTATTATTGGTGATTTACTAATGTAGAAGATCACTTAGGGTTAAGTCAAATCCTCATCATAGTAACACAATCATAAGGTTACGCAAAGTGTTACTAATTAATACGATCTATCATCAATTTATTAATACAATTTCTATGGTTAGGCTTGAATCGCAGTATTACTTTATATTAATGAATCATTCTTAGTTTATCGCATAAGGTTAAGATCAAAACATAAACACAATTACTTAATTTATATAAACAGTTTATGGTCATCCTAGTTTAATATAAATCAGTCTAATTATGTCAAGAATAATCACTAAAATATCATAATAAAGATAATTCTTGTATAATAAACATTCAATAATATAGTTCCAACATAAACATATAATTCAAATAATAAACTCAATAAACATTCATTCAAACAAATATAATGAAAACCTAATTCACAATTAAATCAAATAAACAATATCATAAATAACTCAATAAGGTTATTAAAGTTACAAGGATAAAGAAATCGAACCAATTGACGAACTAGCTTTTCCTAGGGTTAAAAACCTTCAAACCCTAGCTCTTTAGCCTCCAAAATTGCACCTAAAGTCGACCTAAAACCCTAGCTTTCGGTTTTAGTATTCTTGAATCGTATATCCTTAAACCTGAATTAAGCCTCTATTTATAGTTTTCAAAACCGACCTCCCAACCGCCGGTTGGGTTCTCCAACCGCCGGTTGGAGTAATTTGTATCCGGGTCCAATTTCACGTGTCTGCACCGCCTCTAAACCCTAATGCCCAACCGCCGATTGGTTAATCCAACCGCCGGTTGAATGTAAATTCCAGAATATTCTAATTTCGGGTTTGGGCTTAACTTTTGGACTTTTAATCTTCATATCCGGACTTCTTTGTCTTCTTGGCCCAATTCTTCATTTTAACACTTTTGGTCTTTATTTCTTCAAGGTTTAAGCTCCTTTTTCTTCATTTCTTCATTTTCTTTAGTTTCTTTCAGTTTCGGATTAGTTTTTGCTCCTTTTTCTTCAATCTTTAATTAAAATACATTTATGCAAATATTAAAAAAATAAGTATCTAAAATCATATAAATGCACTAAAATGTATATAAATATAGGGATAAATTACTATAAAATATACTATCGATTTGGTGCTTAGAAGAAACTTCCCAGCCAATGTACGTAAGTCCGTAAGTAGTTGCTAGTGTTCTGTGTATAATGGACACATTAAATGATAACTAGTTTGTCCTTCTATATATGTAGATTTTTGGAAATCAAACAGGCAATATACATCCAAAGAATTGGGCCAGTCTATCATTAGGTGGGGAGCTGCATTTGCAAAATGCTACATTGATGATCGCGCGACTAGCTTAGCTAGCTGGCTAGGTGACATTTGAACATGTGTATATTACCTGTACAACATTTATATCTATATCGATATATATGTACATAAATATGTACGTTTTGGTAATTTAGTAATCGATGGATATTTTGGTTTTGAACACGCTATATATATATAGCTGCTGAGCATATCAAATTGATTTATATAGGGAATTAATTACATTAAAATAATGCTTCAAACCACTCCGAATTTGGAAAAAACAACGGATTTATAGATTTGAATAAATATGCTATCGAACCGCTCCTAAATTGGGAAAACTAACCGATCCGTTATAATTTCGCGAGAATAAACCAGAATAAAATAATGCCGGTGACCGCTCCTAAATTGGAAAACAAACCGATCCAATAAATAACTCGAGAAAAAAATCGTAATAAAATAATGATCAGGAACCGCTCCATAGTCATTTGCAAAACCGACCAAATTGATTTTGGCGAGAATAAATCATAATAAAATAATGCCGGTTAAGAACCGCTCTAACATTCATAATCGTTCCATTTTTTTGCTTCGTTTTAACCGCTTCAATGTTAATTAACCCGCTTCAAATGCTGTTATTTGAAACGGTCGTTTGCCCGCTCTAAAAGCTTTTCGGTCTTTCGGGGCGCCGGTATCAGGGGCGGTTAGATCACCGCTTCAAATGACCTTTTTCACCGCCATATATACCCGTTTTTGTACTAGTGATAGCCAATCCATGCTCGTTGTGTAAACCCCCGAGCTACTAGCCTTGCCTTGTACCTTAATTTTTGAACGCCTTTAATCCCTTCCTTAATCTTATACAACCATTTACAGCTAACCAGCTTTTGACCTTTAGATTGATCGACCAGCTGCCAAGTATGATTCTTCTTTATAGAACTCATCTCTTCCTCCATAGCACGAATCCACTTCGACTTATCCGCCGAATTAATCGTCTCATGATAGGTAACTGGCGCATGTGTATCCTCCTCTTCCGTGGTGGCAAATGCATAAGCAACCATATTACTCTCATCCCTAAATCTTACCGGTGTAGTAATAGTTCTTCTACCTCGATCCCGAGCAAGAACATAGTTATCCAGATTCTGCACTTGAGGTCCCACAACTTCATCTTCACCTTCATTAATGTCCTCCGGATTTTCCTCAGCCTCTTGATGATGATGATGTATGGTCTGCTCGACCTGATCACCCTGTGATTCTACCTCAATCTCGACATGCTCCCCAGAATCTGCAGCACCAGCACCTTTGAGAATGTCCTTATACATAAGGTTCTCATTAAACACCACATCCCTGCTTATGATTATCTTCGGCTTGACATCATCACACCTCCATAATCTGTATCCCTTCACACCCTCAGGATACCCTAGGAATATGCACTTCACAGCTCTAGGCTTGAGCTTATTACCTTGATTCACGTGTGAATAAGCAACGCAATCGAATACTCTCAACATCTCATAATTCACCGGATGTCCTGACCACATATCCATAGGAGTTTTCTTATCCAATGCTATACTTGGAGACCTATTAATCAGATATGCCACTGTTGCCGTTACTTCTGCCCAGAAAGTATCTGGTAAACCAGACAGAATTAATAAATACCTAACCTTGTTCAAGAGCGTCCTATTCATTCGTTCAGCTAAACCATTCTGTTGCGGAGTTCCTGCAACTGTCAAATGTCTAGCTATCCCGCTCTTCTTACAAAGCTCATTAAACTTGTGATTACAAAACTCCAACCCATTATCCGTCCGGAGCTTCTTCACTTTTTTATCTGTCTGGTTTTCAACTAACAGTTTCCACTCTTTGAACCTACCGAACGCCTCATGTTTGTGTATGAGAAAATGAACCCAAACCCTCCTAGAGTAATCATCAACAATTGATAGAAAGTACCAGTAGTTACTCATCGATTCTACTCTAACCAGTCCCCAGAGATCTGCATGAATATTGTCTAGAATTCCCTCTGTCGTGTGCTGGCCTCGACCAAAACTAACCCTAGTCGATTTTCCCATAATACAATTTTAACATAATTCAAGCTTTCCTAGACTCTTCTTTCCAAGCATCTCTCTTTTCTCTAGTTCATGTAGTCATGCTTCACTGATATGTCCCAGCCGTTTATGCCAAACCTGTGCAAGACTTTCCTTCTCTTCAACACCAACATTAGCTTCACCAGCTTCTTCCGCCCATCCGTCCAAAGTGTATACATTATTCTCTTTCCTGGTTTCAGACAAAACCATCATAGAACCCTTGATAACCTTTGCTCTGTCATTTTGAAGCTTCACGGAATAACCCTATTTCTCAAGATTTCCTAAAGATATCAAATGTCTCTTCAACTCGGAAATGTAACGCATTCTCAAGCACAAAATTTAAACTATCTTTCAATTGTACTCTCACCTTTCCAATCCCCTTGATGACACATGGCCTATCATCTCCTAGTAACACTGTTCCCGCTTAGGCGTCATGTGGTACGATCCTCCAGAGTCCATAACCCACTCTATTCGTTTCTCCCCACTCACCGCCATAAGCAAATCGCCATTGTCATAATCCTCAGAACGTAGACCAGAACTTGAAGCCACATCCTTCTTGACAAAATTCGATTTTCCCTTGTTCCTCTTGGGACAATCTTTCTTCATGTGATCCTCCGAATAGCAGATGTAACACTTTTGTTTATAAGTTCCTTTACCCCGTGACATAGACCGCGAATTACTCCAACCCTTTTAATTATGTCTCTTATCAGGCCTCCCCCTCACAAATAACCCATCACCAACTTCCCCCTTTGCATCATCCCTTTTCTTCAACTCACGTGAATTGAGGGTAGACAAGACATCTTCCAAAGTGAGAGACTCCCTTCCATAAAGAAATGTCTCCACAAAGTTATCATATGAAGGTGGTAACAATGTAAGTAACATGAGCGCCTGATCTTCATCATCAATTTCAACGTCTATATTCGCCAAGTCACCGATCAACTTATTAAACTCATCTATATGTTGAGATAGTTTCTTACCTGAATGCATATAGAACGTGAACAACTTCTTCTTCAAGTACAGTTTATTGGCTAACGACTTTGTCATGTACAAAGATTCCAATTTTAACCAAACTCCAGCGGTAGTTTTTTCTTTGTTGACTTCCCCCAACACCTTGTTATCCAGGCATAAGAGTATGGCACTGTGTGCCTTTTTGTGAACATCTTTATTTAACGCCGCAGTCTTTTCCGCGTCCTTCATGGTTTTCGGGAATGGATCTAACGCAGCCTCCCAACCATGTTGAAATAATAAACACCGCATCTTTACACGCCACAACCCGAAGTCATTGGACCCGTCAAATTTTTCGACGTCAAACTTCGCCACCGACGACATATTCTTTCAAACCTTGTTGGTAAAAAAACCGCTTCTTGCAAATCGAATTAATTAGAAGAACCCTAAACCTCGATCTCGTAGAAGCAAAACCCGATGGAAAACTTGTAACCCAAGCAAACCACGATCGAAACTTGAACCACAAGAAAACCTGCAAACAAGAAACCCTTCACTATAATCGTTCTTTAAAAATCCAAAAATGATAAATCTGAAGTAAACCCCTCGCAAACTCTTTTTACGAAAAAAAAAAAAAAAAACTTGCGTCACCTTTGTAGTGTCTCCACGTGAGTTTAATGTTATAATGTTGATTCACCTCAACTTGTTTAACAAACAAATCAAAAACCCACGTCGTGCAGGTGTCTTCACGTGATATCTAATATAATACTCCCTCCGTCCCAAATTAATTGTCCTGTATCAGATTTGGAAGTCTTTCTTTTTCAACTTTGACTTTATATATTTTTGTTTGTGTTATATATTACTTTATGAAAATTATACAAATGAAAATACATTTAAAACTCAATCCATTCATATATTTTGCATTAAGTATTATATAACACAAATAAAAATATTTAAGGTCAAAGTTGAAAAAGAAAGACTCAAAAAGTCAAAACAGGACACTTAATTTGGGACGGAAGGAGTAATATTAATTTAACTTTTTTTTAAATAACAAAACCAGAAACCCCACGCGCCTTTCTTCTTCGTCATGTTCGTTTCTATTAACCTGCAACTTCGACGTAAACCCCACATCAAAGACTCGACTAACTTCTACCAAGGGATCTTCTTCGACGATTCAGAAACCACAACGATAACGTGGCTCTGATACCACTTGTTGAATCGATCCTTCAACAAACCCGAACCGACGAACACGGAATCGATCACTTATGTTAATCGCACACGATCAAACCAAGAAGTCGAATGACTTCTCTTGAAGAACCCACGAAGAACTTTAAGAACGAAACACCAAAGTTTAACCGAAAGCAATACGTATATTATAACTAGATCGGTTAACGGGAAAGAACAAAAGATGGGATGAATCGGTTGCCTCACCCCCTCACCTCCTTTTATAGAGATGAGGGGGTCAAATATCCTAATCACAAACCAATTATGATTCCTAGCCGACTTACACCAATACCTAAACAAAACTATCGATGCTTGCCTTGCAAGGCAAGTTACATACATAAGGAAACATGAAAAAATACTAATCCTAATATTAACTAGTCTTGGACACTAATACTAACATCAATGATATGGTGTTTGTGTATCCAGGTGATAAAGTTGAGCCGCGAGCATTGACCATATTTCAAAGGGTTGCCATACAATGCTTACATGACAAGAGAGAAGAAAGGCCTACGGCAGGTGAACTGGTAACCCGATTAAAGGAGGCACTTGACATCCAAGTAAGTTTCCATTATCTTACAAATGGACTCAATACTTTATCTCAAAGAAAAAATTTCTATACTACCGTAGGAAGCTAGGTTACCGTATTTATTTTTCATTCCCAAATGAAACGACCTCCTATTTGAAAAGGGTGAAAACAAAAGTTTTTAGTTTTCTTTGTAAGCTCCTAACAGCTCGTAAGTTGTAACATTCAGTTTTATAGACAATCTAATTATATATCAGATTTCAATTTAATTTACTCTCAAAATTTTAAAGTTGATTGACTCCATGGTGATTCACAGGAATCAGTCTATGACAAAGACGGAATTCCATTTGAAGACATAAAATTTGCTACGGATAATTTCAGTGATGAGAGGTGCATTGGAGGGAAGGTATACATAGGACAATTTCCACATGATGATGATGATGATGATGCCGATGACACTAATATACACCCCTTAGTTAAACGCTGCTTTGGAGAAGTTGAACCTGACGAGATCGTATTTGGCGACATAAAAGGGAAAATTCGGCCACAATCATATGATATATTTTTAAGGATTACCCGCCAATGCTTAGATCCCGAAATTAAAAAATGACCAACTGCAAGCGAAGTGCTAGTACAACTTTAGAAAGCATTCGAATTCCAAGTAAGTTCTCTAAATTTTACAAAAATGGCTTTCTTTAATTTCTCTATGTATTTATATCGGAACTGTAAGATATGTTTATTTTTCAAATAATAACTGTATTTTGAAATTAATAACACAGCATGGTGTAGAATCAGTATTTTGAAAAATCAAACGTCAACATTGTTAATGTTGAATTTAATTATTTTGATTTTAAGCTAGGTTCTCATACTAAGTGTATCACAATACATATATAGATAACTGGTGTTTAATTATTATTATACAGGAGTATGAAATCTGGGAGCCCAAACTGCCAACGGATTACAAACGAATAATTGAAATGTCAAAAAGCCCTGCGATTTACTCGAGTTGAAGAAAAAGGATCTCTACGACGCATTTTTCTCTGAAGGAATCCTCCTTCGAGGAAGTAAAGTGGTAATATATCAGCTGATTGTTAGATCCCCTTTATCTCTTTTGTATTTACGTTTTGTATTTACTGAAAACGTTAAATCAATTGACAGGTTTGGTTTGTTAGTGTGTGTCATTGTGAAATGATCTTTTTCAAGATTTCTCAAGGTGAGAGAATTGTATATGCATTCACATACAATAGAAATTTTGTTTTGTTTTGATTCAAATGTTTTGCGTGACAGTTCCTTTCGTATGACGATAATCGAAGAACAAATGAAATGATATCGGCAAGAATGTTTTCTTACAAGGAACAAAGATGGCAAAAGTGGAGACATATGCAGAAATCAAGGTCATCCTTCTTCCTATCTCTTTAATAGTGTGAATTTTTTTCTGTCAAGCTAAAAGTTTTAAAAAATTTCTTCACGTTTTGAAATACAACATTTCTCTACACTTGCTTAATAGGTTACACACTTTTATAGATATTCGTTAAAAGTCATGCTAAATCAAAAAATATAACTACGTACTCCACTGGAGGAAAAAGAGCTGAAACTTACTGCATTTAAGTTATAACATGTGCAGGTTTCACAGAGTGTCGATGATGTTGGATATATCAAATCTAATGATCCAAATCAAGATAAAAACTCAATTTTTATTGCGAGATGTCTTTTATGGTGTTCATCTGATCTTCAAATTTGCTGATCCGAAACAACTTCCTAATAAACTCATGTATGTCAACCTCAAGTACAATAGGGGAAATGAAACAATGCATGCATACTTCGCAGAACAGAGAGATGATGAGTGGATGATGATTGAACTGTCTCGATGCTTCAATTATAAGCAAGATACTGAATGAGGTTTTACTAGAGAGTTTCTCAAGATTCTATTGCAGAAGTGGTGCCATTTACCTTGAAGGAATTGAGTTTCGAGCCATTGACAATGCATGTCCTAAAATTTCTTACAGATTTTTTTTCTGTACTTTGAAACAGAGCCAAAGTATGTAACATATGTCTTATGATCTTACAATTAATAGGTGAAATATGACGAAATGGAGAAATTAAAGGAAATCACACAAGTATTGAAATCAAACTCGAACGTGGGCCAGGTTCAACAAATATCAACTGAATATATAGGATTCTTTGAGAGATCAGAAAACTACCAGGAGGGTGAAAAGGTCTTTTTTGTTACTATTAATTGGTAGCAAATTTATTAGAGAAAAGGAATTCCTTGTTTTGGTTATAAATTCTCTCAAACCTTTTAATGAATGAACAGTGGTTCCTGCAAGGCGAAGTGGATGGAAAGAAGTTTTATATGCTCTCTGCAAAGATGTTCTGTATGACTCTTCTAATGTGAAGCTTTTTAGATCGAAACTCTCAGAACACTCCAGGTATGTTTTAGATCGACCTTCATTCATTAATAACGTGCATCTTATTCTACCTCCTAATACTTTCTAGCCTTAATTTATATACTCCCTCCGTCCCAAATTAAATGCCCTGTATCAGATTTGGAAGTCTTTCTTTTTCAACTTTGACCTTAAATATTTTTGTTTGTGTTATATAATACTTGATTAAAATATATGAACTAATTGAGTTTTAAATGTATTTTCATTGGTATAATTTTCATAAAGTAATATATAACACAAACAAAAATATTTAAGATTAAAGTTGAAAAAGAAAGACTTCCAAATCTGATACAGGACACTTAATTTGGGACGGGGAGAGTATAACCCAATTATACCTATTCAAAAGTTCTACTATGCGCTAGGCTACGTTTACTTACATAGCTAAACAGTTGGAATTTACTCGTGATAGACCATATTATTTCAAGTTGACGAATAAAATACCATAGATAATGTAACACCCCGAATTTCAGGAAATTAATATCGTACGCGGATATATTTTATTATGAAATATTATTATGTAGATAACGAGATATAGTGAAAAACGTAAACGGTTTTATCAGTTCCAGACTGTACGAAATAAAAGGGAATAGAATTAAATAGATAAATACACATATGTACGTGGAGCTGTAGGATTATTTCATTTTATTCCATATGTTCCCAGAGACAAGAAGAAAACACATGAGAAATCATAGAACATCAAATTAGGTTAAATTCTTCATCCCAATCCTTGATTTAAGCTTTACAAACTCGAATTCATCATCCTTAGTTCATCTCTAAACTTATGTAAGTTGAATTTCTTTATGTTTTAAAACCTTGGTTTTGGGTTTTTTTTGGGGTTTTGATGGATTGATGGTTTTAATACGAAATTGAGGTTAAGAAATGATTGAATTGATATTAGATAGTGTTATTATGATTGTTGGTAATTATATAACAAGTAGAAAGTGATGAATTTATGATTTATGTTAATGGGTAATTCTAGGGTTTATGTTAAATTTTGTGTAATGGTGTAAATAAGTTAAAGGAAGTAACTTATGATGTCAATAGAGTATAATTATGATAAAAGAGTATGAAATAACATGGTAGAATTTGATAAGTGATGAATTGTTAAAAGAGTGTTCATGGAGTTTATGTTAAGATTATGTTAATAAGCTAAATGGTGAAACTAGTGATCTTAATAGGGTATGATTATGAAGAAAGTAGTAAAGAGATATAATTAAAGATTTAACTTGGTGTAATCAAAGTGGGTGATGAGGGATTTAATATGATTAAAGTTAACGATGATTAGTGTTTAAACATGTTATTATGTGTTATGTATTATGTAGGAATTATGTAGGTGCTAAACAAGTGGATGCTTATGTTGACCAAGATGGTGAAATCGTCGTTTAAGAGATCGTGGTGAGTGATATGGGGGTTAAACATGTTATGTGATTGTGTAGTACCGTATAGCTTGCGGGCTAGAGGTTTGCACAATCAAGGAATAAGTTATTTGTTTATGTTTGTTTATTTATGTTTATTGCTTAATTTAGTTGTTGTGTTAAATTACTTGTTTATGTTTATTTGTTATGTGATTAAATGATATTTGGTAAGAAAAGTAGTGATTATCTCATTAACTTGATGATAGCCAAGTAATGAGATTGTCACTTGCTTAAAGGTAAAGGAAAAGAATTGGTGATGAATAGTGTATGATTCGATTGTGTTGGATCCGGATTGCTTTCGAGTAAGAGGCTACACAATCGGGTGGAAGATGACTTGTTGATATATGTGGATTAAATAGTGATTATGTGGTGAACCATGTATGAATTGGTTGTATGTGTTTCCGGATAGCTTCCGAGCTAGAGGATCATACAATCAAGTAAGAGTTGCTTGTTATATGTTTTGTTTCTTATGTATGTGTGTTTAAGATTATGTTAAAAAGGTGTTGTTGATTAGTGACTTGATTGTTGTTGGTTAATGATTATGTGTAATGATTCAGTGGTGATCAGAGAGTTAACTGCGGTTAACACAGTGTTCAGTGTTTAGTGTTCAGTGTTCAGAGCCCAGTGAATTTGTGCATATGTATTGTGTTGATAGCTGCTAAGTGTTATGGGTGTATTGCTTGTTTGATTGCCTGTGTACTCACTAAGCAGTTGTGCTTACCCGTTTCAGTGTTTATGTTGTAGGTTGATGTTACGCTAGCGACATGTGGATAGAAGGGTTATGAGAAGCTAGTGATATGGATATGGAGCATGCTTGTGGTTAGAATATGCTTTCTTCTTTTGAATTGTTGTTTTGATATTCAATTGTGTAAATCGCCCAAACAAAGAGTTTTCGAATTAAATATGTTGGTCAATGTATAGTAGTTGACTTTGAAAGTCAAACTGAGTTATGGTGTCTAGTGTATGTGGTTGTCAAGTGTATGAAGTCATATGATTGGTTTGGTTTAGGTCAAAGTGTTGAATTGTAGAAATAGGTCGAAAGTGATTGGTTGGTCAAATGTGAAGTTGACATATAGTCAACAATGTTGTAAGAGTCAAACATGTGTGGTATTGGGTAATGTGGTGGTGTTATATAGTAGATTTGGTAAAAGTGTCCAAATGGGCACTAAACGGGTCAAAAGAGTTCAATCGGGTTAGAATGTACTTATGTGGGTTTGACCAAGGGTGTTAGACTTGTTTTGAGATGTTGAAAATGTGTGAAAAAGGGCAGAGGTTAAAACCAAGTGGTTTGGGATATAGAGTGTTCACCAAAATGGGTTAAAATGGTCAAAAAGTGGTTATACGTCCGTTTTCTCGTAAAACATGTATTTTGGAAAAGTGCAAAAATAGAAAGTTTTATATTGTTATAGTGGATGTGTGTGCAAAATTTCAGGTCCTAACTTGTAACGAGTAAAAAGTTATGCGCGTCGGAAATTCGTATTTTGGTATTAGTTTGTGCAGCCCTGATTCCTGGGGAATGGGAGTCATTCCTGGGGAATCTGAAATTAAGTGTAAACAGCATGTCAGATTCCTGAGGAATGGGAGTCATTCCTGGGGAATCTCTTGTAAATTCACATTTTTGTTATTTGAGTCATTATTTGATTAAGAGAACGATATAACGAGTCTATAATGTCATATTTTAGATGTGGGACCTAATAGAGTGTTTTCAGTGTTAGGTAAAAAAAATGGTTCTGTTTTTGGGGCGTTTCAGATAAAGATGGATGTGACGACAAAAGGTTCACGTATTGTATGCGGCTAAAAGTGTTTAACCACATGATATATTGTATGTACAGTTTTTGGAAAGTGATTGAGCTTCTACCACAACAAGTATTCCGTATCAAGTGCAAGATTTAAAGTCAAATTTTGTCGCCATATACAGATTATATGTGTTACCTAGTATTCAAGCTTTCAAAAAAATCTTGTGGGCTACATTGTCCGGTGAAAATAAGAAATTTACTCCACCGTAACAAAAAAGAGATAGAAACTCTTTATTTTAGATCCCCAACTCCATGGAATTTACATGATATCAAACAAGCCCCAAGACAAAGGGAAGATATATGGATGGAGGTTAGTGTGTGGAAATTCAACTCACAAGTTGACCTTAAAAATGTGTGTGTTCCTATAAATTTGAAACTTATGAGTTACGAAGGAACAATGGCTGGCCTTATTGTATGTGGGATTGAGTTTGACCAATGTAAGAACAAAATGTATTACTGAAGTTTTCAGACATCTAGTGTTCTTAGTGTCATTTTTAGTACTTTCACGTTTCCAAAGCCTGTTGTTATATGTTGCTCTTGAAGAGAAAAGTTGTAACTTATTAAGGAGTAATTTTCATCCGTATTTTTATGACTCAGGTGTTGTGTATAATGTATAAAACTTCAACAAAATCAGAACACATGAGCAAAATTGAAAAGAATTAAAAAAAATTATTAAATGAAACCATTTTTCTGGTAATACAAGAAAACTCATACATGGATAGCTACGTGCTTTCATAGTGTTCAAATGCAAGTTCTAGTCTGTCAAAATCCATATGTTTTAAATGCTCTGTTTGATGCTCTGTTTGAGTACTCTGTTTTGCTTGATTAGGACAACTGGAACAAAAATGGTTTCAAAAATGTCAGTTAGTGTATTTTAAACCTAACCGATTCGGGTCATATACTCGTTGTTTATGTCTTCTTTCTTAGATTGTCCAATCAAATTTATTAATAGAAATATTTACATCAGTTATAGAGGAACCTATTTTTCTTTTGGATATTTCTGTATTCTTCTGTCTGATTTGGGTTGAGTTCAATTCTAATATTTGCTGCATCCAAAAAGCATTGAAATCAAATAATTAAAAAATATTCAGCATTTATTTGCACTTAAGGAGAAATGTATTTTTTTTTTAAAGGCAGTCGTGGAATCACTGACGGACATGTTATGAAAATAATAGAAACTCTATCGGAACTTAGAATTTTATAAACATGACAGAATAACATAACGTCAATTTTACCTTAAAATTTTCAAAATAGGTTTAACCTGTCAATATTTTAGTTACAAAATAATAAATAAACAATCATACAAAATATAATTAATCATAGTTATCCAAAAAAGAATTGAAATCAAAGGTCTACTGATTATACTGCTAGCTCACATTTAACAGTACCCAACTGATTATATTATAATTAATAACTAATCAATGTGCAATTACCTCATTGGATGCCTTACATCTTATTTGTTCCTCCATTATTAATTTACTAGATTTCAAACCCATGTATACACACGGGACCGTTGAGTGTGTATTTCTTTATTTTTAAGTATTCAAAATGGCGTAGTATATGATAAAGTTATGACGTTTTATATGCTTTGAATAATAAGCAACAATGAAGTTTTTAACTAAATTGGTTATAGTAACATGTGTAATCAGTATCTAGTTGGTGTCATTTTAATGATATTGTCTGTAACTTATGTGTTGCTCATACAAACACATAAGTTACTGACCGAAAAAACAGATTAAGACCCTTACAATTGTACTAAAAGTTTGATATTGATTATAGGAACACGAGAATATTAAAACCTCGTGTAAAACTTATTAAAAAGGTTACTATAGCTTCAAACTGGTCTTGAAATTGATTGTGAGAAGATGTCGAAGTGAAGATGTAAGTCCCCTAGTTTTAGGATCGATAACTTCGTTATATGTAGTATTAAGGTGCGGAATCCCTCAATACGGTGTTATCTTACTAACAACGAATATGTTCGAATTGCGTTTTAATAAAGCTTAAATTTAAACGATGAATCGTCAAAGCCTAGCCTTTAGGTTCGGTTTTTCTCTGGTTGTCGAGTTCGCAGATCAGAAAGACGAATAGCAAAAGTTATGTTTTTCACCCTATGAAAAACATTATATACGTCCAGCTCACCTCGGCTCGCATGGGCCTGCGAGTTCGATCCAACTCGCAGCCCAAGCCCAACACAGAGCTCGGCTCGCCAGACTAATCCCTCGCGAGTTCAGATCTCACCTCACAGCTCAACTCGCTGCGACTTGAGATCTCGACTCGCCTTTCATTAAACGTCTATTATTTATTTCGTCTTTAAACATTCGTCTAACTTAGCACACTAATATGTTTAACGAATATTACTAACAAAACAAATATTTATTTCCAAATCTAAACCAATGTACAAACATAATAATAATTACACCAGTCCTATTTCAAGCTAGATCTGTTGTCACAATCTATGTCTCAACAGAAGAGTTCGTTGCCGCTGACGATGAATGTTTGGAAAAAGAGGAATACCCTTTATGAGAATAATTAATCAAAAGGATTTAATGTTTCAAAGTTTATTATACTTCGACTATTTTACTACTCTATGGGACGTACTCTTTTTAGTAAAAAAGGAAACTTTCCATTTTTGTCTATGCTAATAAAGAAAAGTGTACATACAATAAATGTTTACAAAGTTTGTCACATACAAAAGTAAAACGTGTAAAGTTTAATACACTTTATAAACCCTATCAAAAATAGTATTATTGTTCTAATCAAAAGCTATTCATTTTAATTATTGTTATTATTATTATAAATTATAAATTATAAATACATATTTGTTTAAGTAAATTTAAACATCCATCCCAATTATAAATTGTGTAATCATTATACGATCATTAATATAAACTAAGGTATGTGAAAAATATCATTGTTATCATAATCATCATGATTATGTGTGAAAGATCATATCTTATATATAACTCATAGCTTTTAACCCGTGTATATATACGCGGGGTGTTTGTAGTATTATCAAAGAAGTAAGAGAACATGTAATTGTTTTAACGCCGTTAGTTAATTTGAAATTGGAGATGATAAATGAAATAGCATTGAAATCAACATTTTTAATTTCAAATTCAACTTGTTGTAAAACTACCGACTCTCGTTCTTCCTTGGTATCCTTGGCAATTTCTAGAAACCAACTTATTATTTACTTAATAATTTATGGGAACGAAATCTTAAATAAATTTAAGGAAATATATACAGGTTTACTAAATTCATCCATTATCAAAATATATTGGTAAAAATAAATAATTTACTCAAAAGTATGTGATGGTTTTTATTATTAGAATGACTATTTATAGAGAGTATATAATATCATAAATATATTTAAGGGTACACCAATACAAATCATAAATGGTAGTTATAGTACAATAGGGATTTTAAATTTGAGCAATATAACATCAATGGTAAAATATAGGGGCTTAATTGTTTAATTAAGGATTTATTTAATACATTTATAGTAAAATATAGGGTTTAATTGTTTAATTAAAAGTATATTAAATTGATGACATCATCAATGAGTTTCCTATATATAATTTAAGATTTTTCTCTACGATCTATCTATATGATAATATATTTTAGTACTTCGAGTGGACCTTAATTGATTAAAAAATAACTGTAATAGTCAAGTTGTATTAGTACTTTGTGATATGGTGTGACTATTATAAACCCATATAGTCACATGACCGTGCTAGAAATTAATGTCACTATACATATTAGCTTTTAACATTCTAACACACACTAAATTTTAGACACACATAATAAGTTATGTGACCATATGTACCGGATTTTTGGCTACACTGAAAGCATGTGTGACAAACTCGACTATATGATTTAGTCTCATAAATAATTACTTCATGTGACCATATAGTGGCATTTGGTCATAGTGTTCAAGTGTGTGACATATATTTGTCACGTTTTATGTGTATAATGTGACTAATGCTTCGAGCCAAAAAAATAGCAGTGCCCTTTAGCCACATAAATGTTCGAGGGTGTGGCAATACATTTCAGAATGGTCACACGATTGGAGTTCAGATGTGTAACACCCTCAAATTTCGGGTTGCGGAAGCGATCGGGTCGGGTGTTACCAAATCAAATATCACAGCATAAGATGCATAATGAACGACTCTAAATGAGACGTTTGAAAATAGTTATTACATTTTTGAAATTAAAGCATTTACAAGTTTCGAGATCGCATAAAAGTAATATTACATTCTACTAGTACTGAAGTAAATGCAATAAATATCCTGAGTATTGAAAACATGCGACTCGAGCTAGAATCCTGTAGGCCAATCCTACTACGGCAGTGTACCTGAGAATGCACACTAAAAGGGTCAGCTGGAAAGCTGGTGAGTTCACAAGTAATTTGTAGAAACAAGTAGTTCGAGTAATAAATATTTCATTCAGAAATATCAATCAAGTTTAGCAGTTTAAATAACAACATTTGCCCCTCGAGGCAGTTATAAGTAATTTATGGTAAGCAGGTGAGCCTAATAAATAGGTTTCTAGTCAAGTAAAGGGGACCAATCCCCAGCCTGGGTGTTATCCGGTAAGATATTGCCACCTGGCAATATGTATACGAGAGTAGCGTAAGGTGACTATCTGTCGTGCTACTGGCCGCAAGCAATCAAGCAAGAAAGTCTTAGGCAGTCGGTATTGCTCCCCGGCAATACGGTACGGATAGTTTGTACGGTTTCAAGTATTAGTACTATTGTTACTAATAGGTCACGATGCCACCTGGCATGAAAGGTTGCACCCCGGCAACGTTATCAAGTTATCTGTTTTGTAGTAGTGTCATATCGGTACAGTTTATAAGCACAGTCAAGTGAGCAAAAGCTCGTAATTTCCTGAGTCTCCGACCCGTAAGCATCTAGTAATCACCTACAGTGATGGTAATGGTTTCGTAATCACGGTCAAGTGAGTAAAAGCTCTTAATTTCCTGAGTCTCCGACTCGTAAGCATCTAGTAATCACCTACAGTGATGGTAATGGTTATCCCCTAAGGGAAGTGTCAAGTTATGTCCCGCAGGACCATGTTTAAGTAAATTAACCATTTATAGAGCCAACGACCCCGACCGTAATAATTCGTAGGTCCGTTGCTGAAAGTAAGTGAAGCATAATCCATATGCTGAGTATGAGTAACCGTGCAGTTCCGTAGAACTACGATAGAGCATGAATCCACATGCTGAGCCAACGACCCCGACCGTAATAATTCGTAGGTCCGTTGCTGGAAGTAAGTAAAGCATAAATCCATATGCTGAGTGTGAGCATACAGCTCGTAAGCAGGTCGTACCACCCACCATGGTATCGTGAGCAATCCAGCTCGCAAGTAAGTTGTACCACCCACCGTGGTATCGTGAGCTCGTTTGTAAATCCGTAATACCAATCATATTGGTATCGTGTTTGTACCACCCACCGTGGCATCGTTTTGCTTCACATATAGTGACAGCGTCCGTTATTATCCCGCAGGAGATGCAAGTAATCGTTTTGGGCAGTACACGACATGCCCGTAAGTAAGTTTAGCCCAAGGCTAGTAAAATGTTACAGGCACTCAACAGTACCTCAAGTTGTTACGTAATTCACAGTAGTATATCATACTAAGAATTGTAGGAGCGTCACCTAGTTGTAAGGGATAATCGTAATCAATAGGTAGGTACGTATCTACGTCACCTAGTTTGCCTGAAGTAATATGTAAAGTCTAAGTCACTTAACTGAAGGGAAGTACTTTCAATACTTAGTTAAAGTCATCCGTTAGTTCATAAAGATAGTCATCACTGAACTAGCAAGTCGGTGCCTCTAGTTGGTATTCACAAGTCCACTAGTCATTACTAGTAAATAGCAAGTCACTGATGTAGTGAGGCGTTTATTCCCTAGATATCATATGTAATATAATTCTAGGTGTTACTAATACAGTCATACTTGATATCCCTAAGTATGGTCAAATAGTTCGTAGCTGTCGCGGTCTAGCACCGTTACCATAAACTATAGTAAAACGTTTGTAACGGTTTGAACAGTTGAAAGTAGTAAAACAGGAGTATGCATTCCCACCCCGAAATCAGTTGGAAAACAGTGAAAGAGTGGGGTGATGAACTCACCTGAGGAGTTAGCGTCCTAGCGTAACGAGTCGTGCCAAGTGAAATCTCCTAATGTCCTAAACACGAGAGATTTCGTACGTTTGTAAGTGCGGTTCGTTATGGATGGTTCATAATAATAATTCATATTATTATTAGGTTTGAGTTTTCGTATACTTCATAAAGTATATTTGTTTTGGAGTACAAGTAGTATCATATTTAAAGTGTCTTTTGAAAACCTTTTCCGACACTTAGAAAGATTTGGCTAATTTCTGTTTTCTGCGACATAACATACGACACAAAAATGGTTCATGCGACACAAGGGTTGTGTCGCATGGTGCGACACAGAAGATCTGCGACACAGTGGTTGTGTCGCATAATGCGGGTGATGCTAAATCAATAGCGACATAAGGGTTGTGTCGCATGGAGTCTGCGACACAAGGTACGACACAAGGATACGACATAAGGGTTGTGTCGCATGGATAGTTTATGCGACACTGTATGCGACACAAGGCTTGTGTCGCACTGAAGAACAGCAGCCCAGAAACCTTCGGGTTTCGCGTTTTTCCGGCCAAAATCGCAAATCTAACGCATTTTCAAGCTGTAAAATCATGTTTTCTTTGTTGTTTAGGTTATAACTAAGTTGTGTAAACATTATTACCCCCAAACATTACACCAAAATGATTAAATCTAAAAGTTTAGGAATTTCTTACAATTGCGGATCGAGGCCAAACGAGGAAGAAAACGAGGGTGTCGTCTTTGTTAATGTTGTTCCTCTCTTGATGGTGATTCCGAAAATGTATGGTGATGGTGGTGGTGATGATCGGCCGGCGGTGGTGGTGTTTGGTGGTGATTATTTTTAGAGAGAAAAATGAGGTGGAGAAGATGATGAAAATGAGATGAAATGGGAAGAGGGTTGGGTTTTGTCCAACACAGATCCCCAGTGCGCGGACTGTGGTCTCCAACCACAGTACAAAATACCCGTGTTTTATTTGTCCAGTCATAATATAAAATAAAATCTTATTTATATTGTTTAAAAATGTTTTCTAATGAAAGTATTTTATAAAAATACTAATTGGGAATAAAAGTTAAATCGTTTATTTGAAGTTTAAATTTAGCGCGAAAATTGACTTTTTGACGAGGTGTTACATTCTCCCCCTGTTAAGAAAATTTCGTCCCGAAATTTAAAAGTGATGTCGTGGTCATGTGAGGTCTGGGAGCAATGTACGTACATGTTGTTTGTCGAGTAGGTTTTAGACATATCATGTCTTATAACGGGGTTGAAGGGCAGTCAATCCATGACTGTGTCGCGGTTTATCGTTGTAGTCACATCCTGACTATATGGTTTTGTTCAAGTTATCGTTGAGTCGTAGTCACTAAGAGACCATTTGCATTATAGTCCCTACGGGACTAGATAGTTGTCACCACGTGACTGTTCGAGGAGTAGTCCTATCAGGACTGAGTGTTTTGTATACTTTCAGTCGGTTAGTCTGCTGAAAGCAAACTCTAGCTTTTAAGTTTGGCTTAATTTGTGTAATCGGTGTTAGTACATGTTTAGTGTCTGTCAGTTGGTCTAGCTCGTAGTTTGTAATTAGAAATAGTGTTTCTGACTCCTGCGACGTAGCGCACAACGTCGCAGGTGCGACGTCAGGTTTTGGGCCTGCGACGTAGCAGACGTCGCATGGGCTTGGGCCTGCGACGTAGCGTGCGACGTCGCAGGTGCCAGATTTTGTATAAAAACGTTTTATGTTTTCTGTTTTAGGGTTGACGAAACCCTAAACGCAATTAGTCGAAATCTCTGTAATCTGACCGATTATTACTGAATATAATACGTTTCGTTTGATATTCATTGCGTATTTGTTATTCGTGTGATTGTTTGATTAGTTAATTGTTGTTTCCGCCATCAATTGATTGACTCGGTTCGTGCAAGATCCAAGGTTAGGGACAAACAGTCGGTATTAATTTATGTAATCGGTATCATTTTGGAATCGACTTTCCCGCCGATCGAAACGTTGTGTTTGATTTGAAAGTTTAGTATTCGATAGGGACATACCCGTGATATTGTCGCGGTTTCGTCCGGTCCTTCCGGAGTTGATCACGCGGATTTTTCATTTCTGATTTGGGCAATCTTTCTTGAAATGTCCAGGAGTGTTACATTTGAAACACGTTTGTTGTTTGTCGAGGTTGGCAGGAACTCTACAGTCCCAGATTTGGTGTCCGAATCGTTGACATCTCTCGCAAGGTGAGCCACAAGGGCCAGAGTGATGACGTTTACAGCTGTGACAGAAGGGTTTATCCCCCGCATAGCCCCGCTTTCCTTTGTATTCAGAAGGGTAGGATTTCAAGGGTTCGGGTTGATTTGTTGGATTATGACTAGTGCTGGAATCGCCATTCCACTTTTGTGTATGGTTTTCAGTTGTGGGGGTTCCGCGTTGAACCACCCGCGCCATGAGGTTATGGGCCATGCGAACGGCGTCACGAATAGTGTTGGGTTTAGAGGAGGTTGTGACATCCGTCACCAAAACTCCATTCATAGGTTCGTTTTCAATAATCATTTCTTATTTGTATTCAAGTACGTGAGTAATGTGGAGAATAAATTAAGTATTCATATTTTTAAACTATGCGAGAAATTTTTATCCTCGTATAATGTCAACAACTCGAACCGTTGCTAGTTTGCGAAATAAATTAAAAGAAAGTAATAATAATAATAATAATAGCTATAATAATAATATAAAGTAAAACTTAAATGCAAGATGTATAGAAATAATAATATAATACTAATCATGATCAAGGTAAACTTGGTTCTCGTTTTCTTTTGGTGGTCGAAAGTTGAGGCCACAACCGACCCAATCTAAATCCCTTTACTCAGTTTTAATTGTTTTATAATTTATTATAACTCCTTAACTTAACCTCCAAGAAAGTTCTATACTATAAACAAAACCATAGTCATAACCTTGAGTTTTTTTATTTATTAATAATAATAATAAATGAGGAGAATCGTCCCTGTGCTTGTGGTGTTTGTGTGTCGACCAAGACAAAAGAAACACGAGATCGAGTAGTTTTGCTTACGTGAGATACCCGTTTGTGTGTTCGTGTAAGTACTTTTCATAAACCCTAATTAAATAGGTTTTCTTTATATTTTCTGAGATGTATCTATATATTGGTTGATTTATATGTTTGGGGTATGGATATGTTGGGTAAAAGTGTAATGCAAACCGAAAGATTATGTACTCGTTAAAATTAGAATCTGTGTTAAATTATTTCAGTCGCAAACCAAGGCCGATTTGACCCATTTACATTAGTTTTCAGGCTTCGGTCAAAACTAAAAAGTTGTAGATCTCGATGTTTTACATAAAGTCGCGTGGTTTCGGCCTCTGAAACGCATTGTATGATTTTATAAAAATTGTTTCATAAACTACTGCGGTGTATTACGAATTTTCTGAAAAACATTGGTTAGGTTAAGTTGAATGGATAATATTCTTTCTAATTACTTTGAGATTTTTTTTTTAGTATATTAAACCTTGGATTTTCGGTAAAACATATATTTTTGTAATCTTACATTGTACTTATTTATTTAATTTAAATGGATGTATTAGTTAAGTTAAGGGGATATATTATGAGTTTTTGGTTTATAATTTTTGGTAGTTGTGGATTATGAAAACGTACTTTAAACATTGTATTAAGCTTTGAAAATTTTACTGGAACCACTTCAGTGAGTTAAATGAGTTGTGTGAAAATATTGTAATTTTGAAGGTCTTTAAGTATTTTAACTTTTATAAAACTTTTAACCTGTCAGAGAACGTACTTTTTGTGTATAGTTACTTTGGTGAATTTCTTTAAAAATAGTAAATCAGTGAGTAAAAATTTAGAAAAATTATTTTATAAACTAAACATATGGAAGGGTCAATGGTTAATGTTTGGGTGTCAAATAAATTTATTTGGTCAGGGTTCAAGGTTATTAAAATGACACTAAATTTTGAACAGAATATGTATCCAAGTATTGGCATTAATTATTTTAGTTTTCATATGGAAAGTCATATATTTTATCAAAAAGTGAAACGAGATTTGTGTGAGAGTTTAGGGATTTAAGTGGAACATCATGTGGGATACAACGAAAAGGTTTAGCCTTGTTTAGATTGCAACCAATCAAATATATTTGTGCGTTTGTAGATTATCGTAAGGAATAACTTGGAGACTTTGATTGTGGTTGTTGTGCTTCAGGTGAGTTTTCGTGGCCCCATTTTCTTACTTATTTTCAAATTGGGGGAAAAGTATGCTCGTACGTTTTATTACCATTTTCTGCTGTGAAACACATTCGTTTTCATTTTGGACATTTGCATGAAATGTATGACACTATGTGAAGTATGTGCATTTTTGGTTGTTGGATTCATTATCATTGTAAGGCCTTGCTCTTTCGGGAGTGAGTACCTGATGTATACATTATTCTTGGTATACATTAAAGCCATGTTGTTTCAAAAGGCCTTAGTACCTAATGTTATACGTTATGTATACATTAAAGCCATTATGAGTAGCTACTGCATTCACAGGGGTTGTTTGGTCATACTTCTTCGTGGGGTGATGACAGTGTGTTGAGGTGTTTCATTTACATTATTTCACTTATGTGTACATTTTCATATGCATTGTCCTAAACAATTATTATCACAGCAAAAGATTTAATTTCAGTGTGTGTTGTTTCAAACCTACGAAACTCACCAACATATTTGTTGACGTATTTGAGCATATCTTTTCAGGAGGTACTAGTGGAACTAAGGGCGAGGACAAGAAAGCTTAGTGGACCACATAGGTTGCATTGAGTATTGTCAAGACTTATACTTTGATTTGTTTGAATTGGGAGGCGGTTTACCTATAGATATTTGGTTTGATTATTGTGGTTGTTTGACATTGATTCATTGTTGATATGTATGCATGACATGAACCGTTTTTCATGTTATTGACATCATGACACATTGAATATTTTATTTCATATAGAATACTTTATAATAATGTGTTGTGATCCTATCGTAGTTGTACCCCGTTGTTTCCGCTTTAGACGGGGTGTGACAGATTGGTATCAGAGCCATTGTTTATAGAGAACTAGGTGGAATACTCGACCTAGACTATAAACTAGGAACCTTCATATAGTTTACATACCAGGAACTATGTGTGCATAAATCTACGTGTATCTTTTTGCTCATAACATCGACTTCGATCTCATTCATATTAAATCACCGCACATCATGCCTTGTATACTCTTCACTTCCCTTAAACAAATTTCGCCCTCGAAATTTACTACTATGAACTATATGCTAATTAACATACTCAATATACATTGTGACATATAACGCTGGTAGTGAGGAAATTAATTGAGGATATATTTGGAATACGGGGGCCCACGTATTGTAAATATATCCTACGTTAGCGAGTCACGTGACCATGTTGTATGAATCGATGATCAAACATCAAAAGCAATAAAACTTGAATTCGAGAACCCTTCCAATAAACAATAAATAACCTTGTGGCTTAAATGCTACTTGGGTACCAGATGAATCAAATCAAATCTAATGGGATTGATGACATCATAAGGTGAGAAAATCTCGAATTACATGAAAACGAGCATCTGTGTGAGCACGATGTTCCCACTTTTGAGGGAATTAAAAAGGAAATAATTAGAAAAGATTTTAGAACATTAAGTTCACACTATATTGCACCCGAAACGAATAAACAAATCGAATTGGGTACTATATGCGATGTACTTTCATACATGGTACGCCAAAAATTGATTTAAATTTTCTAAGGGAAGAATGACGAAATTAAATAAACACTGACAAGTAGATATCTCATTTTCTTCCCCAACTTACGTGGATGATTTTCACATATCTAAAACACTTATAAAGCGATTCCCGTTTAGCTTTAAACCGTACCCATGTCCTATTAAAAACCCCAAAATGCCCTTTTTAGTAAAAAGTCGAATGTTACAATTTTGATTCGATCAAAGGAAATCACTATATTACCCCGATCGAATTTCTACTCCACATTCCAACCGAGGTTTCCAACAATTCTACCCCCTACAAATAATCTATTACTCCTTAATTATATATAAAAATAAAATTTTACTTTATTTACTCTATAAGGAACAAAATTAATAAAGAACAAATAGAATTACTTTCAATCTCTATTCAATTGACACGCACCACCAGTACCATCATTACCGTTATTGCTTTTACCGTTGCATTGATCAACTCATGCGCTAATGCTAATTTGAACAAACCCTAATTAGCATCTTCTTAGTTAATCTCATAAAATTTTAAGCTTTATCACACTCGACTTCCCGTTTGAGTTTATTAAGTAACCTACAAAATTTGTAATTGTTGTCCCCTTAAATAACTATAAAATGATTATTATCTTCAATTAAAGATCAAACTGGATGGTTGGTTTCATATCCCCAACGTGCCCATATAACCGCCCATAATATTTTAATTATACTCTAAATATCTATAGTTATACGGTGCGAAAATCATTCAATGTTAATGCTATTAATTGTAACATTTGAAAGTCAAGATAAAAGATAGTATGATAAGAATTTTTTTAATTATAAGATACTATCACATATAATGTATGTTATCAACAATAACATACTAATGAATATCCATGTAAAACACTATTAAATCGTTACTTACTGGAATCAAAATATTTGGCTCACAATTTCTCTAATTATTTGGCCATAATTATATCTTAACTCTTCTTTGAAACTTTTGACTATGACCACGTACACGTATACTTCATATGATGATCTTCGCCTTTCCTAATCGGTGATGCATTTATTTGCTTGGCTACCTTTATCTCCTCATAATAAAAATTTTTAATCACTCCTTGCAAAAATTAGTCCAAGATCTAGTTATCTTTTGGACATGTATTGAGTTCTCCGTATTGCTTTGCAACTTCGTCTCCATATGTTGAAGGCTCTAATTCTCCATGCTACATTAGAACGTAACTGAATATGAACATTCTTAAAGTGTAATCTAACCTCGGTTAATAAACCAGTTTTAACTGCAATTGCTATAAGAAATTAAGTCGATCTAAAACATACCTACACTATATCTCTCTGCCACATAATGACCGTACCCCGGTTCGATCTAACATATTATTAAAAGTCATATTATGAACACCCCTCGTTGACGTATCGGTAATAGAAAACACGCGTATAACTCCCAAACTCGACCAATCTCTGTTATCTATACTACTTGTGGAAAAGAACTTTAATGAAAGACTCAATATTAGGGACAAGTCTATTTATTAAACTGCTCTCTCAAGCTAGGATATTCCACCATTCGTATTCAATTAGATTATTAAATGATGCCACAAAAAGCTCTTACTATAATTCGTGGTAACCAAAATAATATATATATTATTTTAAAATCCTCTATGTTTTGGAACACGTAAATTGTGCAAGTACTAATGACTTTTAGAATTTTTAAAATACATATAAGTTGTAAAATAAACTGCAATATAAAAAAAAATTTAATAATAAAGCAAACAACATAATATAATAGCTCATATTACTTTTAATGTTTTGTAACATATTTCACCTTTACATAACGTATCACCATGTAAGCTCTCAAAGGGAAATTCACTCATAAGGTACATATAAGTTGAGGAAATTGCATGTAACGTAGGTTTAGCGATTCTAGAACCATCAACGATTGGTGAACCGGCATATCCGTTTGCAACTCCTTTGGAAATATTCAAGAACTTCATCAAGGATAACATTTAGTTACAATTAAATCAAGGGAAACACAAAACTAACGAGCTTTCATAATATTTGAAAACATAAGGTATAAGCTCACCGACAAAAATATTAATGAATAAGGGGAATCATGAGGAACTCATTTGTTGACACTTTAAGTAAACTAACGTGTCCTATTCTATATTGGGTACTAACCTGAGAATGGTTCAATTCTAATCCGTACAATATAAGATGGTGGATCTTAATTATTATTTCAAAATGTCCAACCAAATTATAGGGGAACCTAATTAAAAACAATTACAAGGCGAAGATCAAGATATACACGAAGTCTCTAAAAAAAAAAAAAAAACAAAACTCATTCTTAGATGCTCTAACAATGGATACCTGACCAGGAAGCAAATGGAAATTCTTGTAACTGACTTGCAAGAATAGACACTATGAGAACCTTCGGGTTATATAGATGTGTCACCGACGACAAGGTCATTTTTCAAACCGTATGCTTCATGTTAAAGCCCTTTATTGTGGGACGCTCGTCACACTACCTTGGCTAATGTCATAGTCGACGGGATTACTTAGTTAGGGGGATTTAAATAGAAACTGAAAACTATTAAAGCGATAAGATCACGAATAATAAACAGAAATAAAAAGAATCAATCTCAAAGCTGAGATCCAAATGATGTAGTACCCTAATATTGGATGAAAAAAAAAAAAAAAAAAATGATTGCTAACTACAGAAGGACACACAAAGAAAAATAGAAGTTATCTTGCTTTTGAACATACAGTAATAAAACGAAGCACTTTACCCTAAATTCTACAATCTAGTGAAATAGTACACGTGAAAGCACAATACGACAAATGAACTTTTACCAAAATTGACATGGGGAAGTTGTCTTTAAGACAAAATTAAAGATCGCATCGAGGAGAAAAATCCGAGAAGAACATTTAATGGATGACTAAATACAAATATTTATGTTATTTATTGGATGCCTTTTAATGAGAAATACGAAATGTAGGCCATGGAGGTTGTTATGTCGACGCAAATCACCATTGTATGCAAATTTCATATTACGAAAACAAATTAGTATATACTCTTAAGAAGATTTCCTATGGAACTTTGAGGCACTACATGATTAGTATAGCTACACAACTTGAAGGTGCTTAGCTAATGATGAACTTTAAGATGTTCAAGTAGAAATATCCGTATCTTTTTGGTGGTCCTGTAGGCTATACTAACTCTGGTTGAATTTCGGGACGAAATTCCTTCAACTGGGGGATACTGTGACATCCGTCACCAAAACTCCATTCATAGGTTCGTTTTCAATAATCATTTCTTATTTGTATTCAAGTACGTGAGTAATGTGGAGAATAAATTAAGTATTCATATTTTTAAACTATGCGAGAAATTTTTATCCTCGTATAATGTCAACAACTCGAACCGTTGCTAGTTTGCGAAATAAATTAAAAGAAAGTAATAATAATAATAATAATAGCTATAATAATAATATAAAGTAAAACTTAAATGCAAGATGTATAGAAATAATAATATAATACTAATCATGATCAAGGTAAACTTGGTTCTCGTTTTCTTTTGGTGGTCGAAAGTTGAGGCCACAACCGACCCAATCTAAATCCCTTTACTCAGTTTTAATTGTTTTATAATTTATTATAACTCCTTAACTTAACCTCCAAGAAAGTTCTATACTATAAACAAAACCATAGTCATAACCTTGAGTTTTTTTATTTATTAATAATAATAATAAATGAGGAGAATCGTCCCTGTGCTTGTGGTGTTTGTGTGTCGACCAAGACAAAAGAAACACGAGATCGAGTAGTTTTGCTTACGTGAGATACCCGTTTGTGTGTTCGTGTAAGTACTTTTCATAAACCCTAATTAAATAGGTTTTCTTTATATTTTCTGAGATGTATCTATATATTGGTTGATTTATATGTTTGGGGTATGGATATGTTGGGTAAAAGTGTAATGCAAACCGAAAGATTATGTACTCGTTAAAATTAGAATCTGTGTTAAATTATTTCAGTCGCAAACCAAGGCCGATTTGACCCATTTACATTAGTTTTCAGGCTTCGGTCAAAACTAAAAAGTTGTAGATCTCGATGTTTTACATAAAGTCGCGTGGTTTCGGCCTCTGAAACGCATTGTATGATTTTATAAAAATTGTTTCATAAACTACTGCGGTGTATTACGAATTTTCTGAAAAACATTGGTTAGGTTAAGTTGAATGGATAATATTCTTTCTAATTACTTTGAGATTTTTTTTTTAGTATATTAAACCTTGGATTTTCGGTAAAACATATATTTTTGTAATCTTACATTGTACTTATTTATTTAATTTAAATGGATGTATTAGTTAAGTTAAGGGGAATATATTATGAGTTTTTGGTTTATAATTTTTGGTAGTTGTGGATTATGAAAACGTACTTTAAACATTGTATTAAGCTTTGAAAATTTTACTGGAACCACTTCAGTGAGTTAAATGAGTTGTGTGAAAATATTGTAATTTTGAAGGTCTTTAAGTATTTTAACTTTTATAAAACTTTTAACCTGTCAGAGAACGTACTTTTTGTGTATAGTTACTTTGGTGAATTTCTTTAAAAATAGTAAATCAGTGAGTAAAAATTTAGAAAAATTATTTTATAAACTAAACATATGGAAGGGTCAATGGTTAATGTTTGGGTGTCAAATAAATTTATTTGGTCAGGGTTCAAGGTTATTAAAATGACACTAAATTTTGAACAGAATATGTATCCAAGTATTGGCATTAATTATTTTAGTTTTCATATGGAAAGTCATATATTTTATCAAAAAGTGAAACGAGATTTGTGTGAGAGTTTAGGGATTTAAGTGGAACATCATGTGGGATACAACGAAAAGGTTTAGCCTTGTTTAGATTGCAACCAATCAAATATATTTGTGCGTTTGTAGATTATCGTAAGGAATAACTTGGAGACTTTGATTGTGGTTGTTGTGCTTCAGGTGAGTTTTCGTGGCCCCATTTTCTTACTTATTTTCAAATTGGGGGAAAAGTATGCTCGTACGTTTTATTACCATTTTCTGCTGTGAAACACATTCGTTTTCATTTTGGACATTTGCATGAAATGTATGACACTATGTGAAGTATGTGCATTTTTGGTTGTTGGATTCATTATCATTGTAAGGCCTTGCTCTTTCGGGAGTGAGTACCTGATGTATACATTATTCTTGGTATACATTAAAGCCATGTTGTTTCAAAAGGCCTTAGTACCTAATGTTATACGTTATGTATACATTAAAGCCATTATGAGTAGCTACTGCATTCACAGGGGTTGTTTGGTCATACTTCTTCGTGGGGTGATGACAGTGTGTTGAGGTGTTTCATTTACATTATTTCACTTATGTGTACATTTTCATATGCATTGTCCTAAACAATTATTATCACAGCAAAAGATTTAATTTCAGTGTGTGTTGTTTCAAACCTACGAAACTCACCAACATATTTGTTGACGTATTTGAGCATATCTTTTCAGGAGGTACTAGTGGAACTAAGGGCGAGGACAAGAAAGCTTAGTGGACCACATAGGTTGCATTGAGTATTGTCAAGACTTATACTTTGATTTGTTTGAATTGGGAGGCGGTTTACCTATAGATATTTGGTTTGATTATTGTGGTTGTTTGACATTGATTCATTGTTGATATGTATGCATGACATGAACCGTTTTTCATGTTATTGACATCATGACACATTGAATATTTTATTTCATATAGAATACTTTATAATAATGTGTTGTGATCCTATCGTAGTTGTACCCCGTTGTTTCCGCTTTAGACGGGGTGTGACAGAGGTAACCATGTCCGCGATTTGTGCCGGAAGTCCTCCGATGTATTGTTCGATTCGTTTGCTTTCTGGGTTTACTAGTGATGGGCAAAAGAGTGCTAGTCGGTGAAAACGATTGGTATAGGTCAGGATGTCATTGTTTTTCACGGTAAGATGCCAGAGTTCATTCTCGAGTCGGTGTAGTTCCTCGCTAGGACAATATTCGTCCCTCATCAGTTGTTTCAGTTCCTCCCACGAAAGTTCATAGGCGGTGTCGACCCCTACGGTGTGGGCGTGAGCATTCCACCAGGTTAGAGCATTATCTCGAAGGGTGTAGGTGGAGTATTTGACTTTGTATCCATCGGGGCAGTTGCAAATGCGGAAGACAGCTTCTATCCTTTCGATCCATTGGATCAGTCCGACAGCCCCTTCAGTACCAGCAAAGATTGGCGGGTTACAGTTCAGAAATTCTTTATAGGTGCAGAGGCGCGTTAGGTTTTGTGCAGCCAGAGCTTCAGCTTCTCTTTGCTCAGCGTATTTGTCACGTTCTGCTTGTGTGTAGGTTTGTCGTTTAGGCGGCATGATTCTTAAATAAAAGTAAAACGACAAGGTGTGAGATCCTTATCCAAAGATTTTGATTATTGCTGTTGCATACGTAAATCGGTATTACACCGTTGTCCACGGATATAAAAGTGACAATGAGTTAGAAACCACTTAAGGTGTCTGTATGAAAGTCCTTGGACTTTGAAAATTTAAATGTGTAGTCGTACTAACGACCTAGTTGTGTATCATATGTAGTTCGACCAGAACTATGATATCGTCGTAGTCTATCAGACTATCCTGTAGTACTAAAGTACTATAAATGTAATCCCAATAAATTAAAGTGTATTCATCGAATGAGGCATCACATGCCTGAGTAGTCGTGGTGTGGCACTTCGTGCCCATTAAGGTAATTACGTATGCGTATAAGTGTACAAGTGCCTATAGCGAGTGTTCCAGGGCAAAGAAATCAAGTGGGACGCCTCGTGTCCAGTAGAGTAGTCGTATATGTATATATAACTCGTACATGTAGCTATAACAAGTCCACATGCATATTGAATAGTAGCTCATCGAGCCTGGGTGTAGCACAATGTGCCAAAATGTAGTGCCCGAAGCACCGTAATATATTATGATTGTAGTACAAAAGTACTATGAAACGCAGCACCACGTGCCGTAATGTAGTGCCCGCGGCACCGTAGTTGCAGTACCCATGTACTGTGAGTGTAGCACCATCGTGCCAAATGCAGTATAAACATACTGTGTAGTTGCAGCACCACGTGCTGGAGTAGTATTGTGCCCAAAGCACGATGCAGCACCACGTGCCACATGTTATCCAAGTTGGCCCTCAGGCCGATAGTAAGTTCGAAAGTAATTTGTGGACTTAGTCATTACGAGCATCTCTCGTAATACCAGTCAGTCGTGACCTACTGTAACACCCCCAAACTTAACGGTTTGCGGAAGCATACATTGGGTGTTACTAATCAATATACAAAGCACAAGATTAATAGTAAACGACCTCTAAATGAGACGTTTGTAAAATAGTTACATTTCATAATTAATCATCGTTTGAAAACCGTAGGTTTTCGTATACAAAATGTAATTCCCTAGAGCCCATGCGTATAGCGGGAGATTCTATTACATCACCATAGTTACAAAAGATAATGCCAAAGAATCTCCGTTAAATGCAGTTTGTAAATCATGCGACTCTAGCTAGTAATCCTGGAGTAATCCTACTCCGTAAGTGTACCTGAGATACAAAGCTAGAAAGTGTCAACCAAAAAGGTTGGTGAATCTCACAGGTTTAGTAATAAGTAAGTGTTATGAACCACAAGTATGTACCCGTATTGCTATCAAGCAAAGTAAGTAAATCAGTTAATCAGTACAGTGCCATGAGCTCATAAGTTGAAGCTTAACCGTGTAGTGTGAAATAAATCACGTACCCCCGTGAGTGCTATCCGCACACTCATATGTAACAAATACTAATATGTCTGTTTCTACGTGTAAATCAGTACGTGGTGGCGCTACCACCCCAGACAGGGATTGTCAGTCCCAAATGGATCCATCTATTAGTAATCGCGCTTAAGTCCATAACTAACAACTTACGATAAGGAGGCTTTCAGTGGATAAAAGTAACTCATGCGTTTGTTTGTAATCAGTAATGTTTTCAGTTCAGTACATTGTGTTCATGCGTAAAACAGTTGCTAAGTATCTCACCCCGTATGTAAAACAGTAAAAGTGGGGCTGTAAGACTCACCTGAGTCGAGCAGTGGTAAATAGCAAGTAGTAGTAAAGCAAGTAGGTTCTCCGAACCCGTAACCTTCTAGTGCCTAAACACGTAAGGTTAAGTAAGTAGATGTCTCGCAAGACCATCTAGGCTAGTTGTTCATACAACCCGTTGTGTGTAATGTTGGTTCGTTCTCGTTTGTATCAAAGTGTACGGCCCGTTGGTGATTTGTTATGATTAAAGTTTATCATTTATAACGCAATTTAGTGTAATTGTAATAGAAAGTATGTTCTATGACGTTTGTTAAGTCGTATGACATAAGTATTTGAAGTTGTGTAAGTTCGACACTTAGTAAAATCTGACTTTCCAAGGTTCTGTCATGTGCGACGTAGCGTGCGACGTAGGGTGCGACGTCGGGTGCGACGTCAGGTGCGACGTCAGGTGCGACGTCGGGTGCGACGTGGGCATGTACGTCGCATGATGCGACCTTCGCAAATCAATGCGACGTAGGAGGCAGCGTCGCTAATGCGACGTTGAGGTTTTTATGCGACGTAGGCCGCGACGTCGCAGAGGCCCCTGGCCAAATGCGACGTAGCGGTCTGATGGCCGGAATTTTTGTCGAAAACGAGTTTTCCGGTTTCCGTTGGGTCCAAATCTTTTACCCAACCCTTATATGAACATATTAAGCCTATTAAAACTGCAAACTAGCAAAAATGATCAAAAACGAGAGATGTCGGAATTTGTCGGAAACTTACGCGGTGTCGGATTGAAAATCCGAAAAGGTAGGATGATAGATCGTGAAGTGGTGGTGCTTTCCTTCCAAATGACCGAGTAAAACCGAGTGCGTTTTGAGGTAGTATTTTGTGAATTTGATGAATTGGTGGTGGTGGTGATTATTGAGAGAAAAAGGGAGGAAGAAAGAGTGTGAGGGAGAAAGAAATGAGAAAGAGAATGGGGATGGTGGGGTGTTGGTGAAAGCCTCACCTCACCCAGTCCCCGTTCCGTGCCCCGTGTGGTGTTCGTTTTCTCCGTCGTTTAATCCTTCGTTCTTAATATTAAATCAAGCAGTTATATTTTTGAAACGTGCCGGAAATATTTCGATGAATTACCTTGAAGTTAATTATAAAAACATTTGTCCAAATATTAAATTCCTTAACTCGCGTTTAGTACGTATTTGTTAATTTATTTAAAATGTCATCGCGATAATATAAATAATGTTCGTTCACTGTGTATTTTAAATAATAAAATACGTTCTCATTATTTAGGTAAATTTCTGTCACCAACGTCCAAATCAACTGTGTCGGATTCCGTCCGGTTAATTCGTACGATTAATCCAAATCGCGTAAGTACACACATATATATATAAATCACCTTATATATATACAAATAGAGTCTGCAATTAATCCTATTACATACTAATTACAACTAGTTACAAGTAATTAGGCATAATTAATTATCCTAATTTAGCAGGTGTTACATTCTCCCCTTGTTAAAGAAATTTCGTCCCGAAATTAGTTCGTGTGCACAGATGGTGCGTTGTCTGGGAAGAGATGTGGTTATTTTTGTCGCATTTGGTCTTCCCGTTCCCAGGTGAACTCAGGGCCGCGCCTAGAATTCCACCTGACTTTTACGATGGGAATACGACTCTGTTTCAATTGCTTGACCTCGCGGTCCATGATTTCCATAGGTTCCTCGACAAAATGAAGTTTATCATCGATTTAAATTTCGTCGAGCGGTAAGATCAGTGTCTCATCAGACAGACATTTCTTTAGATTAGAAATGTGGAAGGTGTTGTGAACGCTGCTAAGCTCAGCAGGAAGTTGCAGGCGATATGCCACTGGACCAATCTTTTCAAGGATTTCGAATGGCCCGATGTATCTAGGATTTAGTTTGCCTCGTTTTCCGAATCGAATGACACCTTTCCACGGTGCCACTTTGAGAAGTACCTTGTCCCCTACTTGGAACTCAAGGTGTTTGCGTCTCACGTCAGCATAGCTTTTCTGACGATCACGCGCGGCTTTTAGTCGGTTTTGTATGCCGACGATCTTTTCAGTTGTTTCATGTATGATTTCTGGACCGGTGAGTTGTGTATCCCCCACCTCAGTCCAACAGATAGGTGACCGGCACTTACGACCGTACAGTGCCTCGAAGGGTGCAGCCTTTATGCTGGTATGGTAACTGTTGTTGTACGAGAACTCGCACAACGGTAAGTGATTTTCCCAAGAAGTACCGAAGTCAACTACGCAGGCTCGTAGCATATCCTCCAGTGTTTGAATAGTTCGCTCGCTTTGGCCATCGGTTTGCGGGTGATAAGCAGTACTCATATCCAGACGAGTACCAAGAGATTTCTGTAGTGATTGCCAAAAGTTAGAAGTAAAACGGCTGTCCCTATCTGAGATGATCGAGGTAGGTACCCCGTGTCGCGAGATGATTTCTTTGACGTAGTTGCGAGTCAGACGCTCCATCTTGTCGGTTTCCTTGATGGCTAGGAAATGAGCAGATTTAGTGAGTCGGTCAACGATCACCCAAATGGTATCGCAACCGTTAGAAGTTTTCGGGAGTTTAGTAATGAAATCCATGGTGATCTGCTCCCATTTCCATTGTGGTATTTCGGGTTGTTGAAGCAAACCGGAAGGTTTCTGGTGTTCAGCTTTAACTTTAGAACAAGTAAGACACTTGCCAACATAGGTTGCAATGTCAGCTTTCATGTTGGGCCACCAGTACATTTCTTTGATGCCGTGATACATTTTGTCGGCACCGGGGTGTATCGAGTATTTAGATTTGTGAGCTTCATCCATCACCAAGTCTCGCAGGTTCCCAAAACTTGGCAACCAGATTCGATTCGAGAAGTATTTGGCCCCGTTAGGTTGGGTTTCAAATTGTTTGTCCATGCCCCGCAAGGCCTCGTTTATCAAGTTTTCTGGTTTGAGTGCTTCGAGTTGAGCGGTGAGAGTTTGATTGATGAGGTCGTTGTGAATGGTCATACCGAGAGCTCGAACTCGAATTGGTTTCACTCGTTCTTTTCGGCTCAAGGCATCGGCGACAACATTCGCCTTGCCTGGATGATAGCGAATTTCGCAATCGTAATCAGTAAGCAACTCGACCCATCGACGTTGCCTCATGTTGAGCTCCTTTTGATCGAAGATATGTTGGAGACTTTTATGGTCAGTAAAGATTGTACACTTGGTACCGTATAAGTAGTGTCTCCAGATTTTTAGAGCGAATACAACCGCCCCCAACTCTAGGTCATGAGTTGTGTAATTCTTTTCGTGGACCTTGAGTTGTCGAGAGGCGTAAGCGATAACCTTGTCTCGTTGCATCAGCACGCAACCAAGACCTTGGTGTGAAGCATCGCAGTATACTACGAAGTCATCGTTGCCTTCGGGTAAAGATAAGATAGGTGCACTGCAGAGTTTCTGTTTTAGTAGCTGGAAAGCTGACTCCTGTTTGTCAGTCCAATCGAACTTCTTTTCTTTTTGAGTCAGTGCAGTGAGAGGTAGGGCTATTTTTGAAAAATTCTCAATGAATCGCCTGTAGTATCCGGCGAGTCCTAAGAATTGGCGTACCTCGGTCGGTGTAGTAGGTGCTTGCCAACACTTGATAGCCTCGATCTTTGAAGGATCGACATGAATCCCTTGATTGTCAATGACGTGTCCAAGGAATTGAATGGTTTGCATCCAGAACTCACACTTAGAGAATTTGGCGTACAACTCTTCGTGTTTGAGCAGCTCTAGGATAGTTTTCAGGTGTTGCGCGTGCTCTTGTTCAGTGCGCGAGTAAATCAGGATGTCATCGATGAAGACGATAACAAACTTGTCAAGGTAAGGTTTGCACACCCGATTCATAAGGTCCATGAATACTGCCGGTGCGTTGGTTAAACCGAATGGCATCACTTGGAATTCATAATGCCCGTAGCGAGTTCGGAAAGCAGTTTTAGGAATATCTTTATCACGAACTCGGAGTTGGTGATAACCTGACCGTAGATCAATCTTTGAGTAGAAACTCGACCCTTGAAGTTGGTCGAACAGGTCATCGATGCGAGGAAGTGGGTAACGGTTCTTGACAGTTAATTTGTTGAGTTCACGGTAGTCGATGCACATACGGAAAGAACCGTCTTTCTTTTTCACAAACAGGACCGGAGCTCCCCAAGGTGAGGAACTTGGTCGACTAAATCCCTTGTCCAGGAGTTCCTGTAACTGAGTAGACAACTCCTGAAGTTCGGATGGGGCTAGTCGGTAAGGGGCTCGTGCCACGGGTGCTTGGATATCAATCCATATTCGACGATGACGAGTTTGTTTGCGAGATATCCGGTTTGTAGGGTCGATCAGTACCAAAGTGAGTGGATTACTACGTAGGGAAACTGCCGTCTTTCGAAAAGCAGTTGTCGGGTGTTGTTGGCGGTAAAACGGGGAAATTGGCGTAAAGGAGCGGTGAATGAAGGTTCGAACGTCGTCGTGTTTTGTATCCCGCTACTAGCTAGTTGTCGTTTGTTATACGGTGAATATGAAGTGATGGAATTAAAAGCGAATATCATAACAAGGGTTGGGTAGTATGTTTGTACTGAAAATTTTTGTTTAGGTATTTCAAATTTGTATATGAGTAAATTGTGAGATTTAATTAGGTGTTTTGATCAGCAGCGATGGGGGTCGTAGCGAACTTACGTTTTGTAAATTTGGTTAGACGTAGACATATCAATGATCGGATCGTGTTTGAAAAGTAGTGAATTGCGACCGTGTTACTATTTCGAGGTGAACAAACGTTCGGTATGAGTAGTGAGTAGTCCCGTCGCGGCAAGTCCTTATTGCCATAGTGATCAGAATGATCGATTTGTCGTAGGAATAGTGGTGGCCTTAGTCATCGTGAGTGTCCCTCACGGCACTAATCCAGTTGAGAATTGAACAATTAAATTGCGAATCGAGTCAAATATTAACCGGTGGGTTTCGTCCAATGGTTGGAAGATGTTTCCAATACGTAGGGGTTGTGGTTGACCAATAACCTTGGGGGGGGTGTCAATACGATGGCGTGTCTTAATGAAGAGTGCATCAGTTATAATACTGCTAGCGTTGGGTTTTGTTCGTGATGGTACATCTATCCGTCTAGTCGTGTTTAATTCATGTGACTTTTATACGTCTTTGATAATGGTACGGGGGAACGCATGAAAGATACGGTTATCACAGTTGTGTAGATTTTGGGAAAACGTGTCAAAACATGAAATATCGATAGGTTATACATAATAGGTTATAATCCGTTTACATGCAGATTACAAACGTTAGAGTTTACAAAATGCTCCAGGAATTGTTACATCCGGTTGAACATAAGGAACCTAATACAAAATGTGATGGTATCACTATATAGCCATCAGAATAGAGTTTCTAGTACGATACATCGCGATTACACATCCGATGTACATGGGTTTAACAAAATTTGATTCTGGTTGTCGTTGGGTCATTCTTAGTTAGGGTTCCTGGCCTTCGGATTCGTCTTCCGACTCCAGGTTCAGGTCGTGTGGGTGGTAGCGTGCCTCAAGCATGTCCCTGTATCTTTGAGTCGTGGAGCGGTACCTAGTCTCCTCCGTTGACTTCCTGCCCAAACATTTGATCCATGTTTTGGTCCTACGGGTTAGGTTGGTGGCCACTTTCTTCCAGTAACGGATCTTATCTTTGATACGTGTAGGGACAGATCGGTTTGAGATTCTCAATCTTTGTTCATAGTCTATGCACTTACGCTTAAGTGCCCAATTTCGGCCGTCTAGTCCCACGGCCTGATCTCGCACTCTTTCATATTCTTCGATGTCGATGCCAGTCATTCCGAAATTCTGATTTTCGTTTCCCTCCAGCATGATTTCTTCTTCTGGTACGATGTCCTCATCGAGATACGTGTACTGGATTTGTTCCTCGTGGACTTGGTCACTATCAGACATGTAGTCGTCCATTTGGGAATTCGCGGCTTTGAGTTCTATAGAAATGACAGAGAGAGGATTTTAGTCCTTGGAAGTACGTTGCTTCCGGGTGTTAGATGTGATTTTCATAAAATCATTAGAGTGCGCCACAAGGTGGTGTGACGGCAATCAAGTCTGTCATGGTCGGTGCAAACCGCTGAGAGAAATTCGTAAGTGTCATCAGAGAAACGTCGGCTATCTCTATAGCGAGTGTGTTTACGTGCGAGGCCTATTCATATATATTCATTATATAATAGCCTAGTAGTATAGTCAGTGAGTGAGGCCTATGTATGTATATACTCGTATATCACATAATAGCCTAGTGTATGTCTAGCACATAACAAGTAAGAGTCTCGGTTCCCTCGTGGACAGAGTCAACTAACGCATTCCTGTTCGACATAACCATTTCAGACCTCACATCATCTTTCCTTAATTGTACATAGTTGATCAGGCTATGTTAAATTAAAGTCGTATGATGTAATTCCTGAACCAATCATGCCTAGTAAGGAAATACTGCCTAATGGTCATAGTCTAGGCCCACTAAATGCAACCTAGTTCACTATAACCTTAGGCTCTGATACCAATCTGTAACACCCCCAAACTTAACGGTTTGCGGAAGCATACATTGGGTGTTACTAATCAATATACAAAGCACAAGATTAATAGTAAACGACCTCTAAATGAGACGTTTGTATAATAGTTACATTTCATAATTAATCATCGTTTGAAAACCGTAGGTTTTCGTATACAAAATGTAATTCCCTAGAGCCCATGCGTATAGCGGGAGATTCTATTACATCACCATAGTTACAAAAGATAATGCCAAAGAATCTCCGTTAAATGCAGTTTGTAAATCATGCGACTCTAGCTAGTAATCCTGGAGTAATCCTACTCCGTAAGTGTACCTGAGATACAAAGCTAGAAAGTGTCAACCAAAAAGGTTGGTGAATCTCACAGGTTTAGTAATAAGTAAGTGTTATGAACCACAAGTATGTACCCGTATTGCTATCAAGCAAAGTAAGTAAATCAGTTAATCAGTACAGTGCCATGAGCTCATAAGTTGAAGCTTAACCGTGTAGTGTGAAATAAATCACGTACCCCCGTGAGTGCTATCCGCACACTCATATGTAACAAATACTAATATGTCTGTTTCTACGTGTAAATCAGTACGTGGTGGCGCTACCACCCCAGACAGGGATTGTCAGTCCCAAATGGATCCATCTATTAGTAATCGCGCTTAAGTCCATAACTAACAACTTACGATAAGGAGGCTTTCAGTGGATAAAAGTAACTCATGCGTTTGTTTGTAATCAGTAATGTTTTCAGTTCAGTACATTGTGTTCATGCGTAAAACAGTTGCTAAGTATCTCACCCCGTATGTAAAACAGTAAAAGTGGGGCTGTAAGACTCACCTGAGTCGAGCAGTGGTAAATAGCAAGTAGTAGTAAAGCAAGTAGGTTCTCCGAACCCGTAACCTTCTAGTGCCTAAACACGTAAGGTTAAGTAAGTAGATGTCTCGCAAGACCATCTAGGCTAGTTGTTCATACAACCCGTTGTGTGTAATGTTGGTTCGTTCTCGTTTGTATCAAAGTGTACGGCCCGTTGGTGATTTGTTATGATTAAAGTTTATCATTTATAACGCAATTTAGTGTAATTGTAATAGAAAGTATGTTCTATGACGTTTGTTAAGTCGTATGACATAAGTATTTGAAGTTGTGTAAGTTCGACACTTAGTAAAATCTGACTTTCCAAGGTTCTGTCATGTGCGACGTAGCGTGCGACGTAGGGTGCGACGTCGGGTGCGACGTCAGGTGCGACGTCGGGTGCGACGTGGGCATGTACGTCGCATGATGCGACCTTCGCAAATCAATGCGACGTAGGAGGCAGCGTCGCTAATGCGACGTTGAGGTTTTTATGCGACGTAGCGGTCTGATGGCCGGAATTTTTGTCGAAAACGAGTTTTCCGGTTTCCGTTGGGTCCAAATCTTTTACCCAACCCTTATATGAACATATTAAGCCTATTAAAACTGCAAACTAGCAAAAATGATCAAAAACGAGAGATGTCGGAATTTGTCGGAAACTTACGCGGTGTCGGATTGAAAATCCGAAAAGGTAGGATGATAGATCGTGAAGTGGTGGTGCTTTCCTTCCAAATGACCGAGTAAAACCGAGTGCGTTTTGAGGTAGTATTTTGTGAATTTGATGAATTGGTGGTGGTGGTGATTATTGAGAGAAAAAGGGAGGAAGAAAGAGTGTGAGGGAGAAAGAAATGAGAAAGAGAATGGGGATGGTGGGGTGTTGGTGAAAGCCTCACCTCACCCAGTCCCCGTTCCGTGCCCCGTGTGGTGTTCGTTTTCTCCGTCGTTTAATCCTTCGTTCTTAATATTAAATCAAGCAGTTATATTTTTGAAACGTGCCGGAAATATTTCGATGAATTACCTTGAAGTTAATTATAAAAACATTTGTCCAAATATTAAATTCCTTAACTCGCGTTTAGTACGTATTTGTTAATTTATTTAAAATGTCATCGCGATAATATAAATAATGTTCGTTCACTGTGTATTTTAAATAATAAAATACGTTCTCATTATTTAGGTAAATTTCTGTCACCAACGTCCAAATCAACTGTGACGGACTCCGTCCGGTTAATTCGTACGATTAATCCAAATCACGTAAGTACACACATATATATATAAATCACCTTATATATATACAAATAGAGTCTGCAATTAGTCCTATTACATACTAATTACAACTAGTTACAAGTAATTAGGCATAATTAATTATCCTAATTTAGCAGGTGTTACACCTACCTGATCAACATTTTTGAGATTAAGTCGTAAAGGTTGGGAAGTTGGCGATATGCCACTTCGAAAGTGTGTATCAGTTGTACAGCGGAATCATGTCAGGTATAATCATACATACATGTGTATAGATATGCAGAAATAGTATACACGTAAGGCCTATTCATATATATCTACAGTACATATAATAGCCTAGGGTGTCTAGCAGTTAACAATTAACAATCAGAGTCAACTACTGCATTCCAATTCAATATAACTCCTTTCAGATCTTACATCATCTTTGCTTAATTGTACATAGTTAGCTACGCTATGTTAAATTAAGTTCGTATGATGTAATCCCTGAACTAGTTATACCTAACAAGGAATACTGCCTAATGGTCATAGTCTAGGACCACTAAATGCAACCTAGTTCACTACAACCTTAGGCTCTGATACCAATCTGTAACACCCTCAAATTTCGGGTTGCGGAAGCGATCGGGTCGGGTGTTACCAAATCAAATATCACAGCATAAGATGCATAATGAACGACTCTAAATGAGACGTTTGAAAATAGTTATTACATTTCTGAAATTAAAGCATTTACAAGTTTCGAGATCGCATAAAAGTAATATTACATTCTACTAGTACTGAAGTAAATGCAATAAATATCCTGAGTATTGAAAACATGCGACTCGAGCTAGAATCCTGTAGGCCAATCCTACTACGGCAGTGTACCTGAGAATGCACACTAAAAGGGTCAGCTGGAAAGCTGGTGAGTTCACAAGTAATTTGTAGAAACAAGTAGTTCGAGTAATAAATATTTCATTCAGAAATATCAATCAAGTTTAGCAGTTTAAATAACAACATTTGCCCCTCGAGGCAGTTATAAGTAATTTATGGTAAGCAGGTGAGCCTAATCAATAGGTTTCTAGTCAAGTAAAGGGGACCAATCCCCAGCCTGGGTGTTATCCGGTAAGATATTGCCACCTGGCAATATGTATACGAGAGTAGCGTAAGGTGACTATCTGTCGTGCTACTGGCCGCAAGCAATCAAGCAAGAAAGTCTTAGGCAGTCGGTATTGCTCCCCGGCAATACGGTACGGATAGTTTGTACGGTTTCAAGTATTAGTACTATGGTTACTAATAGGTCACGATGCCACCTGGCATGAAAGGTTGCACCCCGGCAACGTTATCAAGTTATCTGTTTTGTAGTAGTGTCATATCGGTACAGTTTATAAGCACAGTCAAGTGAGCAAAAGCTCGTAATTTCCTGAGTCTCCGACCCGTAAGCATCTAGTAATCACCTACAGTGATGGTAATGGTTTCGTAATCACGGTCAAGTGAGTAAAAGCTCTTAATTTCCTGAGTCTTCGACTCGTAAGCATCTAGTAATCACCTACAGTGATGGTAATGGTTATCCCCTAAGGGAAGTGTCAAGTTATGTCCCGCAGGACCATGTTTAAGTAAATTAACCATTTATAGAGCCAACGACCCCGACCGTAATAATTCGTAGGTCCGTTGCTGAAAGTAAGTGAAGCATAATCCATATGCTGAGTATGAGTAACCGTGCAGTTCCGTAGAACTACGATAGAGCATGAATCCACATGCTGAGCCAACGACCCCGACCGTAATAATTCGTAGGTCCGTTGCTGGAAGTAAGTAAAGCATAAATCCATATGCTGATTGTGAGCATACAGCTCGTAAGCAGGTCGTACCACCCACCGTGGTATCGTGAGCAATCCAGCTCGCAAGTAAGTTGTACCACCCACCGTGGTATCGTGAGCTCGTTTGTAAATCCGTAATACCAATCATATTGGTATCGTGTTTGTACCACCCACCGTGGCATCGTTTTGCTTCACATATAGTGACAGCGTCCGTTATTCTCCCGCAGGAGATGCAAGTAATCGTTTTGGGCAGTACACGACATGCCCGTAAGTAAGTTTAGCCCAAGGCTAGTAAAATGTTACAGGCACTCAACAGTACCTCAAGTTGTTACGTAATTCACAGTAGTATATCATACTAAGAATTGTAGGAGCGTCACCTAGTTGTAAGGGATAATCGTAATCAATAGGTAGGTACGTATCTACGTCACCTAGTTTGCCTGAAGTAATATGTAAAGTCTAAGTCACTTAACTGAAGGGAAGTACTTTCAGTACTTAGTTAAAGTCATCCGTTAGTTCATAAAGATAGTCATCACTGAACTAGCAAGTCGGTGCCTCTAGTTGGTATTCACAAGTCCACTAGTCATTACTAGTAAATAGCAAGTCACTGATGTAGTGAGGCGTTTATTCCCTAGATATCATATGTAATATAATTCTAGGTGTTACTAATACAGTCATACTTGATATCCCTAAGTATGGTCAAATAGTTCGTAGCTGTCGCGGTCTAGCACCGTTACCATAAACTATAGTAAAACGTTTGTAACGGTTTGAACAGTTGAAAGTAGTAAAACAGGAGTATGCATTCCCACTCCGAAATCAGTTGGAAAACAGTGAAAGAGTGGGGTGATGAACTCACCTGAGGAGTTAGCGTCCTAGCGTAACGAGTCGTGCCAAGTGAAATCTCCTAATGTCCTAAACACGAGAGATTTCGTACGTTTGTAAGTGCGGTTCGTTATGATGGTTCATAATAATAATTCATATTATTATTAGGTTTGAGTTTTCGTATACTTCATAAAGTATATTTGTTTTGGAGTACAAGTAGTATCGTATTTAAAGTGTCTTTTGAAAACGTTTTCCGACACTTAGAAAGATTTGGCTAATTTATGTTTTCTGCGACATAACATACGACACAAAAATGGTTCATGCGACACAAGGGTTGTGTCGCATGGTGCGACACAGAAGATCTGCGACACAGTGGTTGTGTCGCATAATGCGGGTGATGCTAAATCAATAGCGACATAAGGGTTGTGTCGCATGGAGTCTGCGACACAAGGTACGACACAAGGATACGACATAAGGGTTGTGTCGCATGGATAGTTTATGCGACACTGTATGCGACACAAGGCTTGTGTCGCACTGAAGAACAGCAGCCCAGAAACCTTCGGGTTTCGCGTTTTTCCGACCAAAATCGCAAATCTAACGCATTTTCAAGCTGTAAAATCATGTTTTCTTTGTTGTTTAGGTTATAACTAAGTTGTGTAAACATTATTACACCCAAACATTACACCAAAATGATTAAATCTAAAAGTTTAGGAATTTCTTACAATTGCGGATCGAGGCCAAACGAGGAAGAAAACGAGGGTGTCGTCTTTGTTAATGTTGTTCCTCTGTTGATGGTGATTCCGAAAATGTATGGTGATGGTGGTGGTGATGATCGGCCGGCGGTGGTGGTGTTTGGTGGTGATTATTTTTAGAGAGAAAAATGAGGTGGAGAAGATGATGAAAATGAGATGAAATGGGAAGAGGGTTGGGTTTTGTCCAACACAGATCCCCAGTGCGCGGACTGTGGTCTCCAACCACAGTACAAAATACCCGTGTTTTATTTGTCCAGTCATAATATAAAATAAAATCTTATTTATATTGTTTAAAAATGTTTTCTAATGAAAGTATTTTATAAAAATACTAATTGGGAATAAAAGTTAAATCGTTTATTTGAAGTTTAAATTTAGCGCGAAAATTGACTTTTTGACGAGGTGTTACAAGATGTGGCTAACTAATGACGTTAATTTTATTTTTGTACCTTTAGTCACATAAATATTCTAATGTGTGACGATTTGATTTCGACCATGTGTGACCAATGTGCAAATTTATACTAGTGTAGATACAAGTCTATTACTTCTACTTTCTCTATTGTCTTTTAATCACTATATTCAACACGTGTTTCACATAGTTAAACAACTCTTCTTTTACACTCTATCTCCCCAAATTACATTAAATCTCTTTGATACTTGATAACCTCAACAATTACATGTGATATGGCATAATATAACTACGTTGATCAGGCGTAGTCAGATTATGTCACACACACTTCCTTCTCAGGCTATCTTATACCATCAATCATCAATGCAATTTACACATAAACACATATAACACAGGTATTCAAAAAGTTAAAACACGTTTAAATACACCTCATCAACTTCATATAGACACATAATCCCTCGTAAACGCATAGCACAACAAGTCAACAAGTCAAAACTAATTCAATAACACCTTAACAACTCTACATCAACAAGCAATTTCTGAACTCTAATTAGTCTCTACATCATTTACTTGTCACTGTTTTCACTTCATAAACGTAATTACACATAATCTACTTACTCTGTTGACCGCAGTCACATAATATTTTCTGATCATATAACCACAGTGCACTATTAACTACATAATCTCTATCAACATTGTAAACATACTCAAATCCAGTCATAACTATTTCTAGCAATAAACAATTCAGTCAACACTTTAACTACTAAATCAACACAGATTAATCATCATATAACTCGTCATAAGAAATCATGTCAGTTCTACTAAATCAATTTCACTATTACGCATAATCATCGTAACAACATAAGCAACACATAATGATTTAAGCCTAGGCAATCCTATCGTAGATTGCCTAATTCTCTTAAACCATTGCTCTGATACCAACTTGAAACGCCCCAAAAACTCAGTAATTTTTTTTTCCGGTTCCCACAGCTCGGTCCCACATCTCGTATATTTGATACCGTATTCTCATCTTTACATTTTGACCCAAAACAAGACAACGGAGTATGCAAATTACCAGCCATGTAGTACAGGTAGGTAAAACAACCTGGTTTTAGCTAGAACAAGCTTGTTTTAGACTAGAACAAGCCTGTTCTAGTGGTAACACAGACTCAAATTTTTGACCAAATTTAAACCCGTATAACTTTTAACTCACTTAATATTTTGACCTGAAAATTTGCACACACCTCCACAATAACAAAATGAAACTTTCTATTTTTACACTTTTCCAAAATTCTCAAAAATGCCAAATATAGACATGTGGGTAGTTTTCGGTCACTTTGAACACTTTCACTTGACACCTTGAAACACTAACCATATAAAATCTGACTTAATCCTTTTGTGCACTTATTGGACATACTAAAACAAACTTAAAGCATTTATCAACCAAACCATAACACTAACACAATTGAACTTCATCACATGACACTTTATACCCATATTGACACCATTTGACCCGTTTACCATAATGGCCACATTTTGACCAGGTCAACACCCAATTCCACACTTGTTTGACCATTTCAACTCTGTTGACTATATGTCAACTCCCCATTTGACCAACATATTTAATTCTAAAACTCTTTACTTGGGCGAATTACACAATTGATAATCAAAACAACAATTCAAAGAGATGGAGCATTTCTAACCACATAGCTAGCTCCATATCTACGCTACCTTCATGAAAGCACTAATCATCCACCTAAAAAAAACATGAAACAACAACGGGGTAAGCGCACCGCTTAGTGAGCATATAAGCAACTAATTAAGCCTTCACACATCATATAATAAACATTTTAATCATATTATCAACAACACATATTTTACTCCACATAATAACACCACGTAAGAAACAAGCACTTTATGGATCCGGACCCTAAGAAACAAGGCATCGTTAGAAACAAGGCTTAGTGGTATCAAATCACGTTGAAATGAATACCACTTTAAGAAACAAGGCTTCATGATTCCAAATCACGTCGAAATGGAAATCATATTCAAGAAACAAGGCTATGCTAGCAACGCTAGCTAATCAACATAACGTGCAAGCACGTATTCATAAACACTATGCTAACCGCAGTTAGCTCTCTGATCAACACTGGATTGTATGATCCTCTTGCTCGGAAGCAATCCAGAAACACATACAATCATTCATATTCTCCATCATATCATCATCATAATCCACATATATAGAAACAAGTCATGATACACGTATCTTGAAACAAGGCTAATGAAAGACATACAAGAAACTAGTAATCTTTCACTTTAACAAATAACCATTTAAAACACATAATCACAGCTAACTTCCACATGGTTGTATGATCCTCTTGCTCGGAAGCAATCCGGAAACACATACAACCATAACTCAATTAGCCCCCATATACTCACCTCGACACTTGATGATTCACAACACTTGTCCACTTGAAGCATTCCACGTATTTAACACCTACATCAGTCGTATATAACACATAACAACACTTTTAGACACTATACATCATAAATCTTAATCATATTCAATCCTTCCCCCACTTTGATTAAACTAGGTTAAATCTTTAATCATACTTCACCACTTTAATTCATTTTACATCATCATAATCATATTCCTTTAGCATCACTAGTTTCATCATTAAGCTCATTAACATAAACAAAAACATAAACATAATTCATTTCTATTTCACTAGAATTCATCTTAATTCATCATAATAATACTCTTTTTTGAACTTATAAACATCAATTCCATCAATTCATATACTTTTAACAAAACCCTAGAATTGCTCAAGAACACTAAATCATAAGTTCATCATTCTCATCATGTTTTATGATTACTACCCATCTCTATAACACTAATATACATCAATTCAATCAAAATAAAGCCCTAATTTCGTATTTAAAACCTTCAATTTACTAAACTCATGAAAACCCTATAGAAACCCCAAAACTAGATTAAAGCATAGAGAAATCAACTTACCAATCCTTAAAGATGATGAAAGAGGTGATGATTCAAACCCTAGAACTTGAATTAGATTGAAATTTGATGTTTTATGATATTGGAAATGTTTTCTGCGATTTTTCTCCATCTCAGAGAAGTGTTTGGAATGTTTGAGAATAATTAGGATACTCTCCAGACAACCCCACGTATATATCCATATCTATCTTTAATTCCTTTATTACTTACAGTCTGGAACTGATAAAATCGTTTACGTTTTCTATTATATCTTATTATTTAAATAACCATACCTCATAATAAATATATATCCGCGTACGAAAATACTTTCCTGAAATTTAGGGTGTTACAGCTTTGCTGGAGATGACAGATTCTTTTGACTCTGTTTAGTTTGAAATGTGTGGACTTGTGAATCAGGCGTCCTGTTTGACTCGTCTGCAGATTTACCAACCAGTTCCTAAATAAAACTCGGTAAATAAGTCATGTATGTAAAATTATTAAATCATAGTGAGAAATATTAAAATCAATTTAATTCAAATGTTTTAATACTTACACTTGTTTCTATAGGCTTTTCCACAGTTGCAAGTCCATTAGACTTGTGAAAGCTGGAATCCTTCTCACATCCAACATCATTTAACGCCATTCCGCCATCCTGAATAGTATTGAAAGCGTTAGGATTAACAGTGGAACCTGCAATAAAAATTAAGAAATACATTTGTTAGCAATATATTGTAAACTAATGTATAAAATGTTAGCATAATTAATACAATAAATGCCTTTCCTCTAATTCTGGTACATCAGTTGACAATGAATTTAGCAGATCCCTTTGTAGTAAATCAAACCGACCCATAAGATTGCTAACCATTGCCTGTGTTTTAAGCACTTGCGCTGACAAAGACTTTATTATTTTGTCTTTATCTTTACGTCCGCGTCTCTCAGCAGCAAGTTCTGCTTGAAGTATTTTGACTCTCTCATCATTGCAGGCATTTCTGTTTCGAGCAGGAAGATTTAAATACTATTTGACGGTCACTCCGTTTCCCACTCCTTTTGCATACCCCGACTTTTCGGGGCCAAAAACCTCTGTCAAGGCATCGGTCCAATCATCAACCTTTAATGTTCCGGCTTTGATCTTGTCCTCAGCCTCGATCTGCACTTAATTAAGATTCCAACAGGCAGTAATTAATTTAATTTATTTCAGGAAAATAAACATGCATGAATATGTAAATGATGAAGTAGCATGTCAAAATACTTACTACTTTATCTGCCTTTTCTTTAGTCCCTTTGTCTCGAAATACCCTGTCTTTGTTTTGCCTTCCTTTCAACCACTAGATACCATGTGGGGGTTCTTCATGTGCTTCAATTACTTTTTCTTCGATCTTATAATCATCAAATACCCATGTAAAGTTAAACCAATTAATATATAAACTTAGAAAATAGAAAACATAAACAAATTACATTTAAGACTAATTATACACGCAGTAATTAGAAACAAACGTCATTCAAAATGTAAATGTAGTTACCAATTTCTTCTTCACATGTACGTATCCACCTCGTTCCATCGTATGTGGATAAACAGACATGGAGCGCGCCTCTTTTAATGCATCTGACTTTTTCTTAATTACAGAACAAAAAGATATTTAAGGCATAAATTTGCAAAGACAATAATATATGAATAATGTGACAACCGTCACCAAACCGTAATCGTAGTTCAAGCCATAAAAACTCATTTTCGTATTAAGACTCATCTTATAGACTTCATTACATCAAAATATTCGTTTTCGAAAAAACGAATCCAACGTAAAAAGAATCATCGCAATCACACATGTAACGAAAAAGATACGAGGCTAAATGTAAATGCGTTAATTATTGGAAACTATACAATTTATTAAAACGACGCGAAATACGAAAATAATTCGATTGGGATCGTTGATTCTTAAACCGTGTGACCCAAGTTTTCTTGTGTTTCTTTGTTGTTTGGCCCAACAATCGACGTAACCCCCTCCCTTTTGGTGAATCATTTGGCCCAACCAACCTACACAACCCTAGAACTATAAAAGGCATCATAAACACAACCCTAACATTTTTTTGATCACAAAAATCGTGCATGCCGCTGTCCCAAAATCGCAGTCAACTTCAGAGGCCGTTTTGACCTACTTAGGGTCGTTTTTAGGCTTCGGTCAAAACTAGAAAGTTGTAGATCTCGAAGTTTTAGTTACAATTTTAAGGTTTCGGCCTCTGAAACACTCTAGATTATTTTATAAAAATTATTTTGTAAACTGCTGCTGTTGGTGACGAATTTTCAGAAACTTTGGTAAGTTTTTGATCCTATAACTCTTGTATACGTTTGATCAATCTATGAAAATGAATTATAAGAGTGTATATCCTCATTATTCACAGATTATAAAGGATTCCTATCGTACGGGTTCTCGTTGTCGGTATATATTCTTTCCGAATCATTCAATTAAACATATTCGATTGTTTCGTATTATCGGTTTTGTTTTGGTTCGATTCCATTGTATCCTAGTGGATGAAATCATTAGGATAATATTAAGATCAGTTTATAAGTTGGTAGAATTGAGAAATATGGTTATGTTTGCGGTTTGGATAAGTTATACGAATGATTAGGGTTGATTATTCATAAACCCTAATCTGATCAGATTTTATTTTCGGTTTGGGAAGCTTGTAACTTGGTCGTTTCTTCATGGTTTTTGATGAAATAAGAGTCTAAACTTAAGTATTTTAGTCTTCTTTAAAATGGTGTCGGTCTCATGTCCAAATGTTGAGTATAAGTTGGTAAAAATGATTTTATAAAAGTAAATGTCAAATCTGAGTTTTTCGGTTTCTGGTTTCGGTTAACTTGTCGATTTTTGAAACGGACTTTAAATTATAAATTGAATCTTGAAATTTTTACTAAGGTATTTTTAAAGTTTTTATAATTTTCTGTAAAAATATTAAAATCATTTTAAATTTTAAAGTATTTTAAATAAATTATAACTTTTGTGAAGTCATAAAGTGTCGTCGGTTTAGAGCACTTCACTTTGGTGAATTTTTAAAAATAGTAAATCAATGTAATTGAATCTGGACAAATTAATGGATCTTCTAAACACATTTAAATTTCACTGGTTAAAATTGTAGAGTCAAATGATTCCATTAAGTAATATTCAAAAATTCGTAAAATGGTATGAAAATCGTGGGCAGAATCTGATTTTTACTCGATAGGTTGATTCAAGTTAATATACATGGGTTGAGTTGTGAGGGAACTTAGTGGAAGTGTTTAGACTTGGAATACAATGGAATGACCTAGTTATGTCTAGGTTATGACCCATATGCATATATGATCATTGTAGATTGCGAGTGGTTTAGTGGATTACACTTAAGGGCGATACTTACATCATTTCTGGAGGTGAGTTTTCGTGGCCCCATTTTCTTTACTTGTTTTACATTGGGGGAAAAGTATGCTCGTTTTTTATTAACTGTTTTCATACTGTGATTACATTCATTTTCTTTTTGGACATATGCTTGAAATGTGCTACATTATGTGAGATTATGTGCATTATTTGAGATCATTGAGAACATTGAGAACATTTGTGGCTATTCGTCTTGCTCCGTTGGGGGTATTGACAACACGCCGGTTGGATACATTGACATCATTTAGGCTATTCGTCTTGCTCCTTTGGGAGTATTGACAACACGCCTACGTATATGCTATTCGTCTTACTCTGCGGGAGTAATGACAACACGCATGGTGGTTTGTTGAGATTTATTCGTTTACACTAATTTCATTTATATGTACCTTTTCATTTGCATTGTCCTACTCAGTTATTTATCACAGCAAAACATTATTTTATGGTGTCTGGTTTCAAACCTACGAAACTCACCAACATTCGTGTTGATGTTTTTGAGCATATCTTTCCAGGTTATACTAGTGGACTTAAAGCAGTGGACAAGATAACTTAGTGGACCTTTAGGGTTGCATTAAGAGTTATTCAAGACTTGTGATACATCATTAAGGTTGTTTGTGAAGGCTTGTTTTGCCTTAACATTTTAGTGTACGTTTGATTGTAAGATTTTGAATTCATTGTTGAAATGTATGCATGACATGAACCGTTATTCATGTTAATGGCATCATGACACATTGGATATTGTATTTCATATAGAATTCTTTATAATGATGTGTTATGATCCTATCACCGTTATATCCCGTTGTTTCCGCTTTAGACGGGGTGTGACAGATTGGTATCAGAGCCATTGTTTATAGAGATCTAGGTGGATTGGCCTAGACTATAAATAAGGAACCCACATATAGAACATGAGTTAGGAAGTTATGTGTGCATACAATTTCGTGAAGCTAGTTGTAGCCAGTGTCGATCATTCATCTTAACCATTTCAAGTAAGAAGGACGTTGTAAGCGTTTCTTCATCATCGTATGACTCTTTATGTGGTTCGTCTACATGTTACTTAGGATTCTATAAATATCGGATCTCTTTACACGAATACAAAGCTTATTGTGATACAAAGACTTGGAAGATAAGTATGTGTATGAAAGAATGCTTTCACAATTATGGCTGCAAACGTAATTGACAAAGGTGTTCCGACGTTTGTGTGCTTATCCGACCATGTTTTCGTGTCTCATGTGCTATCTCCGTGTCGTATTGTAATTAAATCCCAATTGCATTCGTTACCGAATCAATCTTATGTTTGTGAGTCTTGTGCATTTATGCCTTGACAAACTCCAAAGTATTCAACTATTCTAAACTCATATTAATTCGAAAGTATAGCAAGCATACTACTAAGACGCAATACACGTAAATTTTACTCATGGAGGAGAAACACTGGGTGGTAGTCATACAAGTGATAGTGGTGATTGAACTGATGGTTGAACTGGAGGAATTTGTGGTATTGAAGGCAAATACTCCAATGTTGTTGCGACCATTGCACAACAGTGGTGGGCCTTAATATTAAAAAATTGTCTTGCAAGGTTTGTGACAGCATATTGAATCATGGTAGAGCTAGCGGCACCGAAGGTGAAAACGGAACTAATAGCGAGAATTCAAATGATGAAGTGGTGAGGGCACGGAAAAAAAAAATAAAATAATAATAATAATAATAATAATAATAATAATAATAATAATAATAATAATAATAATAATAATAATAATAATAATAATAATAATAATAATAGTAGTAGTAACGATAATAGTAATAATAATAAGTACATAACTAAATAATTAAATAAAATAAATAAAGGCACTGTTTAAGGAGAAATATTCTTTCAATAATCAAATGAAGAAGTTAGTGATCAAGTATTGGAAATTTTTATACAATGGGAGTTAATCATGCAACATATATCAGACAATTTCATGTGTTGGCAAGGTTTAGACCTCATCGCCTGGCACTCAAAGCTAAGAGAATTGAGAAGTACACCAACATTTGTTCTGGAAACTCGCGGGATGGTAGAAGTGACTGAGCCTCCTACTATCCAAGGCGCAATACTGATGGATGGATTGTTACTCGGTGAAACCATTAAGGCTGGGAATGTAGAAACAGTACCAAGAACGAGAGGGTGCTTAAGAAATTCGTTGATACTAACACATGAAGAGAGGGTTACGCTGGTTCACATCTTCTGTGAGTAAGGTGTGACCACTATCATCACACATCTACATCATGTTGTATTTATTCGAACTTCACTTGAAGAGGACATGTTACAATTGAACGTGGATGACAGCTAGTCAAGTGGCACCAATCAACACAGTAGGAAACTCGATAGCTTATTTTGAGTGGGAGACTCGGAAACAATTTTATTAATGGGAGCACATAGAGACTAAAAGACATTATATAAGGGTATACTCTAGTGCTAGAAGATTTCTCTTTTAGCATTGACTTGTTACCCTTCGGACCCGGAAGTTTTGGTGTAGTTGTGGGGATGGATTAGTTGACGAATTTTAGGTAGAAATTGTATGTTTGAGAAAGTATTTCGTATACCACTTAAGTGGTGGTGTAGAACCTGAGATTTTCATAGAATACTTCAAAGACGAAAAGAAACAACTCATGAGCGTAAATGCTAATAAGTTAAAAACTCCAAAACATTCTATTATTAACGATTCCCTCGAGGTCTTCCTGGAAAGACTTAGAAGGACTATATCCCTCTGTACTTGTAACGTTTTGTATTGATCTTATTCTTGGAGCAACCCCAGTTGCAAAAGCTCCAAATCGCTTAACACTATTAGAATGCAAGAATTATATAATCGATTTTAAGATGCTCCAAGACAAGGGTTTTATTCACCCTAGTCATTCTCTTTGGGGAGCACATATCTTATTTGTCAAAAAGAAAGATGGTTCTTTTCATTTGTGCATTGATTATCGTGAACTTAACAAATTTATGGTCAAGAATCGCTGTCCTCTTCCAAGGATAGATGATTTGTTTGATCAACTTCAAGGTGTTCGGTGGTTTTCAAAAATCAATCTTCATTCTGGTTACCATCAATAGAGGGTACCTGAATCAGATATACCTAAGATTGCGTTTAGTACTCGTTACAAACATTTCAAATTACTCGTTATGTCTTTTGATCTTACTAATGCGACTATAGCATTCCTATATTTGACGAACGTGTATGTAAGCCGCATCTCGACGAATTTATAATACTTTTCAATTGCGACGTTCTAATTTATTCTAAAACTAAGAAGGATCATGATGTTCCCTTAAGACTACTTCTGGAGTTACTTTTGAAAGAAAAGATCTATACAATATATTGGGAGTACGAAATTTGACTACATGATGTTTGTTTTGCTTGGTCACACTGTGAACAAAGAAGTCAATCTTGTGAATTTTAGCAAAATAGAAGCTATAATGGGATGGAAGGTCCCACAATTATCATTGGAGGTTCGTAAAGTACTTAGGATTCATAGGCTATTATCGGCATTTTATTGAGAGTTGTTCAAAGATCGCTCTACTATTCATATATATATATATATATATATATATATATATATATATATATATATATATATATATATAAGAAGTTTGTTTGAGGTAGGAACTAAGAAGAATCTTTTCAAACATTGAAGGATGCCTTGTGTAATGCATCAATCTGGACTCTTCCCGACGGATCGGAGGATTTCGTTGTGTATTGGGATGCATCAAAACCGAGGTCTAGGTTGTGTGTTAATTAAACGGGGAAGGTAATCGTATTCGTTTCTCAACAACTCAAGACACATAAGCACTACTATATTACCCACGATTTGAAACTTGGAGCGGTAGCATTTGTACATATGTGTTGAAGACACTAATCGTATGAAATGTAGAACGTTATGTATACCGATCATAAGAGATTCTAACACAACTATGTTCAAAAGAAGTTGAATACGAGGGAAATGAGGAAACTCGAAATATTTAGTGGTTACGATTGTAAATTTTGATATCATCCGGGGAAAACGGATGTTGTGGCAGATGTTTTGAGTAGGAAGGAAAGAGTAAGCCAATGTGAGTGCTAATCAAAGTATGATGATTCACTTTGGCATCAAGGATAAGATATTCAAAGTTCAAGATGAAGCGTTAGGGATACTCATATACCAAAACAAAAGTTGCGCGAATTTAGACAAAAAGTTGGAACACAAATTGGATGAGATATTACATCTTGTGAGAGGAATATGGATTTCTTTGCTAGGTGGTCTATGGACACTAGTGATGAACAGAGTACATAAGTCAAAATATCCAATCCAACAGGAGTTGGTTAGAAGTAGCGTGATATCATGGATTTGTATTGGTGTCTGGGAATGAAGAAGGACATCATTAATTACATTAGTCAATTTGTCAATGTATGATCTGTTTGAAGTTCAAGGCTGAATACCTGAGACTCTTTGGACTATGACAGCAATCGGAGATTCTCGAATGGAAAAAAAAAGGATAATTATGGATTTCATTATGAAGTTTCTAGAACTAGTAGTGGGCATGAATCTATTTGCGTAGAATAACCAAGTCTGCTCATTTCTTAGCTATCCACAAGGATTTCGAGATGGGGAGTTCGATAAGGCGATACATCAATGAAGTAGCAGTAAGGCATGGAGTGTTTGTAGCAATTATATCAGATTGTGATGGTTATTTTACTTCACAATTTTGGCAAATGTTACGGAAAGCTTTGGGAATGCGTTTTGATATGAGGACGGTTTATCATTCTCGAATTGATGGACGAAGTGAGCAAACCATCCAAACATCTGAGAATGTACTTAGAGCGTGTTATCGATTCTGGAGGAAGTTGGAATACTCATTTACCGTTGGTGAAATTTTCGTATAACAATAGCTATCACTCTATTATTCAATGTACACTCTTTGAAGTACTTTATGAGTGTAAGAGTCGTTCATTTGTAGTATGGGCAGAATTTGGATTAAAGTCGGTTGATTGGACTGAGATAGTTCATGAAGCTATTGACCAGATCATTCGAATCAAGGAGAGGTTGGAAACAGTATGAGTTAGACATAAGAGTTACATAAACAAATGCCGAAAGCGGTTAGAATTTTGTATTGGAGATCATATTGCCTAAATATTACCTTGGATGATGTCGTATATTTTGAGAAGTCAGGATAATTAGCGACTAGGTTGTTGGACCGTTCTAAATTGTTGAACATATGGGTTCAGTAACATATCGCTTAAAAGTTGTCACGAGAGTGAAGTGGTGTTCACGAAGTATTTCATGTGTCAAATCTATGAAAGTGTTGGCTGAAAAAGTCTTACATGCATTTATAGACGGAATTTACAGGGAATCACCGATAATATTTGTAGAGAAACTGTTAGAAACCATGGATTGAGAGGTCAAAATGTTGAAGCACAGAAAGTTTTAATTGTCAGGGTCCGATAGAACGCTGAGCAAGGACCTGAGTATACTTGCGATCGAAAAGATCAAACCAAGCTTAATTATATGTACATAGTCTATGATCGTGTTGGCAGTATAGCTCCGACTGAATTTCGGGACGAAATTCTCTCAACTGTGGGATACTGTGACAACCGTCACCAAACCGTAATCGTAGTTCAAACCGTAAAAACTCATTTTCGTATTAAGACTCATCTTATGGACTTCATTACATCAAAATATTCGTATTCGAAAAAACGAATCCAACGTAAAAAGAATCATCGCAATCACACATGTAACGAAAAAGATACGAGGCTAAATTTAAATGCGTTAATTATTGGAAACTATACAATTTATTAAAACTACGCGAAATACGAAAATAATTCGATTGGGATCGTTGATTCTTAAACCGTGTGACCCAAGTTTTCTTGTGTGTCTTCGTTGTTTGGCCCAACAATCGACCTAAACCCCCTCCCTTTTGGTGAATCATTTGGCCCAACCAACCCACACAACCCTAGAACTATAAAAGGCATCATAAACACATCCTTAACATTTTTTTGATCACAAAAATTGTGCATGCCGCTGTCCCAAAATCGCAGTCAACTTCAGAGGCCGTTTTGACCTACTTAGGGTCGTTTTCAGGCTTCGGTCAAAACTAGAAAGTTGTAGCTGTTGAAGTTTTAGTTAAGGTTTTAAGGTTTCGGCCTCTGAAACACATTAGATTATTTTATAAAAATTATTTCGTAAACTGCTGCTGTTGGTGACAAATTTTCAGAAATTTTGGTAAGTTTTCGATCCTATAACTCTTGTATACGTTTGATCAATCTACGAAAATGAATTATAAGAGTGTATATCCTCATTATTCACAGATTATAAAGGATTCCTATCGTACGGGTTCTCGTTGTCGGTATATATTCTTTCCGAATCATTCAATTAAACATATTCAATTGTTTCGTATTATCGGTTTTGTTTCGGTTCGATTCCATTGTATCCTAGTGGATGAAATCATTAGGATAATATTAAGATCAGTTTATAAGTTGGTAGAATTGAGAAATATGGTTATGTTTGCGGTTTGGATTAGTTATACGAATGATTAGGGTTGATTATTCATAAACCCTAATCTGATCAGATTTTATTTTCGGTTTGGGAAGCTTGTAACTTGGTCGTTTCTTAATGGTTTTTGATGAAATAAGAGTCTAAACTTAATTATTTTGAGTCTTCTTTTAAATGGCGTCTGTCTCATGTCCAAATGTTGAGTATAAGTTGGTAAAAATGATTTTATAAAAGTAAATGTCAAATCTGAGTTTTTCGGTTTCTGGTTTCGGTTAACTTGTCGATTTTTGAAACGGACTTTAAATTATGAATTGGGTCTTGAAATTTTTACTAAGGTATTTTTAAAGTTTTTATAATTTTCTGTAAAAATATTAAATTCATTTTAAATTTTAAAGTATTTTAAATAAATTATAACTTTTGTGAAGTCATAAAGTGTCGTCGGTTTAGAGCAGTTCACTTTGGTGAATTTTTAAAAATAGTAAATCAATGTAATTGAATCTGAAAAAATTATTGGATCTTATAAACACATTTAAATTTCACTGGTTATAATTGTAGAGTCAAATTTTTTCATTAATTAATATTCAAAAATTCGTAAAGTGGTATGAAAATCGTGGGCAGAATCTGATTTTTACTCGATAGGTTGATTCAAGTTAATATACATGGGTTGAGTTGTGAGGGAACTTAGTGGAAGTGTTTAGACTTGGAATACAATGGAATGACCTAGTTATGTCTAGGTTATGACCCATATGCATATATGATCATTGTAGATTGCGAGTGGTTTAGTGGATTACACTTAAGGCAATACTTACATCATTTCTGGAGGTGAGTTTTCGTGGCCCCATTTTCTTTACTTATTTTACATTGGGGGAAAAGTATGCTCGTGTTTTATCAACTGTTTTCATGTTGTGATTACATTCATTTTCTTTTTGGACATATGCTTGAAATGTGCTACATTATGTGAGATTATGTGCATTATTTGAGATCATTGAGAACATTAAGAACATTTGTGGGTATTCGTCTTGCTCCGTTGGGGGTATTGACAACATGCCGGTTGGATACATTGACATCATTTAGGCTATTCGTCTTGCTCCTTTGGGGGTATTGACAACACGCCGACGTATATGCTATTCGTCTTACTCTGCGGGAGTAATAACAACACGCATGGTGGTTTGTTGAGATTTATTCGTTTACACTAATTTCATTTATATGTGCCTTTTCATTTGCATTGTCCTACTCAGTTATTTATCACAGCAAAACATTATTTTATGGTGTCTGGTTTCAAACCTACGAAACTCACCAACATTCGTGTTGACGTTTTTGAGCATATCTTTTCAGGTTATACTAGTGGACTTAAAGCAGTGGACAAGAGAACTTAGTGGACCTTTAGGGTTGCATTAAGAGTTATTCAAGACTTGTGATACATCATTAAATTTGTTTGTGAAGTCTTGTTTTGCCTTAACATTGTAGTGTACGTTTGATTGTAAGATTTTGAATTCATTGTTGAAATGTATGCATGACATGAACCGTTATTCATGTTAATGGCATCATGACATATTGGATATTGTATTTCATATAGAATTCTTTATAATGATGTGTTATGATCCTATCACCGTTATATCCCGTTGTTTCCGCTTTAGACGGGGTGTGACAAAAGATATATGTATGGACTTAATATAAATGACCAATACCTGGTAATCTTCGGTGCTCGTATACTGTACGAAAGCACCCCATTCCGAGGCCGTGACAATTGCACCATACTTGAGTGGGACTGCATTTAGCTTTGAAGGTGTATCTTTGTTGGGCAGTATGTATTTTTCCCTCAATTTCCTTCTGAAATTCCTTAGATGCCCACCAAGACGATTCATTATTAACTTTCTGTATGTGTCCTCAACATCAAAAAATCGCTGCAAAAATAATTAGCATAGTCAATTGCAGACTTTTGCTCAAATCTGATTACAGACTGCAAATCTGATTATAGACTACAAAACGGCATAATGTATTCTCAACATACACAGCGCTACACAAGTCTGCTTAACAGAAATCTAGTTTTGTAACATTAACAATTAAATATACTAGCTAGCATAATATATTCATGCATTATATGACTATCTACACAAATCTGATAAATAGTTGATGTCAAATGTGTTTACAGATTACAAAACCTCGTAATGTATTCTCAAGTATAAACATAAATACACAAATCTGATTAACAGCAATCCGGTATTTTTTAACATTAACAAAATATAATTGCATAATGTATTCTTAGTATTTTTTAATAAAGGAATTAAAAGGGATCAATGGTTAAAACTTGCCGTGATTTCTTCCCATAGTTTTGCTCTTGCTTCTGAATCGACCTTCTTCCATGACAGAATCTTCAAGCCTATGTGCTCACGAACGATGTCTCCTAGAAAACTTGCAAACACTGCTCTACGATCCCCTATTAGCCTATCAATAGTATCGAAGGTTATCTTGAGCTTTAATGCACCGGGTTTGTTGTATTGGTTGTGAAACTTAGATAACCTTGTTATGCCCCTCGGCGGAACTATTTTGATTGTATTTGAATTGTCGTCTTCATCGGCAGCAATTTCATCATAATCCTCGTACTCCTCTGATTCATATCCATGATCATCTTCGTCGCCATATGGTAAATATTAAGATGATTATCGGCTTCATTATCCATGATCCTTTAGTTTTTTAGGAGATAGTTGTAAAAGATTTAAATTTTTTGTTAGTTGTCACTTTTGATCGGCAGAAAAGTGTAAAATCGGATTAATGATTGTGTTGCAACTGATTTGGAGGCATTAACTGTAATTATCGAATTTTAAGGAATGTAAAAGGTCACGTCTAATTTAAATTTTCGTCTAATTTTGGCTCTAAGATTTTAAAATATTCTGCTAAAATTTGGCTCCAAAAAAACAAAATGAATGACATGTGCCGTGTTTTATGTATATATTAAGTGTATGAAAAATAAATAAAACGCATCAATTAGCTTAGTGGTATAGGTGGTGGATGGTGTTGGGCTGGTTGGTCGCGTGTTCAAGTCTTGCACCCTACTTTTTTGTTTGTTTATTATTTTATTTTTTATTTTGTTAAGTGATCATGTTATATTTTAATGGAATATTGTTATTAACCCCTATCAAATGGATGGATCGGTTAAAAACCGATCCGTATACTAAAAATATGTAAGATATTATAATAAACTTATACAACAAAAGGTTAATAATTTGATTTCAAACCAACAAAAATGGAAAACCGAAATACCCGCAAACAAATGCACAAATTTGAAACGTTGTTAAGTTGTATATATATATATATATAGTAGCAGCATCAAAAAACTAGGTACATAAGTATCCAACAAACATACATCCTTAAATAATTATACCTAAACATCCCAAATTCGTAAAAACAAAGGTAACAAGCTTCCCACAAACAAATATTACATCTAAACAAATATTCACGGCTGTACCACAAATGGTCCATTAAACTATGTTGGGATGCATGGGGGTGTGTACTACAATGATAGAACCTAGCAGGGAATTTCCTTCGGCTTAAGCGTTCGCGATCATACAAGATCATTCTAACCTTGTAAATGGTTCGCCTCACATTCCAACGACCTTCTGACCTTGTGTATTCGTCGTTCAACAGTTTCCTTGCTTCTTCCATCCTTCCTTCACCTTCTGCCATTAGCAGCATACCAAGGACAAATGTAGCATCAGTTTGTCCCAACCGCGATGCCTGTTGCAACATCTCCTTTCCAAAAGCCTCATCACCCGCATAGAACTTTTTCATCTGATCAACACAATACAAAAAAAACATAAATATGTATGTAACAGAGTACCTCATCACCTACATATATAAAAACATCTTCATCTGATCAACACAATAATATAGAAACATAAATATGTATGTAACAGAGTACCATAAAAAAATTCAAATGAATGGAAAATAAATTGTACCAATCCATCTCTGAACAACATGTGTGAGTTTCCTTTCTCCCTCAAAAGTGCTAGCACTTCAGTTTTCTGTATCAAGAACCGAGTGGAAAAGATGGAATCAACTTCCATCCTTTTACACACCTCATCCGACTCACCGGCTCGTCTGAAGGATTTGCAACTGTAATGTAGGTAAACACAAAAGCAATATAAATCCCTCATATATGGTAATTTCTTAAACACTGTTCATTCACAAAATTCAATCTAAGCCCTAATAAATGTGCTACGGTTCATTAAAATCACACTTAATTAATCGCTTAAATAGGCAAATACAGTATTATTTAAGTTCAATCGATAGTGTTTACTAGGGTTATGAGACTTATAGAGTCTTGAATTTAAAAACGTCAGTCGCCCTAGAAGCCCCCAAATGCGCTAATATGTTAGCGATGACTCCCTCCGGAAGTTCAAAAAGCGATAATCCTTGTTCCATAGTCGATCAGCTTCGTTTTGGTAGTTGGAAGTCCATGGTTTTGATCTTTGTTTGAAGATTTGGTGATGCTCTGTTTCAAAGGGTTTGGAAGTTTGTACGCCGGGAAGTGAAACGTTGGGTGGTGAACTGTAATCATCACAAGCCTCCATTCTGGCCTTTTAGTAAATTACGGACATGCCCTTAAAAATAAAATGCTTCTTATTGGATTAGTAAGGGTATTTATGTCAATAACACATTTAATGTATATATTTAAACTTTTACAAATATGGTAACAAGATAAATTACTTTTATAGGTGATACAGAATTTTACAATAACATAATTATTTACATTCAAAAACTATTATGAAAATCTTAAACTTAGGATAAGATGTTTAATTCAAAAGATGACGATTTAATTATATCCTAAGTTTTTTATTGGCGTTCGTGACATAATTAAATGACGGTGTTTAGATTGAAACGAACTACTATACTTAAACTTAGGATAAGTTGTATTATAATATCCTAAGTTTGTTATTGGCGTATGTGACACAATTAAATGACGGCGTTTTGTTTGAAGCGAACTACTATACTTAAACTTAGGATAAGTTGTATTATTATATCCTAAGTTTGTAATTGGCGTATGTGACACAATTAAATGACGGCGTTTAGTTTGAAGCGAACTACTATACTTAAACTTAGGATAAGTTGTATTATTATATCCTAAGTTTGTTATTGGCGTATGTGACACAATTAAATGACGGCGTTTAGTTTGAAGCGAACTACTATACTTAAACTTAGGATAAGTTGTATTATTATATCCAAAGTTTGTTATTGGCGTATGTGACACAATTAAATGACCGTGTTTTGTTTGAAGCGAACTACTATACTTAAACTTATGATAAGTTGTACTATTATATCCTAAGTTTGTATTATAAACTTAGTATAAGTTGACATAATTAAATCATTTCATTACAAATTAAATGATGAATTCATTATTATCTAAGTTGTATTATAACCTTAGTATAGGTTGTATAATTAAACTTAGATTAAGTTGTATTATTATATCCTAAGTTTTCATTATAAACTTAGTATAAGTTGACATAATTAAATCATTTCATTACAAATTAAATGATGAATTCATTATATCCTAAGTTGTATTATAACATTTGTATAAGTTGTTGATGTGTCGTGAAAGGTCTTGTTTTACAATTTAGAAATGGAAATACCTAATAAATACTTTTCACACAACCAGGCAAGAATACCTGATCGAATGTAAGTATAGACTTGGTAAGTCCGAGTCGAACACAGGGAACGGTGGTTATTTAATAAAAATAGAAAATACTAATTAACTAGAAAAGCAGTAAATAGGGGGGCGTTTTAGTTCCGTGCGAACATATTAATTGAAATAATAAGTAAAACAATAAAAATACTTAAAATAAAGAATAGATAGGAAATAATAGGAAGGAATAACTAATTGTGTAAATAACTCCGATCAGATTCATATATCCTGATTAATTGCACGTTAATTATTTAACTGTGATTTCTTTTAGATTAACTTAGTTACTAATCAAAGATTCTAAGTTGAATGTAAATTAGTCAACGGTTCTGGTCTAACTAATTTCTATAACTTAGGTTCCAACATTAAACATCGATCCGATGTCGCAAGAATTGTATGTTTCTATTGCGTGTCTTTCCCTAACTTATGCTTTAAACATTCACGATTGATTATAATTGATCCTATTGGTATGACTCAACAATACCCAATAATTTCTTAATGTCTTAATCATTTTAGATTGTCTAGTACTTAATTTCTTAACCTCTCAAACTCAATATATTAAGCAATAGTCACAAACCTAGATTTAGTAACCATCAATAATCAATAATACTCAAGGAACTCAATCTCATCAATACTATTAATCACGTTAAGAGATATTAACTAACAATCACCAATAATTAAGGTTCAACGGATAATATAACCATCTTCAATTAAATAACTTAACAACGTGCAAATATAATCATTCAATAATCATTATCCAACGTTATTATTACACAACTACTAACAAATTCAATTCATCATCAAGTATTGTAAAAACAGCAGTATAAATCTCAAAAACATAAAGTAATCGAAACAAATATGAGTATTACAAACCGAAATAATGAATCACAAAGAACTAAATCGAAATAGAATCAACCTTTGCTCTTTGTGCCTCCAAATAAACCCTACAATTCGTAATAAAAGTGCCCTAGTCGCCTGGAAAAACCTTCTGTCGAAAATCCCAACCGACTCCTCAATTTAGGGTTTAAAACGCGTTTTATACTTTTCTGGAAAGTTGATCCATACGGTGTATGGAAATTCCATACGGCGTATGGATTGATTAAAAGCCCGGCCCAACTACGCGTACACTGGGCTTCCACCGCCTCATTACATACGGCGTATGGATATTCCATACGGCGTATGGAATGAAATTTCAGCCGAACTTTGATCTTTTCTTCTTTTATTCCTTCGGCTTCGCTCGTTTCTTCAAAATTGCATCATTTAACGTATGTATTGACTGTTTTCCGTTCTTTTCTTCAAAAAGCTTCATTTCCACATCTAATTGCAAATATGAATGAAATAAGTACCTAAACTTAATTAATTGCAATAAAAACATTCAAGAATAGGGGTGAAATACTACATAAATATAGTACTTATATGCGTTCATCAAACATCCCCCACTTGAATCCTACTTGTCCTCAAGTAGACTATTGATTCAAAAAAAATCAAAATCTTAAGAAAATACTCATCTCCATTAACCTAAATAACTAACAAAGGAATTACACAACATTACCCTTATTCAACTCAAACATTTAAATTTACAAATCTGTTAATTCTAAAAACAATTATTAAGAAACTTTGAGATTACAAAAATAATCTACACATAATGTTATTATTCTTAAAACATCAAATAGTTCACAATGATTACTGATATTGCTATCCACTTAAACAATTTATATTTAAATAATTGAGCTCAACTCATTATTATTCACATAGATGTTCCCTTAAACTCCCAATAGCTATATACTCCCATACTCATAACATGCCAATATTACATATTTTGAAGTTTTAATGAAAACAATCATTTTTCAAATCAAGACATAGGTGACAGGTCTGTGCCTCAACACAACAAAGCGACATAACTTGATTTTGGTTTAGCAATATAAAATTTTTAATCAAACCATTGGTGACAAGTCTGTACCTTAGTACAACAAAGCGACTTAATTTGACTACATTTTAAAATCATGAGTTCATTTAAACTCTTTTTGCTCTTTTTCATTAAATATACTGGCGAAGACCAGGTCTGTACTTTCGTACAACAGAGGAAACAACACCCAATATATCCCCAAATGATATTAATTAAATTCCAAAATTATGGCATATTGCACACTACTCATATGAAAATTAAGACATACGTCATACATAACTAAAGTTCATCTAAAAGTAACATCTACTCCTTTATTTTCATTTCTTAAAAGCTCAAAAATTCTTATATAAATCGCCTATCAATACATCATATAATGAAGCTAAATAACATTTTCCAAAATTTAATATTTAATTAAAAGTGTAAAAAATTTTAAAAATATCCTACATTGTTACAAAATAATTATCTCTAGAAAACAAAAATTTTAATTTACAAATTTGGTTGAAAAATGAGCAACTCATAACCTCCTAGTTACGTATCTTAATGAGATAACTATTAGTCCAAATTACAGCATTCTCTACTCACTTAACAGGACAATTATGTAGAAATTCAACTCTTTTCTCTCCCATCCCCCACTTAAAGATGTATAATGCCCTCATTGTACAAATAATCAAAAACTAAAACGAGAAAAGGAGAAAAGAAATTAGACAGAAAAACTCCCCTGGAATAGTGTGTGAGTTATTGTTTAAACAAGGCCAAAAAGATATTCATCACAATTCCTTGATTCATTTCATTGAACTTACTGCCAACATCTCACGTGCACACAACAAATTCTGAGGGATCATCAACAAACAAGATTAAACAATACCAATTTAAAACATCCTAATTAAACACAAACACAACTAAACCTAATGCAAAAAACGATAATATCTGAACTACAAATAAAGATAATAATAATAATAAAAATGTCTGGAATCAATAACCAAATAGGATGCATATCATCCTAATCACTGTCCTCCTCCTCATCCATGCTCCGATACTGATGAGAAGGTTCTCCCTGATCTGGCTGCGGTGGTGGTGATCGCATAAACTCCTGTGGCATATGATACTGGAAAGGCTGATAAACAAGATTAGCAGGACCAAACAGCTGCTGAAACAGGTCATCATGATAATCCAAATGAGCACTAGTCTGGTGGAAGTGCTGCCTCTGCATAAGCTCCATTTGGTCAAACCTGCGAGTATGGCTGAGGTTCATCTGTGTAAGTTGCTGTTGTAGCTGATCAAACTCAGCAGCATAACCTCTGTTGCGACCATGAGCCGCTCCTCGACCTCTACCTACATCACCTCTAGCTGCAGCAACCCTAGCCTGTCTAAGCTGCAAGGCCTGCCCCATCTGAGTGGTGGGAACCCAATAATATAGCTCAGCATCACCACCATATATACTGCACGGCTCAATAAGATCTAAAGCCACTAATCTCCGTGCTGTCAAGCACTCCATACCAGGCTGCACAACAGTGCACGTACCCATCTCAGCCTGAGTCTCTAACACAAAATGTCTTGCCAATCTCGTAACGAAATGACCACCACATAAACTACTCGAACTCCTAGTACCAATGGCTCTCTTAGACATCCACCTAGCCAATCTCCAAGGCACATTAACTAGCCTCTTCCTCACAATCAAACTCGTATAGAATAAATCAGGCTTAGAAACCTTTTCCGGTCCCTCTCGACGGCCAACAATGGTAAATGTCAACAACCGGTGAATGAGACGGTGACGAGGATCTCGAATAGCTCGATAAGAAGGGGTTGTATCCCCATAACTACCCTGAGCAATAGACTAACACTCATGCTCAATCTCCAAGTCTGTAAGCTTCGTTACTGCACCAGCTGAAATATGATCCATAAAATTTGGGTTGTGGACCTCATTAGGCTCATACAGTCCAATTCCAAGAGCAAACTCAACAAGAGACATCTGTCTAGGCTGACCACCTAGCTGAAATGAAATAGTCTCGGCAGTCCAGTCGGTCGACCTGTGATTGAACCGAAATGTACTATAAAACTCCACCACCAACTCTCTATATATCTACTCCGGAATGCTGAACATCCTGTACCAGGCATAAGAAACAAACCCAATGTTACCATCCTGAAGTCTATACGGGACATAAAGTAAGTTCCTAATCGTCTCGTGCCCAGTGGCAAACCCGTTTCTCTCAACCACATGCTCCAAAGCACTCCAATCTATAGCATGAAAAACCTCAATTGGCTGATCAATATTCTCAGCCAAACGCTCATTAACTGATATCTTATAGTCTCCGAATATGAACCATGAAAAGTAAGATATATGTGGGTTCTGATCAATGGATTGCCCAATGCCTGACCGCCTCTAGTTTTCCTGCTAGCCATTTAACTGCTAAGAAAAATATTCATTAATAAAACAGGAAATGCAAATAAGGTGCCACAAGAAATTTCGGCAACATTTCGGCTTAATAAGGAACAATCTACCATTAAGGTTTAGCCTAAACTTACCACAACAAACACAATTTCATATACCTTAATTTGCATTATGAACCAAAAATTACGCAAACTGCTAAAATATATACACTTATTAAAAATTCATGACAATAATCGAATCAAATGCAACATAACAATTTGGTACCATTATGAATCATACAAACAATTAACTTCCCACAATTACTCAAACTTAGAGCATTAGTAACTAGCAATCATTCATACCATATCACAATGAATTATTATAAAATGCACTTTGATATAAATTCGAAAAACGACAATTTATCACACAACCGTAATCACAAACACTTGTGTACCAAACAAATATTCGCATTAATCATCGTGTGACCAGAAAAGTTTAACAAGCTCAATTCAAAACCCTAGCAAATGAGTACATGAACCAACCACATCATATATATAAACGCATAAAATCGAATAATGCATACAATTCAAAACCTTGCAAATTGAACATGGCATTTCATTCTATAGTTCATGGCAAACATAATCCAACCAATATTTCTGAACAATCATGCGCAAACACAAGATACCCAAATTGCATACGTAAACCCTAATTACAAATCTTGCAATGTAACCAATGAAATCGTAAAATACGAGTATACCTTTGTAGAGGGAGTTGCGAGAATGAAGAATACGCAAAAAATAATAGTGAAACGTGGCCGGAATGGTGGTGGTCGGAGAGTAGCAGCAGCAGTAGTGGGGATGGTGGTTTGTTTTGATTTCAAAAATGGAGAAGAAAGGGGCTGCATCCGGTTTATGCAATTTTGATCCATACGGCATGATGTGACTCAAATAGTCATGTTTTTAAGGGCAATATTCCGCACTTTTTGGACGTATCTTTAGTGAAAACATTCCAAAATGATCATTATTTACTGAAATTCACTAAAGTGGTCTAAATATAGGCGTTGCTGCAAAAATCACCTAAAACGTCCAAATAACAAGCAAATTAGAGCGAATAAACATGCACAAAATCCTCCGGCCTCATTTACCTTATATAGATCACATTCTAACTTCATCATATGATAAAACAGGTAAAATCGAGATGGGAAAATCAAGAATCATGTAAATCGGATAAAGGACGGAGAAGACTGAGCGTTATCAGACACTACAAAGTCAATTCGGCTATGCTTAAGCTATACACATCCAATTTCAGTGAAGTTGGTATCATTAGAAGCGTAACGGAATTACGAAGACACAGGCGAAAGAATCAGGTTAAACGGACGCATAACGAAGGAGATATGCGCGTTTTAAGCAACGAACGAAATCAGACGGACACCGTATACGGCCCTGGCAACCATATACGGCCCTATACAGACCGTATACGGCCTTGTATACACCGTATACGGCCCTACCAAGGCCGTATACGGCCCCCTGCCCCTGTATGCTGCTTCGTTTGCTTGTACGTGCTATTTCGCGAGTTGTACGGAAGATTTGAAGCTTTGCCTATAAATAGAGGGTCACCCCTCCTCATTCCAAACACCTTAACACATTCACACATTCTCACATTTCTCTCACTTTCATTTCTCTCTTTTTCTTTCACTTTCTCTCTCTAACTTTCTCTCTCTAGCACTACTCTTAGGAGTTAGAGGAGAAAGGTTAGGGTTGAGCTTACGGTTCGAGTCTAGATGAAGGTTTAGCTTGGTAATATTGTTGTAACGAGTTTTTCAAGTTCAGACTATTTGTAATCCTCAGTATTACGCTGCTGTATTCCCGGTGATATCTAAACTTTACTTACTGTTATAATGCTTGTGCTTTATGTTATTTCAGTTTGTATTCTACATATTGCCATGTTTATAGAGTAGTTTAATATTGTGATTGTTGAAATGTAGATATTAGGAGTAGGGATGATGTTAAATTAATATTTCATTTATACAATTGGAAATTGTTATGCTGTGTATCTGGTTAAGCTTATCCTGAATATAGATCTAGTCTCTCATCACCCTTTCCGGACTTTCACGTGACTGTTGCCCTAGGATAGGATCTGATCAACCCTAATACTATGAATATGCAGTTATCTTCAGTTACAGTATGAAACTATGAACTTTCCTTTAAAAGGCACGGTACTTCGTATAGCGTTGGAAACACCTCGTGTGGAGTACAAATACGTGGAAGCTAAGGAAATGCCATGGATTGTTTCATCGTGAATTACCTAGAAGTGACCCTTCTAGAACTGTGGTCTAGGAATCAAAGCTGTGGAAATGCTTGTTGCACCGTACACCGTTAGTACACCTAAGATCTGGAACACTGTGGAAATGCTTAAATGCCCAGTATACCGTTAGTACATCTAGGGTTTGGAACACTGTGGAAATGCCTGATTGCCCTGTACACCGTGATTATTCCTAAGGATGAACGCCTGACTGTAAAGGAGGGTCTATATTTACGATGGTTAAGTATGTGCTTCAACAGATATAATACAGGGTAGTGTCAATTATAATACCTAGACATGCAAAACCCTAATCTGACCAATAGTTTAACATACATAGGATACAATTAGTATTTGCCATGATAAAAGTAAATAGACGATTAGGTGTTAAGAAAGGTCGGTAAATACAATTGCGGTCTGTTGCCTTATGCCTGCTCCCTAGATAAATCAAGGGTGACTTTGTCTTATTCAAGCAAAAGTTCAGGGTGGTTTGAAAACAGCCTGATCTGATCAGAATCATGATAACCTAGGATTCCAGTGACATATGCTTCTAGGGTTTCACCTGAACGTAGGGTCCTAGCGTTTACGCCGAAAGTATGTCTGCTCTTTATCTGGTAAATCTCCAATTAATTTTATAATGAACATCATCCCGAAACCCTAATTATCCAAGTTTCAGCAATCACATCTCTACCTGTCTGCTTATTCCCTATCTCTTATCTCTGTTATTTACTTTACTGCACTTAAAAAAAAATTAGAAAAACAAACCTATCAAAAATCTATCTACCTACCCCCATCCTATTAGCAACCATAATCTTTGGTGATTCACTTCATTTCAATTCGCTCCGATTTAAGAACGACCTCGAGTTATACTTACTGCTTGCTCCCAAGGTAGGTAGTACTTATAGTTTGAGCCCCAGCTCATATAAATTTAAAACTCACTGTCCGCCGCCTCTGTTGACGTTGGAACAACGACCGGAGTTAAATCCGACCGACCGATAGAGCTGTGACACGGCGTATGGATTTTCCATACGGCGTATGGATTAAACAAGCCCATGTGAAAATCAATTGAGCCCAGTCAATGGCCCAGCAGCCCAACTTCAATCCATACGGCGTATGGATGTGAAAAACGGAAACTTTTTGAAAAACGGCTACCTCCCTTTTGCCACTAACATGCCACGTATTTTATAATTAAACCACATACCTGGAGGAGTACAATGACTTCAAAACTTCTAAATTCCAAACTATACAAATAACAACTAAATTCAAACAATAATTAACAAAACAATTAAATAAAATTCAAAAATTACTCATTCACGCATAAAATAAAATCTGTTCAACACTCAGCATGCAAAATAGATAGATAAAGTCTAGAAAAACAAAATAACAATAAATCCAATGACATAAAAGTTGTAGAAGAGAGAAAAACTAGTGCATAGGATAGAGAGATAAGAAACGCTCAGTGACTTTTGCAGTAACATTATCCATTCCATGTCCAAAGGTCGGAAAATTAGCTAAATGAGCACTCGCAACAGGTTGAAGATTAACTAACCACCAACCGATGTCTCTAACAATCTTGTTCACAGTGCCATCCAGTGCCAACACAACCTTACCATTCTCATCCAAAGTTACCTCACGATCCGGGTTAGCCTCTTCCAATTCACTCATGAATTCATAAAATGATTCATTAATGTTCTCATGCTTAGACATCACCGGACTACGCTTAAGATCTCTTACCCTTTTTTCGATCTTCTCAATTGCTACTTCTTGACGATTAGTAAACTCCAAACCAGACTCCTTGAATATTTCTACCAATTTTATGTATACCTCCACCATTCCAAAATGAAAATGCTCACGTGGTGTGAGCACCTTATCCAAAACTACCAAAGCATCCAAATTTACTACAAGAAAGATGGCTAAATCAATAGTGACATTGGGATGAATGAAACTAAGATTAGACCTTTTTCCTTCTTCCTTAGCCAATAATTACAACTTCTGAATCATATTCTTAAGGTAGTATGGATTGGTGTTATGCACAATCACTCTATGAGGAGTAGAGTCTCTCAAATGATCGTCTAGCTGCAACAATTTCACCAACTCTCTTAAACTAGCCACAATTTCTTTATCCACTTCAGAATTAGGATTTCTAGTTGCCGTGTACAACGCTCTTAGCATCCTATGAAGACATGCTGCCTGATTCGAAGAGTAGGGAAAAGAAGACTGCACCAACGCCTCATAAATCGCAGTGTCACTAGTACAAAAATGAGATTTGGTCACACATAGCCAGAATTAAACGGCCACACATTTGAATATTTATGTGGCTAAAGGTACCAAAATAAAATTCAAGTTATTAGTTAGCCACATATAAACTCCGATCATGTAACCATTCGGGAATGTATTGCCACACCTTCGAACATTTATGTGGCTAACGGTCACAACAATTTTTTGACTGATTATTTAGCCACATATGAATTGGAACGCGTGACGAATGAAGAGTAAGTTTGAAGCATTAGTCACGATATACATATAAAACGTGACAAATCTATGCCACACACTTAAATCACTATGACCAAATGCTATATATCGTCACATGAGGTAATTGTTTATGTGTCTAAATCATAGAGTCGAGTTTGTCACACATAATTTTAGTGTAGCCAAAATCCGGTACATATGGTCACATAACTATTATGTGTATCTAAACTTTAGCATGTGTTAATTTGTCAAAAGCTAATGTGTATAGTCACATTTATTTCTAGCACGATCGTGTGACTATATGGATTTATAATAGCAACACCATATCACAAATGTGTATCTAAACGATATTTATGGTCACACTCTAGGTGATTATATGTGACCAATATATTTATAACAGTCACGTCGTTAAATATTCATGTGGCTATTATTTAGGGCAAAAATGGGCAAAAATTATAATGATTAAATTTGATATTAGTTACATTGAGTGTTTGTGTGTCTAATTCATTAGACTTTATATGGTTACATGAGGTAATTGTTTACGTGTCTAAATCATAGAGTCGAGTTTGTTACACATGATTTTAGTGTAGCCAAAATCCGGTACATATGGTCACATAACTATTATGTGTGTCTAAACTTTAGCATGTGTTAGCTTGCCAAAAGCTAATGTATATAGTCACATTAGTTTCTAGCACCATCATGTGACTATATGGCTTTATAATAGCCACACCATATCACAAATGCGTATCTAAATGATGTTTATGGTCACATTTTAGGTGATTATACGTGACCAATATATTCACAACAATCACGTTGTGAAATATTCATGTGGCTATTATTTAGGGCAAAAATGATTATCATTAAGTTTGATATTAGTTACATTGAGTATTAGTTTGTGTATCTAAATCAGGAGACTTTATATTTCAGATGAAGTAATTGTTTATGTGACTGGATTATATATTCGAATTTGTCACACGTGATTTCAGTGTAGCCAAAATCCGGTACATAAGGTCACATAACTTAATATGTGTGTCTAAAGTGTAGTGTGTGTTAGAATGCCAAGAGCTAATGTCACTACAAGAAAAATAGGTATTTAAGACGGCCTAAAAGTGTGCCAAATACTCAAAAAACCATGCCAAATGGTATTTGGCACAGTCTTGACACACTTTTGGCTCTTTCCTAAATATAAGGGTGCCAAATACATTTGGATCGCCCGAAAACCGTCCCAAACAGTACTTGGCACGGGTTTAGGACGATTTTACACATTTGTGCCAGATGAAGAGTATTTGGCTCGATTGGTAAAACGCGATGCCGAATGTGCATTTGGTACGGTTTTCTTCCCTCCTTAAAAAGTAATTGGCACCATAACCTTCCAAATTTGTATTTGGCACAATTTTTACCCTTTCCAAATACCTTCACAATCGAGAAAAAGATGGGGAAAAAAACAATTTGCAGCTGAATTCGTAATCCAATTTATTCACTCAAGTTTCAATTTCAGTAAACTACAGTAGCATATTCAAACATGCGTTTACATAAATTACATGTACTATGACAAGATAAGTTACTCCGTAATAAGAATAACTATTAATGCATTGTAGGAACTCTATTTGAAAGATACAAAGTAAACCCATGACTTCAATTCCCATCATTCCGTCATTGACATTGTTATGTTATTAAACCAAGAAGGGTGATATGATATACAGATGCTTTGGGTATTGCTGAAATAGGATAAGACTTCACGTCCCCACAAACATGAGCATGCCTCTCAAAGCTTAAATAAAGTCGCATCCACAAGTCTCCTTTACAATTACAACCAACATTTAATCCATCTGATTCATCCACCAACCATAACTCGACTGCCTGAAATTTAAAATGGATCAAGATATTAATTACTTACACGCTATCTAAGACTAATAGTTAACATATTAGGTAATTTGGTATTTCTTATAAAGGTAGCAATTTAGCCTTACTTAGAAATGGGTCGATTTGGGTTGTGGTTTACCTTAAACGTATCAAGTACAAATAAAATAGCTCAAAAGGGACCCCCAAAATCGTTCTATATCAAATAAATAAGTTATTGTAGTAAAGAATAGAATGTGCATAATAAAGATCAATACATTGATAATTTATAATATCTCTAAAACAACTGGAAAAAAAGGTATTTGCGGGTCAAACGAATCTTATATCGCCCATTATACCCGTAGTAAAAATGGCCTGTTTCACTCGACTTGTCACACACCCTGCCTATCTTGCGCCTTCAATAAAATCTTCCCGGGTTCTATCAAAATCTATCACACCAAAGAAATAGAAACAAGAGAAAACGATGATACCTTGAATACGGATTCAAATTGGTCACATGGGACTGTTTCACACTTTTGGTATGCTTTAAGAGCCGCAGCCTCACTATACGCACCTGGCAGACCCTATAATAACCAACAAAAACTATAATGTAAGAATGAAAGTAAGATGCCTATATATGAAATAATCGTGTATTACCTGGTAAGCAATTCGGACCTTTGAACCATCGTTACTAGAAGAGACAAGATCCGTATCTGGTAAAGGCTTTGAAAATTAAACATTTATTGATAAATCATGCTTGAAGCACTTCCCTATAAGTTGTTCTACTTAAACCCTAGCAATTAGGCTCCACCAATAGCATCAAGTTATTATAAAGACATCGTCTTATTGCAAACATAAAAGTTACCACTAGTCATTATTACTTTGATCAAAGTCCATTTTCTCTTATATAGCTTCTCTTTCAGCTCTGTAAATTATAAATCCCACATCAAATGATAATCAAGATTCCATAGTGTAAAACTTGTAGAAACTACATAGATAATAAAAAGACTACTATTTCTATGCATGGTGATTCAAAATGCAACCATAGCAAAATAAAGATGGACCACAAGTCACGATACAGCAGTGGCTATACAACAATTAGTGTTGCTTAATGACCTGATGGCTACCCAAAATGGTATCATCAAGAAAACTCTATAATCTAAAATCGGTTCATACTATCGCCACTTCTAAGTTGCAAATATGTATTTGAGTTATAAGATTGTTTCGAACTTGATTAATCATTCAACAAAATAAAAATTTCAGGAGCATTAATTATTCTTATTAAGTTTAAGAGTATAATGAGACAGCATATTCTAACTAAATGTGATCATGCTTTTGCAATCATCATACTATTGAGTAACACACTACAAGTTTTCGTAGTAAATTAATTTAACTACAATACAAAAAGGATATCGTTGTATATCACTGCAATATTTCATACATCACATAATAGAGAATCAAACTTATCCACTTATCAATGAAATTAAAATCCTCTAATCAATTAAACAAGGATAATAAGTCATAAGCATTTATAGATGGATAATTGATAATATAACGCATAGCTAATGAAAAACTAAGGTTAGGAAGAGAACCTTAAATCTGCGAGCATGAATTCAGTAAACAGAAACCTATAACAACAAGATCGAGCAGATAATTACCAAAATGAATGAGGAAAATAAATAGTTGATGAACATTGAGAGACACATGATATATGAATTCTTGATTCTCCCAATCAGCTTGTACCGCAATCCCTGTGTTTACCGCATTCGTTATTACACCGTCTCGCGCCATTTCTAATCGATTTTTATTATAATTCTTGATCGTCAGATGAATCGGTGGTGATATCATTGATATGATCGTATGTAATATTGTTATTTGAGCGATATCTAAGGTGGAGAATGAGAGAGCAACTATGGGCTACTGAAACTCAAAGCAGATAGAGGGAAGGCCATTAGGGTTTTGATTTAGGGGAAAACGGGACGGGACCATAACAAGTGTAGGCGGGACTGAAAATCAATTTCAATTATTCAAAGTATATATACGTAGTACAAAACTTATTGAAGTAAATCTCAACTTTTTTTTTAGAAAAAAAGTACTTAAAGTAATTTTAGCACTTGTATTCAAAACATTTATAATCGTTATTTTTCTAGTTTTTATTTATTTATATATTTTTTTAAAGATTTCAACATTTAAGTTAATGGCTTACCAAAGGTTTAACAAAATATAAAATAGTTATACAAGTTATGGTATAACAACGTGACATATGCCACTATTAATAATGGGATATATTACTAATATTACATATGCCATTTTTAAACTTAGGATAAAAATAATTCGTCATTTGGACATATATGACATTATCCTAAGTTTAATAATGAAATATATGATATATGACATTACCAATATCACATATGCCACTATTAAACTTAGGATAAACTTAATTCATCATTTTGAAATACATGACATTATCCTAAGTTTAATAATTGAATATATGATATATGACATTACCAATATCACATATGCCACTATTAAACTTAGAATAAAATTAATTCATCATTTGAAATATATGATATTATCCTAAGTTTAATAATGAAATATATTACTAGTATCACGTATGACACTATTAAACTTAAGATAAAATTAATTTATCATTTTGAAATATATGACATTATCCTAAGTTTAATAATGGAATATATGATATATGACATTACCAATATCACATATGCCACTATTAAACTTAGGATAAAATTAATTCATCATTTGGAATATATGACATTATCCTAAGTTTAATAATGAAATATATTACCAATATCACGTATGCCGCTATTAAACTTAGGATAAAATTAATTCATCATTTGGAATAGATGACATTATCCTAAGTTTAGTAATGGGATATATTACCAATGTCACATGTGCCACTATTAAACTTAGCATAAAATTTATTCATCATTTGAAATATATAACATTATCTTAAGTTTAATAATGAAATATATTACCAATATTACGTATGCCACTATTAAACTTAGGATAAAATTAATTCATCATTTGGAATATATAACGTTATCCTAAGTTTAATAATGGGATGTATTACTAATATCACATATACCACTATTAAACTTAGGATAATTAGTTCATCATTTTGAAATATATGATATTATCCTAATTTTAATAATGGAATATATGATATATGATATTACCAATATCACATATGCCACTATTAAATTTAGCATAAAATTTATTCATCATTTGAAATATATAATATTATCCTAAGTTTAATAATGAAATATATTACCAATATCACGTATGCCACTATTAAACTTAGGATAAAATTAATTCATCATTTGGAATATATGACGTTATCCTAAGTTTAATAATGAGATATATTACCAATATCACATATGTCATTATTAAACTTAGGATAATTAGTTTATCATTTTGAAATATATGACATTATCCTAAGTTTAATAATGAAATATATGATATATGTAATTACCCATATCACATATGCAACTATTAAACTTATGATAAAATTAATTTTTGGGCATTTATAACATTATCTTAAGTTTAATAATAGAATATATGATATATGAAATTACTAATATCACATATGCCACTATTAAACTTAGGATAACATTAAACTTATTGGTCATTTCTAAATCCATCGAATTTGAGACCAACTTTTTTTTGTCTTTTTTTATTATTTTACACCATAGAAGTACAACTAATCAAATTAAATTATCGAAAAAATATTTATGTACATTTAGATTATGAACTCAAAGTAGAAATGTTACAATGTTATATAAATTAAAACTTTTGTTATTTAAAATTCCATACAAAAATTTGGAAAATTCTTGAAAAATTCAAACAACCCGCCCATTCCATATAGAGCGCTCATCTTAATTAATCTACTAACCTAAACCCCTAAATTTCTAGCCGCAAAAATATCCCTTGTTCTCTGCGGTTACATTAAAATTGTTTCCAAACGCTACATAAAGCTTCTTGAAATTGTAGAAGAATAAAATCACAGATTCATCACTGTTGATACGGTACTCATCAGGTCAATCAAAACCCTAATTGGACTTTCCCAGTCAGGTACTTGAAAATTTACTACTTTTATATCCGTCGATTTAGGTTCATGTTGTGTTTAGTCGGTTTGATTTTGGTGGAAAGGTTTTTGTGTATTAACCGAGGTTTTTAACGACCCTGTACTTTTGGATTGTTGATTTAGACACTTTTCTATGGGTACTCTCGAATGTAAGTAAGATATAATCATTTCAATGGTTTGTGACTGGTGTAACTTGTTGAGATTGAAAATATCATCTATACAATCATGATCTTATAAGGTCGGTTTGATCGGTTTATTTAAAATTGCAGTATGTTTTGTTTCAATTGTGTAGATAGCTTTATTTGCTTGCCTTCACAAATGTTAACAGAGTTTGTGAAGGATTAATTGTGTGCGTTATAGGAGCATACACTATATGAAGCAATCTAGACTTCTATGGATTGTTTGAGAGTTGAAACTTCATAAGATTTATTATCTTGAGTCTGGTGATTGGTGATTAAAGGAACTAAGTAACAACAAAAGTATATGAAATTGAAAGCTAGCATATCTACTGAACCATGATTATTATTCAATTCCACTTGACATAATTATCCTATCATCTAGTTTTTAGGAAATAAGTTGATTGTTTGACTCGTGGTGAGCATAGTGATCACCGTGTGGAACTTAAAGTAACTTGGAATTTAGGGACGAAATTGTAACCGGGATTATTGAACTTAATGTGCTCAAACTGGTATGAATTAAGAATCATCATTTAGAAGTTGTAAGTTCATCGTCTTTTACCACTATCTTGCCTCAATGTTCTTTTTTTGCATGTAGACAACACAATGAAGTACCATTCATCACAACGGCTGTTTCTACATTCTAATCCTAAACATTTTGTGTATTTGATTTATACTCACTTTTAATTATGTTAATGTAAATTAAAGATAACTTACAAATCACTATGAATAGCTTCACTGTTAAAATAAACTTCAATACGAAGACTGCAATCTGTTAACTTTGTATTCTTGTTGCTTATCATTGTGTTTGTCACTTTGTTGGGCCTCATGAGAGCTCATGGTGCATGAGTGCATGTCTAGACATCTACTATGTGGAGCAGCTGCGACTAGTGTTGCCGCCTATCACTCAATATTATCTTACTAACTAATGTGTTTGCTTCCTTAACTCTAATAAATATGCCTTCAAGCTTAATGGTTTTATACTTATGCTAATCTCATGTTCCCAATTTTAATTTTCGACTCCTACCTCCTGCATATCTGCTTCGAATTCAGATCACCTTTTCTGAGTATGGCACTATTAAGAAAAGCACACATGATGATTTTCCCCTAGTCTAACACACTAAAGCTGGTGGCAACTTGTGGAGAAGGGTGGCCTGGAATTGGTGGTACAGTCTGTGGGTCTCCATGAGCGAACTTGCACTAGTATACAAGGTACATCTGACTAGCAATCAATTTCTTTTTATTTTATTTTTAATTCAGGGTTTAATCATGTGACCATGAAGATAATTCTCGTGATAATGTACTTTGCTTTATATGGTGTATTTAGGTATATATAATCTTCCAAAATCACAAAACTATCTATGTACAACAGACACACTTCAAAGAGTGTAGATCAGAAAAGTACAACCTACTTAATTATTGTATTGGCCTTATGCTTTTTACAGTATGAAGTTTCTAGAGGCAGGACCCAAGACAAAGAAGAGCTCAAGCTGTCTTCGCGTTAATTTTCTTATTACAACAGGTGATTATTTTTTATAATGTCGTTAAATATGTATTTATTGCTATTTTAAGAATAAGTTAATAAACTATGCCATTCAAAGCTTTGAACATGGTGTCACTGCCCGAGTTAGCTGTGCCTTTGTTCCATTACAATTACTAGTATTTGATTCTTGTACTAACACGATAATTGACCGTTGGCTGAAATTTTACAAGTTAAGGAACCTGGCCCACTAGGAAGACCGTCAAAAATTGTTGACAAAGATGGTGATTCGGGAATGGTAATCTGCTATAACAATGCCATGATGAAAATTGTACGTCGGATATGCCTTTAGTTGCCTCATAACCTTATGGCGGTAAATTCTTTTAACATTTCCTAGTTTGATGCTGCTTAAATGAAATAGTTGTGTCCAATTGTAATGAAAATGGTGGTAGTGTTACTGCTGGAAATTAATAAATCTGGTATAAAGTACAAGATATTGGCTTTTAGAGGGAAAAGAGCATGCTATTACCGAAGATTATAACCACATAAAAGAGAAAATGGAGTACATGATGGTAAAAAGGTAGCAGTATAGCACGTTACAGAATTTCAATCTCAAATTGACTGTAGGTTTACATCTTGGAATTCTGAATCTTTAAACCCATTTTCATTATTTCATTTGAGGTTTCTATTAGTTTACATAAAATCTCATTGTTTGTATCAACTCGTATTATGACACTGATTAGATTTGTCATGTATGTTCTCTTCAGCGATTTTTTATCCTCCTCTATATTAAATTTGAGGATTCAACACTTTTAGAAAATACACTTGTATATCATATATATAACAGATCTTGAGACGAACGAGTGCCTTAAAAGGAACTGCGGTTGCTGGATCGGTCTGCAAACATCATAGTGCTTGCAAGGTAAGAAAATCAAAGGGCTTTATTCATCCACAACCATTACTATCACTTATTTCGTAAGTTATGCTTTTAATTTGTTCTTAGGTCACTTTTAGGGGAAGGGTATGTGATTGCTCTACGTTTAATGGGTGCAATAGAGAGAGAAGCAACATACACGTCTTGTAAAGGTATGCATACTTCTCAGCTTGCTTAGGTGAGTTTTCATTTTTGAATTATTATTTTGTTCTTGTTTTTAAAGATATATTGAATGATCTCATTTAATTCATATTTGTTTTATAGGTGTCTAATTTCCGGATGTAGTTGGCCACGAGGTATAGCTTGTAAATGTGATGGGCATTTATGTGAGTCAAGAAGTTAGGCGTAGACAAGCAGTGGCAAAATGGGCCTTTATGGTGGATTTCTGTAAGTGGTCAAAAAAGAATTTGAGTACGTAGAATTGAAGCTTCTTGAAGATGATTTTGTACATTTTTATATCAAAGGTTTAAAGGCTTATAATAAGTAGATTAAAGCTAACTTCGTTTTGTATTTTCCATATTGAAAAATGACTACCTGAATGTGTAATTGTTGTTACGTTGTGGACATAATATCAATGTATTTGTTTTTAGTTCAAGATCAAACATTTTAAGTATCTAGGATCAACTAATATATTCTAAGACTTTTAGTAATTGTACGTGTGTTTCGTTTCTTTGGATTGATGTTTTATCAAATTCATTTTCGACTTTTGAATCTTGATAATAGTTATTGATAAGTAATGGTATTAGGTGGTGTGAACTTATTTTACCAGATTTATCATCGAATATTTTGACATTGTGAATTATTTCGGATAATCGGATATCCGAAATTTCAGATATCCAAAATTTCGGATTTCGGATAGTGGATTTCGGATAGCGAATTTCAAAATGTCACAAAAACATAAAAAAAAGTAGCCATTGGATGAAAAATAGTCACACAAAATACACGTTTACTTGACCTTAAAGAGCATAATGTCACACTTATTAACACTTTTTGCTACTTTTGTCTTAATTTTATGTGACCAACTTCAAATATAAAACAATCGTTGTGAGACTAAATGTTACAAAATGCCATACAAACATGAAATTCAAGTGGCCATTTGATGAACAATAGTTGCATATGGTCACACTTATTAACACTTTTGGCCACTTTAATCTTAATTTTATGGGACCAAATCCAAATATAAAACAATCATTATGTGACTAAATGTTACAAAACGTCACACAAACATAAAATTCAAGTAGCCATTGGATGAACAATAGTCATATAAAATACACATTTACTTGACTTTAAAAAGCATATGGTCACATTTATTAACACTTTTGGCTACTTTTTTTCTTAATTTTATGTGACTACATCCAAATATAAAACAATCGTTGTGTGACTAAATGTTACAAAATGCCACACAAACATAAAATTCAAGTGGCTATTGGATGAACAATAGTCACACAAAATACACGTTTACTTGACATTTAAAAACATATAGTCACACTTATTAACACTTTTGACCACTTTTGTCTTATATTTATGTGACCAAACCCCAATATAAAACAATCGTTGTGTGACTAAATGTTACAAAACGCCACACAAACATAAAATTCAAGTGGCCATTGGATGAACAAGAGTCACACAAAATACACGCTTACTTGACTTTAAAAAGCATATGGTCACATTTATTAACACTTTGGGCCACTTTTGTCTTAATTTTATGTGACCAAACCCCAATATAAAACAATCGTTGTGTGACTAAATGTTACAAAACGTCATACAAACATAAAATTCAAGTGGCTATTGGATGAACAATAGTCACATAAAATACATGTTTACTTGACTTTAAAGAGCATATAGTCACACTTATTAACACCTATGGCCACTTTTGGCTTAATTTTATGTGACCAAATCCCAAATTAAAACACTTGTTGTGTGACTAAATGTTACAAAACGCCACACAAACATAAAATTCAAGTGGCCATTGGATGTACAATAGTCACACAAAATACATGTTTACTTGACTTTAAAGAGCATATGGTCACACAAAATACAAGTTTACTTGACTTTAAAGAGCATATGGTCACACTTATAAACACTTTTGGTCACTTTTGGCTTAATTTGATGTAACCAAATCCCAAAGTAAAACAATCGGTGTGTGACTAAATGTTGCAAAACGCCACACAAACATACAATTCAAGTGGCCATTGGATGAACAATAGTCACACAAAATACACTTTTACTTGATTTTAAAGAGCATATGGTCACACATTTTATAGTTTTGGTTACTCTTTTTAAATGGATACGACCACTAACTCGCTAATGTCACCGTATGTACCCTATGGTCGCTCGACCTTTCGTCACACCTACGTTAAAAAACCAAGTGTGACTATATACATATAGTCACACTTTTTTGGTGCAACAAAATCTCAATTTTGTTCTAGTGTGTACCGTATTTTCTGCTTGGTGAAAAATTCCTTCTCCTCCTCAATCCTCAATTCCAATGCTGCCTTGAAATCGATAAGGTCATCTAAAAATTGCTGCTCATACCCAAACTGTCTTTCTATTTCTGCACTATCTAACAAATTCTGAATTAGAACCAACTGATCATCCGTGAAATACACTACAGATTTCCTTATCAGTTCAGCTGTGAAAGGAATGTCCCATCTGAATTTCTCAATAGCATGTAACAACTCTTGACATGTTGAAGTGATAGGAACAGCTTTACGACCTAAATGAGTAAATGATGGAATAGTGTCGTCAGAACTAGAATCAGAACTATCATAGTTCATTCCCCTAACCATGTTGTAATTGTTTGCATCACTTTCAAAACTTCTCGCCATCGGATAAAAACCTAAATAAAAATTAAATCTGAAATACAAACACAACTAACGAAAAGAAAGTTAGTTCACACAAAATAGCTAAGAATAAATAACATATACAAACTTGACAAAAAGAACTCCAACAGGCGGATGGACTTCCATCCGCCGGTTGAAACTAATTACCAAAAGGTTTAACCAAATAAAAGTAATTCGTTTCAACTAATTTATTAACAAAACTTATTATTACAATTTAGTAAGCTAATTTAACAACTTTACGAAAATCTAATTAACAATTATTAAAGTACAAAAGTTTACAATTACTAATTCCTATTTAAATAGCCAACGCAACCGTTCCCCGGCAGCGGCGCGAAAAACTTGATGTGTCGTGAAAGGTCTTGTTTTACAATTTAGAAATGGAAATACCTAATAAATACTTTTCACACAACCAGGCAAGAATACCTGATCGAATGTAAGTATAGACTTGGTAAGTCCGAGTCGAACTCAGGGAACGGTGGTTATTTCATAAAAATAGAAAATACTAATTAACTAGAAAAGCAGTAAATAGGGGGCGTTTTAGTTCCGTGCGAACATATTAATTGAAATAATAAGTAAAACAATAAAAATACTTAAAATAAAGAATAGATAGGAAATAATAGGAAGGAATAAGTAATTGTGTAAATAACTCCGATCATATTCATATATCCTGATTAATTGCACGTTAATTATTTAACTATGATTTCTTTTAGATTAACTTAGTTACTAATCAAAGCTTCTAAGTTGAATGTAAATTAGTCAACGGTTCGGGTCTAACTAATTTCTATAACTTAGGTTCCAACATTAAACATCGATCCGATGTCACAAGAATTGTATGTTTCTATTGCGTGTCTTTCCCTAACTTATGCTTTAAACATTCACGATTGATTATAATTGATCCTATTGGTATGACTCAACAATACCCAATAATTTCTTATTGTCTTAATCATTTTAGATTGTCTAGTACTTAATTTCTTAACCTCTCAAACTCAATATATTAAGCAATAGTCACAAACCTAGATTTAGTAACCATCAATAATCAATAATACTCAAGGAACTCAATCTCATCAATACTATTAATCACGTTAAGAGATATTAACTAACAATCACCAATAATTAAGGTCTAACGGATAATATAACGATCTTCAATTAAATAACTTAACAACGTGCAAATATAATCATTCAATAATCATTATCAAACGTTATTATTACACAACTACTAACAAATTCAATTCATCATCAAGTATTGTAAAAACAGCAGTATAAATCTCAAAAACATAAAGTAATCGAAACAAATACGAGTATTACAAACCGAAATAATGAATCACAAAGAACTAAATCGAAATAGAATCAACCTTTGCTCTTTGTGCCTCCAAATAAACCTTACAATTCGTAATAAAAGTGCCCTAATCGCCTGGAAAAACCTTCTGTCGAAAATCCCAGCCGACTCCTCAATTTAGGGTTTAAAACGCGTTTTATACTTTTCTGGAAAGTTTATCCATACGGCGTATGGAAATTCCATACGGCGTATGGATATTCCATACGGCGTATGGAATGAAATTTCAGCCGAACTTTGATCTTTTCTTCTTTTATTCCTTCGGCTTCGCTCGTTTCTTCAAAATTGCATCATTTAACGTATGTATTGACTGTTTTCCGTTCTTTTCTTCAAAAAGCTTCATTTCCACATCTAATTGCAAATATGAACGAAATAAGTACCTAAACTTAATTAATTGCAATAAAAACATTTAAGAATAGGGGTGAAATACTACATAAATATAGTACTTATACGCATTCATCAGTTGTATAATTAAACTTAGGATAAGTTGTATTATTATATCCTAAGTTTGTATTATAAACTTAGTATAAGTTGACATAATTAAATCATTTCATTACAAATTGAATGATGAATCCATTATATCCTAAGTTGTATTATAACCTTAGTATAAGTTGTATAATTAAACTTATGATAAGTTGTATTATTATATCCTAAGTTTGTATTATAAACTTAGTATAAGTTGACATAATTAAATCATTTCGTTACAAATTAAATGATGAATTCATTATATCCTAAGTTGTATTATAACCTTAGTATAAGTTGTATACTTAAACTTAGGATAAGTTGTATTATTATATCCTAAGTTTTTATTATAATTAAATGATGAATTCATTATATCCTAAGTTGTATTATAACCTTAGTATAAGTTGTATAATTAAACTTAGGATAAGCTGTATAATTCAAAAAATGACGATTTAATTATATCCTAAGTTTTTTAATGGCATTCGTGACATAATTAAATGACGGCGTTTAGTTTGAAGCGAACTACTATACTTAAACTTAGAATAAGTTGTATTATTATATCCTAAGTTTGTTATTGGCGTATGTGACACAATTAAATGACGGCGTTTTGTTTGAAGCGAACTACTATACTTAAACTTAGGATAAGTTGTATTATTATATCCTAAGTTTGTATTATAAACTTAGTATAAGTTGACATAATTAAATCATTTCATTACAAATTGAATGATGAATCCATTATATCCTAAGTTGTATTATAACCTTAGTATAAGTTGTATAATTAAACTTAGGATAAGTTGTATTATTATATCCTAAGTTTGTATTATAAACTTAGTATAAGTTGACATAATTAAATCATTTCGTTACAAATTAAATGATGAATTCATTATATCCTAAGTTGTATTATAAACTTAGTATAAGTTGTATAATTAAACTTAGGATAAGTTGACATAATTAAATCATTTCATTACAAATTAAATGATGAATTCATTATATCCTAAGTTGTATTATAACCTTAGTATAAGTTGTATAATTAAACTTAGGATAAGTTGTATTATTATATCTAAAGTTTGTTATTGGCGTTCGTGACATAATTAAATGCCGGCGTTTAGTTTGAAGTGAACTACTATACTTAAACTTAGGATAAGCTGTATAATTCAAAAGATGACGATTTAATTATATCCTAAGTTTGTTATTGGCGTATGTGACACAATTAAATGATGGAGTTTTGTTTGAAGCGAACTACTATACGTAAACTTAGGATAAGCTGTATTATTATATCCTAAGTTTGTATTATAAACTTAGTATATGTTGACATAATTAAATCATTTCATTACAAATTAAATGATGAATCCATTATATCTTAAGTTGTATTATAAACTTAGTATAAGTTGTATAATTAAACTTAGGATAAGTTGTATTATATCTAAAGTTTTTATAAGTTAATTATATATATATATATATATATATATATATATATATATATATATATATATATATATATATATATATATATATATATATATATATATATATATATATATATCATTATTTAAATAGAAGGCTAATGAAATTAAAAAGAAAAAAAACTAATATAGCCTAGATTCGAACACAGGGTTAGTTGGTAGCCACCATATTTTTTTACACAACTCAAGGAAACCACTCAAGCACAAACTGTTTTTGTTTATTTTTCTGTAACGTATCCATTTTAAGTTGTATGAAGGTTACTTTATATAATTCCCCTAATTTACTTAATTAAGCGGTTCTTTTAAATTTCAAACCCTAATTATCTGCAAAACACGCCGTACACCATTAATCAAAGAATCATACCCTACAATGGACAAGTCTTGGATGGGAACAAACAAGATGAATCGACCTTATAGAGATGGAGTAACAGCATTTATTGATTATGCATTAGACAACTTGAAGAAGATGACTAACATCGACCTACAAGGTAATAATCAACATGTTGAAATCCCATGTCCATGTACCAAATGTTTAAACCATGTAGTGCGTAAAGTGGAGGAAGTGCATTTCCATTTATTCAGTCATGGCATTGATCTAAACTACACAAAGTGGACTAAACATGGAGAAAAGGATGAGCCACCATTAAGTGTCGTGGAACATCAGAATGGAACAACATATTTCGTTGACACACAGCCAGATTTTGATTCAGACATTCCAACAGATGGCCCAGAAACAGTGGAAATGGTGAATGCAGCAAAAGATAATTTTGATGATGAGGATCCGGATGACCATGCCAAGTTTCTAGAACTACTATCAGACGCAGAGAAGCCAATTTTACAAAGGATTTCCTGACTTCACAAAGTTCTCTGCAACTTTTCAACTACTCAACTTAAAGAGTAAGTATGGCTAATCTGATAAGTTCTTCACTGAATTACTAGTTTTGTTGAAGAACATGCTACCTCATGGTAACGAACTGCCGGAAAAAACTTATCAGGCAAAAAAAATTATGAAATTGATGGGGTCAGGATACAAAAAAAATAGATGTATGTATAAACAACTACCTTCTTTATCGGAAGGAGGATGAGGAATCGACTGTGTGTCGAACTTGTGGGACATCAAGATGGAAGCTGGATAAGAATACGAATAAAGTGTACGAAAAAATTCCAGCAAAGGTAATGTGGTATTTTCCAATCATACCAAGAATGCAACGTCTCTTTAGGATAGAAAGTATTTCAGAAGATTTAAGATGGCACGCGACAAGGAGGAAAACAGATGGTGTGTTACGCCACCCCGCAGATTCACAGGCATGGCGTACCATAGATACAAAATTCCCCGAAATTGCTAACGATCCAAGAAATCTAAGGCTAGGAATATTGGCTGATGGTATTGACGTCAACAGAGGAAATAGGCATCACAGTGTATGGCCAGTTTTAACGGTCGTTTACAACCTTCCTCCATGGTTGTGTATGAAAAGAAAGTTTATAATGCTTTCTGTGTTGATACCTATATACCCGGGAAATGACATCGATGTTTTTTTAGAACCGTTGGTTGATGATCTGCAAACCTTATTCGATACAGGGGTCGATACATATGATGCTTTCACAAAACAAATCTTTAGGCTACGGGCGGTTATGTTATGGACAATAAATGATTACCCTGCACTTGGTACTTTATGTGGCTGCCCAACCAGTGGATACAAAGGTTGTGTAGTGTGTGGGCAAAATACGGATTGTGTTAGACTTCCTGCGTCATCTAAGCAGAGTTATGTGGGTCACAGAAGATATCTACCATATACCCACGCGTTCAGGAAGCAAAAGAAGGAGTTTAACGGAGAACAAGAATTCCGCCCGTCTCCAATTCCAAAGACCGGGGAAGAAATATACAATGAGGTCAAACATATTGAAAATAAGTGGGGAAGGGTAAAACGACCAATTAACAAAAAGGCATCAGAAAACCAGAAAGATGCGAGAGGCATAGGTGGGAAGATCCAAAAGCACAAAAGAAAAAGGGGAAATGAAGATGGTAGTTCCAGTCAAGTAAATGAACAAGATGGTGCGTACTGAAAGAAATTCAACATTTGGTATCGAAAGCTTAAGTATTAGAGGCATAATGAAGTTCAACATTGTATTGATTTCATGCATATAGAGAAGAATGTTGGTGAGAGTCTAGTCGGAACTTTGCTAAATGTTCCGGGAAAGACGAAAGATGGAGAGAATGCACGATTGGATCTGGTAGAATTGGGGATAGATAAACCAGAGTTGTTTGCTAGGAAAGACGAAGACAAAACAGTACTACCTCCAGCAGGTTACACATTAACAAATGCCGAAAAAGACATATTTTGTCAAACGTTATACAACATCAGGGTACCTCAAGGATACTGTTCAAATTTCTCGTGTTTAGTCAGCCTAAAAGATAGGAAGCTCATCGGGCTTAAATCACATGACTATCACATGCTAATGCAAGAGTTTTTGCCCATTGCAATACGGTCAATCATGCACCAACCCACATGATATGCTATCATCAGGTTTTTCTTTTTTTTTAAATCAATATGTAGCAAGGAAATCGTATTAGATGAAGTAGATAAGATGCAAGAAGAACTTTGTGTCACACTCTGCCTACTCCAAAAGTTCTTTCCTCCCTCATTTTTTGATATTATGGTCCATTTGACTGTGCACCTAACTAGGGAGGTAAAATTATGTGGTCTGGTATGCTTTCGTTGGATGTATCCCTTCGAACGGTGTATGAAGGTTATTAAAGGACATGTGCGAAACAGAAATAAACCAGAGGGATGCATTGCTGAGGAGACTATTGCAGAAGAAACAATAGAGTTTTTCGGCGAATATAAAAAGTCCATGAAAACTATTGGTATCCCACGAGATAAACATGAAACTGATGAAAAAAATGAGGACGGCAAGCCACTGTCGGCCGGCAAATCAAGTGAAGTTTCTGCAGAACTCCTTCGAAAAGCACATTTGTATGTAATACAGAATACAGATGAAATTGTATCGTATATCGAGTAAGTATTACTAACACATGTCTATTTCGTTATTTAAACTGATGCAACAAACATAATAACCAAACTCCTTGTTTCAGGCAACACAAGCAGGTTTTGGAAACACAAAACCCGGGTAAGCGAAAAGCATGGCTGGAGAATGAGCACAGTATATCTTTTGTTACCTGGTTACGCGAAGAGGTAATTACTTATTTTTTGTAACTGTTTGTTTGTTGTTCCTTCAATTTGAAGCTCATATATATACTTGTAATGAGATTCAGGTTGAGAGAGAATTAGCAATCTCCACAGAAAGTGTATCAGAAACCGTAAGGTGGATTTCATATGGACCACGCGCCACCATAGTCAAATACAGTGCATATAACATTAATGGGTATACATTTCGTACTAAATGTAGTGATGGCAGCGTTTACCAAAACAGTGGGGTTAGTGTTGTGATAGAAGATGTGCACATATCCAAAGGAGTAGCAACCACAAGACGCAAAGTGTATTATGGGGTTTTGCAAGAGATATGGGTACTAGATTACCGTTTCAGGCAACTCCCTCTTTTCAAATGTGATTAGGCTAACCATCATAATGGTGCGGTCAAACGCGATACTACGCTTGGTTATACACTGGTTGACCTGAAAATTTTAGGCCACAAGGTTGATCCATTCATATTAGCCTCACAAGCACGACAAGTGTTTTGTGTGGAAGACCAGCTAAATAGAAAGTTGTCTATTGTCTTTAACACACCTCCCAAGAATTACAGAGATACATATGATGACATCGATGAGGAATTTAGTACCGTCATTCACCCGCACAATGATAACATTTTACCACATGTGGATCCACGTGACTTGGGTAATGAATCAATAGATGATTACTATCGAACCAATTGTGGAGGTATTGTTATACCAAAATCCAAGTGATCGCACCATGTCATGCTGGAACACTAACCTATATTGTAATACATTAGCCTTGTAAATTAGCCTTGTAACTTACCTTTTAATTATTTTATGGAATGATTATTTGTATCTTAATTTATATGACTTCCACATTTTATTTTATAGTAAAGTGCCATTTATAGTAGTACATTAACCTTGTAAATTAGAACATAAATAGTTAGCATATATAAATTAAATGTCATATATGACAACAGTTTTACATTAATGAATTTAATATTCAAAAACAAGCTGAGCATGGGATTCGAACTTGGATCCCAACCAATCCAGGTATAAAGAAACCTATTATCCAAGTGAGCTAAATGTTAGTTCTGCTTGGAAACCAACTACTTATTACATATCTATCAATGCTAGCTTTTGGCCATAACATACGCACATAATGTAACTAATATAAAACTTAATGATAATGTTTTTTGCCCATATTTCCCCTAAAGAATAGCCACATGAATATTTCACAACGTGACTGTTATGAATATATTCGTCCCATATAAGCACCTAAAATGTGGCCATAAACATCATTTAGCTACACATTTGTGAAATGGTGTGCTATTATAAAGCTATATAGTCACATGATCGTGCTACAAATTAATGTGACTATACGGATTAGCTTTTCACACTCTAACACACATTGCACTTTAGACACACATACTAACTTATGTGACCATATCTACCTGTTTTTGGCTACACTGAAGTTATGTGTGACAAACTCGACTTCATGATTTAGTCACATCAACAATTACTTCATGTGACCATATAGTGGCATTTGGTCACAGTGTTCAAGTGTGTGACCATATAGAGGCATTTGGTCACAGTGTTCAAATGTGTGACCATATAGTTACCATATCTACCTGTTTTTGGCAACTCTGAAATTATGTGTGAAAAACTCGACTTCATGACTTAGTCACATAAAAATTACTTCATGTGACCATATAGTGGCATTTGGTCACAGTGTTCAAGTGTGTAACCATATAGTGGCAGTTGGTCACAGTGTTCAAGTGTGTGACCATATAGTGACCATATGTACATGTTTTTGGCTACACTGAAATTATGTGTGACAAACTCGACTTCATGACTTAGTCACATAAACAATAACTTCATGTGACCATATAGTGGCATTTGGTCACAGTGTTTAAGTGTGTGACCATATAGTGGCATTTGGTCACAGTGTTCAAGTGTGTGACCATATATTGAACATATGTACCTGTTTTTGGCTACACTGAAACTATGTGTGACAAACTCGACTTCATGACTTAGTCACATAAACAATTACTTCATGTGACCATATAGTGGCATTTGGTCACAGTGTTTAAGTATGTGACCATATAGTGATCATATGTACCTGCTTTTGGCTACACTAAAATTATGAGTGACAAACTCGACTTCATGATTTAGTCACATAAACAATAACTTCATGTGACCATATAGTGGCATTTGGTCACAATGTTCAAGTGTGTGACCATATAGTGGCATTTAGTCACAATGTTCAAGTGTGTGACCATATAGTAACCATATGTACCTGTTTTTGGCTACACTTAAATTATGTGTGACAAACTCGAGTTCATGATTTAGTCACATAAACGATAACTTCATGTGACCATATAGTGGCATTTGGTCACACTGTTCAAGTGTGTGGCGCAGTTTTGTCACATTTTATGTGTGTAACGTGACTAATGCTTCGAACTTATTCTTCATTTGTCACGCTATCCAAATTCATATGTGACTAAATAATCATCAAAAAAACAGCAGTTCCCTTGAGCCACATAAATGTTCGATGGTGTGGCAAATACATTTCAGAATGGTCACATGATTGGAGTGCATGTGTGACCAACTAATGACGTGAATTCTATTTTTGTATCTTCAGTCACATAAATATTCTAATGTGTTGACGATTTGGATTTCGAGCATGTGTGACCAAAGCCCTTTTTTGGCGTAGTGCGAACCACAAATGTGAATTTATGAACCCATCTGGTATTAATACCCAACAAATAAAGAGATCTGGGCAGTCAGTGTTGCAAAAGTTATCCGTCAGTTGGTGGAATATCATATGGAGAATTCAAAGAGCATTGTGTTAATTAGCACTGTATTAGCAGGGGTACGATGTTAACTTAATTTTTAGTGTGTGTGTGTTTATTGTTATATACTAACAATATAATTGAATTTTTACAGTAAACACTGGATATTGCTCATTTTAATTACACCCTTAATCAAATCGGGTTTACGTACTCGACTCCATTGTGCACCCTTTCAAATCTAACATGACACAAAATTTAAAAATCCACACAACTTCTAAGCATATTTTCAATATTCGATTAAAGTAATTACACTTCCCCGGCTCCTTAAATATTAAATATATTACAATAATAAACAAATTAAGCTAATAATACTATAAATAAAATAATATAACACAAAAAAATAAACACCCACACAACTTTCACGACATATTCTAATATTAATGATTTTTTCATAAATTAGAGCAAAGTCAAGTCAATACTATCTAAAATAAATATGTATTGCATTTAAGTTTTTAATTATAATTATATATGTCTAACCATGTATATATATATATATATATACACTAGCTTAAACCAGCGCTATGCAGCGGAGTTTCATACTTTTTATTATAAATGGTGACGTACTCAACGATAATCATATAGTTTTTGTTATTCACTGATAAATTGCCCGTAATTATGAGTTGGTGTTCATAGTTTGCTTTTATGTATAGTTCGAGATTCGTTATATAATTGGTGAAAATTGAAAAGTGAAGATAATATGGGTTATAATGTAACATGTGAATTATATAACTAATATGGTAATGTTGAGTCTTATTTTTTAAGAGTTTTCTAAAATAAAAAAGTAAGATGCATTATAAGTAACTAGAAGATCCCCACGCATTGCAGCAGTAAAAATTTCAACAATGATAAAAAATGTATTTGCACTTTATAAGGGTGTAGAGATGTAGATATATATATATATATATATATATATTAAACATAGAGATTGATCCATCGCTATGTTTTCCCTCTTATCGTTATCAATGGATCTATAATGATCTCAACCTCTTTCAAAAAATTGTTCATCCCAAATTTCAAGTGTAGTTGAATATTCCTCCGATAAAAAACAACCGGCCGTTATTCAAGATCCCAACTATTCAAAAATATTGGAAGGTGTGATGCATGCATTTTTAAACATAATTTTTTATATATACATACACTCATATTCAACTGAATATTTATAACAATTTCAATTTAGTCACTTTTGTTAGCGCGGTCTTAAAGCTATACATATACGAAACACTTTACATTTAACACACTAACATATATACTAATTTATTTTATAAAAAATAAAATAAAAACCTATAACAATTAAAATTTAGTCCTCAATTTAGTCGTCCACAATTTCAACATTAGGTGGACGGATCGGGTGACCATAGTCATCCCTGCTCGATGGGCAATTAGGCATTTTTGATCATGTACAGTGAGTACATAGTTTTGTCTTCCTTAGAGAATCCATCTCTTTATTGTCGTTAAATATAAAAAAATTATATCTGTATCGGATTATACACCATACAAAAACTGTTTCACGAAGATACTTTTTTTGCACGAGCACTTCAAGTAGACCTATCTTGTTCATGCGTGAAGAATAATTTAAATAGAGAAATAGCGGATGCGAAAGATTATTGTAAGTTCTGTTGGAAAAAGGGAATTTGATGATCACGAAAAAGGAATTTGATCATCATATTGGGGAACTTGATGATAATTTTATTTTTTAGGGTTTGTATATATAAAAAGAAAGATCATATGGCTATGTATGTATTTATAATATAAGGTGAATACGTACCATTAAGGTATTGACGAATGAAATGAATACCAATACCAAACTACTTTAACCAATGTTTTGAAAACCGGTTGAACCGAACCGGTTCAACCGGTTAGACCAGATCCGGACACTAAACCGGTTCGATTCATATAGTACAAAATAAGTGGTTCGACCGGAAATCATACCAATTAAACCGGATTGAACCGGGCCCGAACAGAAATCCGGTTCACTAGAAAAACTGGTTTTTAAAACATTGACTTTAACAAAATCTAATGTATGTTTGACCATAAAGAGTTAACTACACTTGTTATTTGACAGTGGTACGAATAAAGTAATGGAGCTTTTTTTTGTCCAAATCTTAAAAAACTAATGGACCATGGTTCGTACTGTAGAACTTCTTAACCTCTTTTAAAGTTAGATAGAAAGAGTACAACAGTACATACGTACGTATACACATGTGGCTGTAATTAGAGAAGGACTTTCTTTTCAGAAAGTAGAATCTCTAGCGTCTTTGCCAAAAATAGTGTTTGTTGTCGGAATTATTTGACCAATGCACATACCGATATATTGCTTGCAGGCATTTATATTTATATTTATTTTAATTATATATACAGAGATTCTGTAAAAATAATAGCATTCCAAAGACAGCGGTTCTACCTACAGAACCGTGGTCTGTATGTATTTCGGTTTTAAGTCTCAACACATGCATACCAAAATACATTACACACATATTAATCCACGACTTGAAAGTTCATAAGAGTTTTGGCTATCACTATGTATCCATAAAGTTAATTATTTGAAGCAAATAACATAAGTGCTTGTTGTAGGCATTTTAACTTTATTTTATATTTTATAACACGGTTCAAATCCGGAAAAACCACTGTTCTTTTCCAGAACCGTAGTCTATATTTATTTTTTTAAAATGGACACAAACATCAATACATTGTTTTTTTCTCCAAAACCGTGGTCTATGTGAATTCGTTTTTAAATGGACACGTATATCAATACAATTTGAAGTAAATGCATTAAAGTGTTTGCAAGGATCCAATCAATCATTCATACATTGATATACATACCAATTTATTATTTGCAGGCATTATTATTTATTTTAAAGTATAAATAATAGCATGCCAAAGAGGCAAAGACAACGCATATACACCAGTACTTCCAGAACCGTGGTTATGTATTTATTTTTAAAGAGAAATAATAAAACTAAAATGAAAATATTTTTTTTATTATGGTGGATTTATCAATTTAGATGGTTGTCGGTGGATATATCATTCTTCTTTCCATATTAAAAAAAAGTTAGAAAAAATGGTAAATAAATTTTTTACCATAAAGATGTACGTGGTGAATTCAACGATTTTTTTTAATTAGTTTGTTGTCCTTGGGATGAAATATCATATAATGTTCAAGTATCATACTGTGTTGCAAAAAAATAAAAACTCTCATGTATTTTTATATGGGTATAAAATTAATTCAATACAGCCCACAGCCCACGGTCCACAGGTGCTTACATACGATCACATAACAATTTGGTAATGAATTTGTTTACTGTATATGACATTTTTGAAAGAACCACGGTTTGTTCTTAAAGTCCGTACTTAGATTCAGTTGCCTACGGTTTGTAGTTAGGAACCGTGTACCTCCTTAAAAAATTGACCACCCCCTCGTCAAATGTAACCGTGGTTTGTGTTTACAAAGAAATGGACCACGGCTTTAAAGATAGATCCGTGTTCCACCAAATCTTTGAACCGTGGATAATGAAAAGGAAAGTGAAAACGCGCGAAGTTTTACAAATGGATCACGGGTTTTACATGATTTTCACCGTTTTTCTCGGTCTATTGGGATGGTCTATAGTGATTTGTGTAGTAGTGTGTTTTAGTGATGTTTAAGAAGTTTTGTGGTTAGAGAGTAATTTGGTAGAAGTATGGTCAAATGTGTTAAAGTTGACATTGATCATATTTAGTGTCAAAAAAAAGTTGAAATTTGTAAGGTTTGCAGGTCATCTGATTATTGTTGCACGTTATTATTGCTGTGCATTACAAGTTATTATGATTGCTAGTGAAAATTATAACTTCCTGAAGAAAAGTGTTATGACTGTTAGAATTATTAAGACAGCTTGAAGACTGAAGACAAGTAGTTATAACTGTTTATGTAATTATAACTGTTAGTTATATAAGTAGTTATTACTGTTTTGAGTAAATTATTTAAATCGTCCATGTGGTTTTCAATTTTATCCATACGTCGTCCCTCACTTCCAAAAATTATTTAAATCGTCCCTGTGGTTTTCAATTTTGTTCAAAGATAGTCCAAAATGGACTATTTAAATAATTTATTTTCGGAAAGTTTTGTTCACCAGTAGTCCATTTTGGACTATCGTTGAACAAAATTGAAAACCACAGGGACGATTTAAATAATTTTTGGAAGTGAGGGACGACGTATGGATAAAATTGAAAACCACAGGGACGGATTAAATAATTTACTCTACTGTTTTTGTATTTATCAGTTATGACTGTCTAGCCGTTTACAATTAAGTCATTATAACTGTTTATATCATTATTGCGGTTATAAGTGTTTGAGTTATATATGGACTTGATTTGTTTCCATATACGTAGGACGACTTGTACAGGAATCTATACATTATAAATAGAGATCCTTAGAACCTAGATTAGGTTACGCAGCTTCAAGGTTTAACCCTAATACATCAGTGTATTCGTCTTGTTAATTTAATAAGATTGAAGCTTTTGATTATTACGTGTTCAACAAGTTTATAATAGTGTGTTCTTATTTTCTTAGTATTGTTAATTAATTATTCCGCAATTGATTAACAAGTTGTCAAAGCTTAACTGGAGATCTACAAGGGATTAATAAAATTTGATGTCAAATGATGAATATGTGGTTGATTATGTTAACGGGTCAAGATAGTGTCGAAATGGGTCACATAAGGGGTTTGTAACACCCCCAAATTTAACAGTTTGCGGAAGCGAGTTTTGGGTGTTACTAATCAATAATCACAGCACAAAGGATACAGTGAACGACTCTAAATGAGACGTTCGAAAAGTATTACATTAATACATAAGTAATTCAAAATACAAGCTCGAGTTTCGAGTAAATTCCTAGAGATTCTAATACATAACAGTAAGTACAAAAGTAATGTAATAAAATCTCCAAGCTTGTAAATGCATGTGACTCGAGCTAAGCAAGCTTATCCTGCTGGGCATCCCTACTGATGCTGTGTACCTGAGAAGCATTACTAAAACGGTCAACCAAAAAGGTTGGTGAATCTCACAGGTTTGTAAGTAAGTAAATAGTTTGAACACACAAGTAGTATTTGTAAATCATTGATCAGCCAGTAAGTAACGATCGCAGGTCATGCTAATCGTTCACTTAGGTATCGATTGCAGGTCATGCTAATCCTTTGTAAGTGGGTGATTGCAGGTCATGCTAACCGTTTGTACGTGAGTGGTTGCAGGTCATGCTAACCGTTTGTAAGTGAGTGGTTGCAGGTCATGCTAACCGTTTGTTTAACTAGCCAATGAGTAACGATCGCAGGCCATGCTAATCGTTCACTCAGAAATGATTGCAGGTCATGCTAATCATGCGTTGTCATGAGACACCAGAGTAGAAGCTTAACATACAGTAATTATTAGTACTCCCGTGAATATAATTCAAAGCATTTATGTTGAACGAGTAAGAAGACGACCTGAGCCACCATGATTGCAGGTCATGCTAATCATGCGTTAACTCGGCCCTTATTAGTTTTATGAAAACGAGTAATGCATCTCACCCCTAAGTGTAAAGCAGTAAATTAGGGGCTGTAAGACTCACCTGAGTCTAGCAGACAATGCAGTAAGCAAGCAAAGTAGTATCCGAACTAGCAGCCCTTAGCGTCCTAACACGCATAAGGTTCAGTAAGTAAATGGAATACTTGTAAAGTATCCATGCTAGTTGTTCCCAAACTAGTTAATGTCCATTAGTTTGTTTGTACGTTTGTATTCGTTTGTAAATCGTAGTTTGTAGAAAAGTTGTACGGCCCGTTGGTATCGATGTGTAATAATAATTCCATCCATTATTATTATGTATTCATAGTAGTTGTACAGTTGTAAAGTATACTCGTATAACTGTTTGTTTGTGTCACAGCGTGTAGTGTTCGTGTAAGTTCCAGTGGGCTTAAACCCCAAAGGGTACGAGTGAAACCTCGTATTAGTTAGCGTGTAATCCCGCACGTAAGTAGTGTACAAGATCAAGTTCGTTGGAGTGTAATCTCCTAAGTATTCCGAGTGTAATCTCGTATGTGTGTGTGAGTGAAATCTCGCGTTTAATTTAGTATGTTCTTGTACGTATTCGAGTATTGGTGTATACTTCCAAAAGTATAGTATTTTCATGTATATATCGTATCGTATTTGATTTGGTAGTTGGAAAGTGATTCCAACACTTAGATAATATTTTGTTTTCTGATCTGGGCTATCTGCGACACAAGGTTTGTGTCGCAGACCACATGCGACATAAGGTCTGTGTCGTAAGGATTGGTTCGGGTTTAGTGTTTATGCGACACAATGGTGGTGTCGCATACAAGGGTACGACACAACGATACGACATAGTCGTTGTGTCGCAATTAAGCGATAGGTAAACTTTGTGTCGTAGATGATACGACATATAGTGCGACATAAGAGTTGTGTCGCATATATTGCGACATAATATACGACATAGCATGCGACACAGTGTTGTGTCGTATAAACTTTTGGTCCGATGCGACACAAAGGTCTGTTCGGATTTCAAGTTTCCGAAAACGTATTTTCCGGTTTCCGTTGGGTCTAGAACTTTTATACTAGTTTTAGTATGTTACAATGAGTCCATAATAACTATTGGTAGTCGTTTTTAATGTTTGTGGTGTCGTTTTCTTTAAAATGACCAAAACCGACATTTCCGTTAACGTGTTCAAAAACGAGTTTAAATTATGTATTCGGACATTACTAAGTTAGGGGAACAATAATCTAGCAAAATAAATGTAATCGGAAAGTTCGAGAGTCGCCGAAAAACTTACAAAGTCGTCGAATCGCGAAACCGAAAAGATGGGTTTGTAGAGCTCGTTGTCGTGATCTACTTCCTCCAAGCGAGCTAGGTGGTTTAGGGAGTTTTCGTGGTGTTTTTGGGGTGTTTGGTTGGCGGTTTTAGAGAGAGAGAGAGAAACCGTGAGAGAGAGAGAGGAGAGGGAAAGATGGATGCATGTATGTGTTTGTGTAGTGTGTTAGGAAAGCAAAAGGGTGAGGGTTTGACATCCCCTCACCTTGGGCCGGTTGGGTGGGGCCACCATGGTGTGGTCTCACCAATTTTTCGTTCCCTCGCGGTTGTGCTCCGTGCGTTGTTCGTTTCCCCGGTCGGTTAAACGTTAAAATAGTTTTATAAGTGATTAAATATACGTTTTAAAATACGAAGTATTATTCAATAATTTAGTCGGAGTATTTCACCAAAATACTTGTTATTAAGTTATAAAATATAACTTTGTTGTGTGTTTGTCGATGGGTCGAGTTTTCATGGAGTTCGGTAATGTTTTAATTAAAAACGTACGTGTCCGTTATATTATAAACATAATATAAAATGTTAGTTTGTGAAATTAAATAATTCTACATTATTTAATAATTGTTTTACCAACGTCCGTATGTTTGTACAATTTGTAGTTTTTATACGATTTGAACGAATCGTATACGCGTATATATATATCACCTATATATATATATATATATATAGTAAGTAAGTAATCGTATTTAATCCTATTTCATATTAAATACAAGTAGTAAACACGCAATTTGGGAAAATTTAAATTGGCCCTAAATTTGGGGTTGTTACATTCTCCCCTTGTTAATAAAATTTCGTCCCGAAATTTGTTCGAAGTAGTAGTCGGTAGTTCGATACTAGTCAGGTAGCTACAATGTGTACTAGTAGCCTACAGTAGTAGGGTAGATCCTACAGTGTTCGTAGTAAGGTAGTGGTCAGGTAGTAACGTACCCCTAGTTTTGTTGCCTGGAGGTAGTGGGCATTGGGCCTTGAGATGGCCAACACTCCCACAGTTGAAGCACAGCTTCGTCTTAGGGGAGTTAGTACTCTTAGGATAGGACTTGCACAGACCGATGGGTATGCTACATGGTCCTTCATGATGCCGAGTGCATTGGGGACAGAAAGGTTTCTTTCCCAAGTAGTTTCCTGAAGGGTTGGAGGGAGTAATCTTCACCCTTTTTGCTGGAGGTGGCGTACAGTCAGTATCGGTATCCTCTTCAGTAGGAGTACCTTGTGATGTTGATGGTGAAGCAAGGTTTTCTAAGGCTAGCAATCGTAACTCGTACTCACGCATACATACGTTATTCTGGAAGGCAGTTTGTCGTAGGCTATCTATGTCTTCCCTTGCTTCGGTTAGTTGTTTTCTCAGCGATTCAATAGTTTGGTTGAGGTGGCTGACTGATTCAGTAGTCAGGGTTACATTAACTGATGCTTTTGCAGCGGTTTGAGCAACGGGAGAGGCATGTGCTGTTGCTGATTCGGCAGAATGTTCTGTATCACACCCGAGTTCGAGAAGGTAAGGAAACATCACTGGTTCCTCACTGAGCAGTTCATCATCCAAGGTAGGGTTGTTGATGGAGTGAGTTGTCATTTCCTACGAAATAATTATTCTATTTTAAGAATTGTTACAAGTAAGTGAAGTTCTATTGGATGACTTGTTCAAAGTAACAAACAATGTACGAGTTCCTGGTCTCAACCAGTGTGAGATATTTGGGAAGGAAGTTTGTTATTGGTAATCCAAGTGTAATACAAGTTATATGGTCGGAATCTGTATAGTCGGTCGTTTCCTAATCCTATTGGGTACTTAGGATCAAAGAAAACACACAGAATAAAAGGCAATTGTACATAAATCATTAAGCAAGAGATTTATGGGAAAAACGGTTTCGGGTAATTAAAGAATGAGCGTACCCGGGTTAAGCAAATCACAAAGTCTCGGATTTGGGTCATCCTCCCTAGCGTTAATTACATAAGCTCTACTCCTTGTGTGGTTGGTTCGGAGTTTCAGTTTTGGGCAATCCTTCCTGAAGTGCCCGGTACCGTTGCACTCATAGCAGGTTTTGGGTACAGGGGTATCAGTGCCAGTGGGGTTGGTTCGACAGTCTTGGGCCAGGTGCCCGAATTTCTTGCAATTGGAACAGGGACAGGGGCCATCATGGTGTAACCCGCATTTGGAACAGTAAGGTTTGCTTCCCTTGTAAGCCTTTGAGTCATTGGCATTGACTGTTGTAGGCTTTTTATCAGAAGTCGGGTTGGACGAGTGGGGACTTACTTCCCATTTGCGTTTGTTATTTGCAGGTGGGGTTGAAGTCGAGCCACGGCGGACAGAATTGGCCGTTAACTCATGGGCCATGCGAATGGCGCTCTGAATAGTTCCCGGTTTAGATGAAGTCACCAGATCTTGAAGTCGCTCAGGAAGTCCATCGACGTATTTCTCGATCCTCTTGTACTCAGGATCGACCATGGTTGGGCAGAGAAGTGCCAGCTGGTGAAAGCGGTTGGTGTAACCGGTGATGTCATTTCCCTGCATCTTGTGATTCCAGAATTCTATCTCCAATTGTTTTAGTTCGTCTTTGGGGCAGTACTCTCCCCTCAGCATCTTCTTTAGCTCTTCCCATGGGAGCTTGTAGGCATTGGCAACGCTCACAGTCTGAGCATAAGTGTTCCACCAAGTAAGGGCGGTGTCAGAAAAGGTGCTGGCTGCGAACTTGACCTTGTCGTCCTCAACGCAGTTGCAGATAAGGAATACTGATTCTATCTTCTCGATCCATCGTATTAGACCGATTGCTCCTTCAGTACCTGCAAAGCTCAAGGGTTTGCAGTTTTGGAAGTCCTTGTAGGTGCAGGTTTTGGGTGGTGGTGTGTTGTTAGCCGTATCTTCGCTACCAGGAGTGGTTGCTCGGACAGCTAAGGCTTGAGCCACACTACGGGCAATAATACCCGCAACTTCGGCTTCAGTATGTGTGATTTGTCGTCGAGGAGGCATGTTCCTTGAAACAACAAATAAAGAACATGTGAAGGTTCGAGCAAGAATTATGATCGTGATGATCGGTTACGTAAAAAGAAATTACGCCAAAAGTTGATACGTGGATAGTTTAACAAAAGTGGTAGGATTGTTATAATTGAGACATAAAAGTTAAGTAAGGATGGAACGACGAGAATCGAGTTGTCGTTTGTTTGGTGTAATTTGAAAAAGAATTTCGCAGTATTCGAGAGAGAGTATCGTATCAGGGAAAAGAGGCCTATGTATATATATATATATATATATATAACACATAACCGCCTAGTGTGTGTCTAGCACAATCAAGTAAGAGTCCAGGTTCTCTCGAGGTCAGAGTCAGCTATTGCATTCCTGTTCAACATAACCCCTTTCAGAACTCACATCATCTTCATTTAATTGTACATAGTTGATCAGGCTATGTTAAATTAAACTTGTATGATGTAATCTCTGAACCAGTTATACCTAGTGAGGAATACTGCCTAACGGTCATAGTCTAGGCCCACTAAATGCAACCTAGTTCACTATAACCTTAGGCTCTGATACCAATCTGTAACACCCCCAAATTTAACAGTTTGCGGAAGCGAGTTTTGGGTGTTACTAATCAATAATCACAGCACAAAGGATACAGTGAACGACTCTAAATGAGACGTTCGAAAAGTATTACATTAATACATAAGTAATTCAAAATACAAGCTCGAGTTTCGAGTAAATTCCTAGAGATTCTAATACATTAACAGTAAGTACAAAAGTAATGTAATAAAATCTCCAAGCTTGTAAATGCATGTGACTCGAGCTAAGCAAGCTTATCCTGCTGGGCATCCCTACTGATGCTGTGTACCTGAGAAGCATTACTAAAACGGTCAACCAAAAAGGTTGGTGAATCTCACAGGTTTGTAAGTAAGTAAATAGTTTGAACACACAAGTAGTATTTGTAAATCATTGATCAGCCAGTAAGTAACGATCGCAGGTCATGCTAATCGTTCACTTAGGTATCGATTGCAGGTCATGCTAATCCTTTGTAAGTGGGTGATTGCAGGTCATGCTAACCGTTTGTACGTGAGTGGTTGCAGGTCATGCTAACCGTTTGTAAGTGAGTGGTTGCAGGTCATGCTAACCGTTTGTTTAACTAGCCAATGAGTAACGATCGCAGGCCATGCTAATCGTTCACTCAGAAATGATTGCAGGTCATGCTAATCATGCGTTGTCATGAGACACCAGAGTAGAAGCTTAACATACAGTAATTATTAGTACTCCCGTGAATATAATTCAAAGCATTTATGTTGAACGAGTAAGAAGACGACCTGAGCCACCATGATTGCAGGTCATGCTAATCATGCGTTAACTCGGCCCTTATTAGTTTTATGAAAACGAGTAATGCATCTCACCCCTGAGTGTAAAGCAGTAAATTAGGGGCTGTAAGACTCACCTGAGTCTAGCAGACAATGCAGTAAGCAAGCAAAGTAGTATCCGAACTAGCAGCCCTTAGCGTCCTAACACGCATAAGATTCAGTAAGTAAATGGAATACTTGTAAAGTATCCATGCTAGTTGTTCCCAAACTAGTTAATGTCCATTAGTTTGTTTGTACGTTTGTATTCGTTTGTAAATCGTAGTTTGTAGAAAAGTTGTACGGCCCGTTGGTATCGGTGTGTAATAATAATTCCATCCATTATTATTATATATTCATAGTAGTTGTACAGTTGTAAAGTATACTCGTATAACTGTTTGTTTGTGTCACAGCGTGTAGTGTTCGTGTAAGTTCCAATGGGCTTAAACCCCAAAGGGTACGAGTGAAACCTCGTATTAGTTAGCGTGTAATCCCGCACGTAAGTAGTGTACAAGCGCAAGTTCGTTGGAGTGTAATCTCCTAAGTATTCCGAGTGTAATCTCGTATGTGTGTGTGAGTGAAATCTCGCGTTTAATTTAGTATGTTCTTGTACGTATTCGAGTATTGGTGTATACTTCCAAAAGTATAGTAATTTCATGTATATATCGTATCGTATTTGATTTGGTAGTTGGAAAGTGATTCCAACACTTAGATAATATTTTGTTTTCTGATCTGGGCTATCTGCGACACAAGGTTTGTGTCGCAGACCACATGCGACATAAGGTCTGTGTCGTAAGGATTGGTTCGGGTTTAGTGTTTATGCGACACAATGGTGGTGTCGCATACAAGGGTACGACACAACGATAGCGATAGGTAAACTTTGTGTCGTAGATGATACGACATATAGTGCGACATAAGAGTTGTGTCGCATATATTGCGACATAATATACGACATAGCATGCGACACAGTGTTGTGTCGTATAAACTTTTGGTCCGATGCGACACAAAGGTCTGTTCGGATTTCAAGTTTCCGAAAACGTATTTTCCGGTTTCCGTTGGGTCTAGAACTTTTATACTAGTTTTAGTATGTTACAATGAGTCCATAATAACTATTGGTAGTCGTTTTTAATGTTTGTGGTGTCGTTTTCTTTAAAATGACCAAAACCGACATTTCCGTTAACGTGTTCAAAAACGAGTTTAAATTATGTATTCGGACATTACTAAGTTAGGGGAACAATAATCTAGCAAAATAAATGTAATCGGAAAGTTCGAGAGTCGCCGGAAAACTTACAAAGTCGTCGAATCGCGAAACCGAAAAGATGGGTTTGTAGAGCTCGTTGTCGTGATCAACTTCCTCCAAGCGAGCTAGGTTGTTTAGGGAGTTTTCGTGGTGTTTTTGGGGTGTTTGTTTGGCGGTTTTAGAGAGAGAGAGAGAGAGGAGAGGGAAAGATGGATGCATGTATGTGTTTGTGTAGTGTGTTAGGAAAGCAAAAGGGTGAGGGTTTGACATCCCCTCACCTTGGGCCGGTTGGGTGGGGCCACCATGGTGTGGTCTCACCAATTTTTCGTTCCCTCGCGGTTGTGCTCCGTGCGGTTTTCGTTTCCCCGGTCGGTTAAACGTTAAAATAGTTTTATAAGCGATTAAATATACGTTTTAAAATACGAAGTATTATTCAATAATTTAGTCGGAGTATTTCACCAAAATACTTGTTATTAAGTTATAAAATATAACTTTGTTGTGTGCTTGTCGATGGTTCGAGTTTTCATGGAGTTCGGTAATGTTTTAATTAAAAACGTGCGTGTCCGTTATATTATAAACATAATATAAAATGTTAGTTTGTGAAATTAAATAATTCTACATTATTTAATAATTGTTTTACCAACGTCCGTATGTTTGTACAATTTGTAGTTTTTATACGATTTGAACGAATCGTATACGCATATATATATATCACCTATATATATATATAGTAAGTAAGTAATCGTATTTAATCCTATTTCATATTAAATACAAGTAGTAAACACGCAATTTGGAAAAATTTAAATTGGCCCTAAATTTGGGGTTGTTACAGGGTTGATCCGATAAAACGAGTTGAAGTGTAGATGGTTATTATTGGTCATTGTCGTTAGAGTCAAAATGGTGATAGAATTGTGTTGGTAAAATGTCTCAACCTGAAAGCATATGGTTTGGAAACTTGGTTGATCTAAAAAATGGTTAAAATGACCTTAATTTGGATGAACGTTCGATTTCTTCGTTATCGTGAAATTTTAAAAAGTGTAAAAAGGAAAACCTTTATTATGTTATAGTGGAAGTTTCTGCAAAATTTTAGGTCCTAACTATTTACGAGTCAAAAGTTATGTGCGTCCGAAATTCGCTTTAAAAACTAAGTTTGGTGCAGGCCTAGATTTTGGATGAACTACCCGGCTGCTAGGCAATGTACCCTGCTGCTAATTGAGTGTACCCGGCGGCTACAAGTAGTACCCGGTCGGTAATATGTGTTCAAAATGAGAGTTTGGTTCTGTTAGTGAAAACCGATTTATACCCGGCTGGTGTGGGTTTTATCCGGCTGGAGCAAGGACTTCCCGGCGGGTACCTGGCGAGAATTGAGTGTTGTTATTTTTAAAACCTTGTTTCAATCGTATAACTTTTGTAACGATCAAACAGATATATGTAGGAGTCGTGGGACATTGTCAAGAGTGCTTTATTATTAAAAAAAAAAAAATTAGGACGTTTTAAAAACACTTATCATTCTCTAAAGAAATGAAAAAAGAAAAATGGGGAAACTTTTTTCCAACTAAATGCGCCCTAAGTTTTCCATTTCTATAATTCCTTGGAAAAAGAAAACTCCACCCCTTGCAACTAAACATGTTATCTAGATTTTTTATGCTTTTCTAGAGAAGTAAAACATTTCTCATTCTTTAGAGAAATGAAAAAGGAAAAATGGAGAAACTTTTCAGTAACTAAACGCGCCCTAATTTCTCCGTGTCTCCAATTTCTCAGCATACCAAACAAGGAAAATAATATCATTTCCGTTTCTCTAATTTCATTTCCCCTTACCAAACATCCCCTAAAAGTAGGGCTGACAATTTCTGACACGACCCGAAACCGACTCGAAAAAATTAAGGTTGGGTTGAGGTTTTTTGACCTAGGAACTCGTCAACCCGCCAACCTAACTATTTTTTGGGTCGGGTTTGGGTCACCTAATGAGTTTTTGGGTTGATCCGACAACCCGAATAAATTTTAAATGTAGCTAAAAATCTAGAAGTTTTTTTAATTATAATAATCCGACGTATTTAATGGTGTTTTAGTACTAAATTTTGATAAACTTAATAAATGATACGAGTTTTTTAAAATTTTTTAAAAATTTTATGCTTATTAATGTGATCTATTTGACCCGAAATTGATCCGTTAACAAAAAATGACCTGAAAACATGTTGATCTCACTAGATAAATGTGTAATCTGGGTCAGGTAAGGTTAGGTCAGGGTTGGGTTGGGTTGAAATACTCAACCCGATTATAAAATCGGATCGGGTTTGGGTCGACTACTCCTGACCTACCAATTCGATAACCCGAACGGGTCAACTCGACCCAACCCGAATTACCACCCCTACTTAAAAGTACCCGTAAGGATAAAACCCAACAAAAAAATAACACGGTAACAACAAAAATTCATTTGCTTTTTGGATCACCGAATCGTTTGACCAATCAACAAATGCCACATATTTGGCCATTTTCTATCAAAAGCTCCATAGCACTACTGCCACCAACCGTCCAACACTAGATTATTTTCTTTGTTTATTTTTTTTCTCTCATTTTACATATTTGTTAAAAAGTTCTTCATATGCTCCAACAATTTATATAGTTAAAATAATATATATTTCTTTATATGAATATGTTTATCTTAACTACAACTTTAGATATTCGTTTACGATCTTGTCATTTTTTATAGTTTATGTAGATATTCATTTTAACTATTAATTTTGAAGTTTTCAAATGTATTAGAATAAACTAGCCGTTAACCCGCGCAATGCGACGGGAACGTATTTGAAATCCCCTAAAAAAACGTAGTGAAATAGCATTTGAAAATTGATTTAAGATATACAGCTTAAATCAAAACAAATAATAATAATATATGATGAACAACACTAACAACAACAAAAAAATCATAGGAAGTTAAAAAAGAAACTACACAACATCTGGTTCCACAACAAATTTAAATTGAGTCTAAAGTGATAATGAAAAAGATAATTAAAAGCGTGTACTATGTAAAACAAAGAAAGAGAATGAAAGAATTTGTCGGTCATAATCTGCTTTGTAAAAAAGGTACCACACAATAAACGGCTGGTTACACACGAAATTAAAATCGAGTCTAAATTTAAAGTGAGGGGTAATATGGGGAATTCCCGTATCCCTCTACTAAGTCAATTAAGCCAAAATCTTGAAATGCTTAATAAATGAGTAGAGATAGTTATAATATTGAATTGTAATCGTAATTGTTACGAATTTGATTAAACATCAATGTTTATTTTTTGAATATTTATAACGATAATCATTTAACTGGAAATTTGATTTTAATTTTATTGTATGTTTTAAAATTTATTGAAAACTTTGAAATACTTTTCAATAAGTATAAACATGTAAAACAAAATAAAAAGAAAAAGAAAAGGTTATTGGTTGGAGAAATGCTAGGTTCACATAAAATTTACAAACAATAATTCACACAATGATGTGTGGCATATGAGGTGGCACAATCACAAAAGCTTTTGATTTTTCTCTCTATGTATTATTGGTCCATGTCACTTTGTGAAACATTTTTTGTAAAATTTTGATGAGTATATCATTTCTCTATTGGTTTATCGCTCATGAAGGGGCGCACATGATTTAAAATGGTGTACATATGACGTGGTTGGTCAAAGATTTGTAGAGTCAAAGAGTAGATGATTATATTTTGCTATGTGCAAGTTTTGTATTTGTTTTCTTCTTTTGTTAAATTAAGGTTGCTACTCACCATACCACTTACTTTTTTTAAATTAACTTTTATGTATTTTTTCTGTACTTTATTCCATCACTTTTTCTTATTTTCTGTACTTTATTCTATCACTTTTTCTTACATTCTGTACTATTCTGTATTATTCTGTACTAGGGGGTATGGTGAGTAATTTTTGTGGTATGGAGAGACATAGCCTAAATTAATTATCGTCACTATCACTATCATGAGAGCTAAAAGGTTGATCATTTTGATAAAAATAAAGTAAAATGAGTATTCTCTTAACATATGTGAGTCGAAGGATCAGATTAGTGATATTCCGATAATTTCGTCTCCTTCAATTCTCCCAACCAAACACAACATTTAGAGAGATTTCAAGTGCAAATCCCATAAACCAAACGCCCCTATGTGTTTGTCCTCTTCGGTCACTGCAGGTATTTGATTATTACTCCCTCTGGGTTTTCTTTTTTCCTTTTCATTTAATTTAACAAAAACATTTGAGCCCTTTTCATCCACCTTGCCTATTCAACAAAAACATATAGCCCTTCTGACGACCCTCTCAAGATTTGGGTGTGCGAATGTGAGGGGAAGCTCTTAAGTTAGTTGTTCTCAAGAGGTCAGTTCCTTTCAAAACCCTAATTCGTATTATGTAATTTGTGTATGATTTAGGCATTTTAATCAGTGTCTAAAGTAGATAAATTATTTTCTCAGTTTTTAGTCTTGTTTTCAATCGAACAGTCTTTAGTTAATCATTCTGTTAATTCCAGTTGTTTATTTCCCGATTTAATGTTAGATTGAATGTTTATTTCTTGATTTCTTGTTAGGTCGTGTCTTATTTTGCCAAATCCTCAACATGAATGAACTACGCATACCACTTGAAGACATAGCATTGGCTACCGACAACTTTGCGGTTGGTAATCGCATCAAAGAAGGTAGACTTGCTGATGTTTACAAAGGAAAAGTCGTTCGGTCCGAAAATTTGATCGATGTTTTTATACGGAAGTTTCGTCCTTCATCCGGGATAGAGGCTTCTGAATTCCTGATGGAGGTTCGCAAACTATCTAGTCTTAAACATAGAAATATCTTGTCTTTTGTTGGGTTTTGTGATGACAATGATGAGATGATTATGGTTTTCGAGTATGAAGCTCATGGTAGTCTGGAGGAACATCTAAGTGATCAAAATCTCACATGTTTCGAAAGATTGAATATATGTCTGGGTGCCGTTCGCGCATTAAAATACATTCATGAGAGTATGGAAGGTCCTTTCCGAGAACGCATTTTTCATGATATCAGGAGCTCTAAAATCCTGTTAGACAAAGCAAAGGAGGCCAAGTTATTCTGTTTTGGATTGCATGTTGACGGTCATATTGTCCCTTCAACATACAACAGGTACACAGAACCAGAATATAAATTGATAGAATGGGGGACACACATGTCCGATATTTACTCTTTCGGAGTGATATTGCTTGAAGTCCTTTGTGGTAGGAAAGCAGAGAACGAAGAAGGTTGTGCAGAGGAATCTCTAGTTTCAGTGGCCAAACGCCTTTACAAAGCGGGAAACTTAAATGATATCATCGATCCCGATCTAAGGAAACAAATCCTACCAATATCATTGTCCATCTTCTCAAAAACAGCTTATGATTGTGTGAAGACACGATCTATGCGCCCAAAAATGAAAGAGATTGTGGAAGATCTTGAGGAGGCATTAGATCTACATGTGAAACATGAAAAACTGATAAGAGCTTAGCATACTCTTGTTTATGTTTTCTTTTTATAAATATTCTTCATCAGGTTAAAATTTAACATGGACCATTAATTGGAACCTTGAAAAAGAAAGCTGGTTTGGTAGAGCTCGGGCTTTCGTTATAACTTTTCCTAAAGAAATTTAAAATAATGTGTATTCAACTATCTTTTTTTTATTTAGTGATGTTGGTTTGATTCTGGTTTTAAACCAAGAGAAAAAAGGATTCCATAACCGATAGTTAAGTTAACCTAATATAGCAGATTCAGAATAAGACCATCCGTAACCGTAACACCAGAACGCCACTTTTTCAGCTGCCACATCAGCGCCACATCAGCGTCAAACTATAACACCAGAACGCCCCTAATCATAACACCAGAACGCCACTTTTTTTCTCCATTCTGGGACCCACCACTAACTAACTAAATTTAATTTTCTTTTATTTAAAATACAATACAAAACATTTTAATTAAAAATACAATACACCACAATAATTAAAATAAAAACCATACATTAATTAATCGAAAATGAAATACATTACTTTTTTAAAATAAAATACATCACACTAAATTTAAAATACAATACGATACGAATAATTAAACTAAATTACGATACGATACAATCATTAAAATAAAATACGATACAATACAATAGTTTATAGTAAAATAACTAAGCCGTGGATGGTGGTAAGCTGCGAAAGTTTGGTGGTAGCATCCAAATGTGCTCGGTGAGATCGGTCCGCAGTTGGTCGTGCACATTTTTGTCCCGTATTTCCTTGGCTCTAGCCTCTCTATCTTGAACACGAGTCCTAAAATCACGACGAGGTCGGTTAGTAGGGTCGTCGATCATTTCTTGCTCGATAGATGATATTGCGAAGTTGTTATCCTCTTGAATCATGTTGTGTAGTATGACACAAGTATACATCTGTCTTCGCATCTTGTTGACACTCAAAGCTCTCCCCGAAATTTTTAAAATTGCAAACCTGCCTTGCAGTACGCCAAAAGCCCGTTCGACATCTTTCCGAGCACTTTCTTGAAATCTCTTGAACTTGGCTCGTTTGTCATCAGTAGGGGAGTGAAAGCCTTTGACTAGTGTACACCAATCCGGATAAATACCATCTGCAAGATAATACCCTTTAGTGTAGTGATGTCCATTGACAGTGAAATCTGCGGGTGGCCCAGTGTCATTTTTGATAGAATCGAACAACGGAGATTGGTTTAATACGTTGATGTCGTTGTTCGAACCCGCCATGCCAAAAAAAGCATGCCATATCCACATGTCGTATGAAGCAACAGCTTCAAGCATAATGGTGGGGTGTCCTTGATCACCTCTAGTGTACTGCCCCTTCCATGCATTCGGGCAATTTTTCCATTGCCAATGCATACAGTCAATGCTCCCTAGCATTCCTCTAAACCCATGCTTCTGCTCGTGTGCTGCATATAGCCGAGCAATATCTGTAGCGGTCGGCTTTCTCAAATATTCCGCCGAGTACAAATCAAAGACACACTTACAAAAGTTGTTTAGACAGTCGAGCGATGTTTTTTCACCCATTTGTAAATACTCATCGAACATATCCGCGGCTGTGCCATACGCCAATTGGCGCATGGCGGAAGTGCACTTTTGTAGCGGCGTAAAACCAAGCCGACCAAGTGCATCCGGTTTTTGTTTAAAAAATTGAAAGTGTTCGGGAATAGGTTCGATGGAGTAGTCGGATATACCTTGTACTATTCGCACAAATAAACCTCGACTCATACGGAAGCGTCGTTTGAACAAATTTGGAGGATACCTCGGGCGCTCGGAAAAGTAGTCGTCCCAAAGACGTTGTTGGGCACCTTCACGGTCTCTTGGAATGTAGCTTCGGTTGCGTGGTGTTCTTGAACTTTGTCCGGCGTCACTACTTAGTTGAGCTTGGTATTGTTGCAAAAGTTGCCACATGTTGTCATCGTCGGAGTCGGATCCGCAAATCTTATTTATCGAATCCATTTTGTGAAATTATGTGATGAAAATGGTATAAAATGGTGTAGAAAATATATTAGATGGATGTGTATAATGGTGGTGAAAGTGGATGGAATATTTATTAAAAATGATGAGGAAAGTGTGGGAAGTAGAAGTGTATAAAATAGTGAAGAAAGTTTATAAAATAAAGGTTAAAGTAGTTTGATTTTGATGAAAATGGAGTGTGAATGGTGTAATATATATAGATATAGAAGTGGTTTGGAAAAAATTTTAAAAAATTTTGAAAAAAACGGGTGGGGAGCGTCCATATTTTTTTTGAAATTTTTTTTTTTTTTTTTTTTTTTTTGTAGTTCAAACGGTAACTTTTTAAAAAAAAAAAAAACGTTTTTTTTTTAAAAAACCGAATTAAACTTCAAAAGAAAAAGGGAAAAGAAATTAAAAAAACGCGTGGGACCCACAAAAACGCCAAAATCGTCCCGTTATTCGAGTGAGAACGCCGGCCAGAACGCCGGCCAGAACGCCGCGTTAGCGGCGTTCTGGCGTTGTGGAGGCTGAGAACGCGGGCCACGTCCTTGCGTTACAGATGGTCTAACTCTTTTGGTTTTGAGATTCCGAATTGCACACCCTTAACAACATTAACTTCTCACCATATATACTACAAGTAGGACAATTATTTGTTAGAAACTATAATGTTATAACTTCTTACTATAAATCTTCCTATCATATGATTCGTATATATTCTTTACAGACATATACTCGCAAATGTTGAATTTAATGTTCATTAATATGACCAGAATAGAAATGATGAAATTTATTCTTGGTTTAAAAAGGTGATGGGCAATCCGAGGTGCTAGGTGCTAAACCAAAGACATTTTTATGTTTTCAAACAAGAAAGTCTTACATCTTACTAATAGCGGTATAGATTCCTCAATTTGAACTTCTTTTGGTCGAGCAATATCCAAGGGGAACATAAGGTATGACTCAACCACTTGATTGAGGATTCACATCTCATGTGAGAAATGTGTAGGGTATGCTATGTGCAATTTGGTCGTCCAACTTTCTATAGTTTTTTCTTAAGAATCTGATGCCATCACCTCACCCACCACTATGCCTGTCAATGGGGCAGATCTTGACCCAGATTTGACCCGACTCGACCTATTTATGGACTCGATGTGTCAAAAACCAAGACCCCTGGACTCAACAAGTGCTCCAATGGGTCAACCCGTTTAGATTGCTCTCAAGTTAGGTGACCCAAGACCCGTCCAGATCATGTGGAGTTGTGTTTGATGGTGAACAGTGGTGGTGCAGTTTATTCAGATTAGAAGTGTTGATCTCTGTTCATACATGGAAACTCGATGTTTATAAATTAGTTTGCATCTAATTCAGGAAACCTTAACTACTATCCTTAGGGGCTAGGGCAATGATTATCAAAACCCTAGGTAAATTGACAATTTTGAGTTTTTGACGAACTGTATGTGTTTTCGTCAAAGTTGCTCTACTTTTCAATGTAATTTACCGGATTATCAAGTGAAATAGTTAGCATAACAATAAAGCAAACTGCATGACTTTAAGTCTTTAACCACAAGTGTTTTTTCTATAATTGTTAATATTTACATTTTACCAACTATATATGTTGGCTTTTAATATTTGCCACTAAAAAAGCAAATTATTCCACTTGAATTATACTATGAACGCAGCAAGATAGTACATGAATGAAGCAAGTGAATTTGGGAGAAAAATGATTAATTGCATTAGCTTACAAAGTACGATTACAATTGAGTTATATACATGAATAAAACTACTAACTGCCTCTAACTAGATATTTACACTTTTACTCCTTCACTTAACCACTAATTACATAACTCTATTAAACTAGTATAAATGGGAGGATGTGATAAATAAATGGGAGGATGCAGTTTCAACTATTTACACAAGTGGTCCCTCTACTTGAGAGTGGGAGGATGGAGTAATCTTTCAATATAGTCTTCATTATTCCCCCCTCAAGGTGGAGGGTCAGTGACACCCAACTTGGAAGCAAGAGTAGAGTGTTGAATACGATTGAGAGCCTTTGTCATAAGATCAGCTAATTGAAACTGTGATGGAATATGAGCAGTTTGCAAGAAGCCATCTTGAACTTTATCACGTATAAAATGACAATCAATCTCCAAATGCTTAGAACGATCATGAAAACATGGATTTGCAGCTAGCATTTGGGCAGATTTATTATCGCAGAAAAGAGTGATAGGGGTTTGAACTTTAACATGCAAATCAGCCAAAAGATAACTAAGCCATAAAAGTTCACAAGCAGTAGAAGCCATGCTACGGTACTCTGCTTCAGTAGATGAACGGGAAACAGTAGCCTGCTTTTTGGTTTTCCAGCTGACCAAAGAGTGTCCCAAAAAAATACAATATCCAGTAAGAGATTTTCTGGTCATAAGACAAGAACCCCAGTCTGCATCAGTAAAACCAGTGACCTTTAAATGAGATTGAACTGGATAAAAAAGACCTTTTGAGGCTGTTCCTTTTAGATATCTAAGAAGATGAAGAGCAGCCTGCATATGAGTATCTTTTGGAGCAGAAACAAACTGACTGAGATGTTGAACAGCAAAGGAGATGTCAGGTCTAGTCATGGTTAAGTATAAGAGCCTACCAACCAACCTTCTATAGGTACCAGCATCAGCCAAAAGTATGCCTTTATCAATAGAGAGTTGTAAATGAGTAGGTAAAGGAGATGAAGCAGGCTTACAAGCAGTTAACCCAGAATCCTTGAGTAAATCAAGAATATATTTCCTTTGATTAAGATGAGTACCAACAGCAGTCCTACACACTTCAATGCCCAAAAAATATTTGGCAAGACCAAGATCTTTGATAGTAAATTTTGTGTCTAAAGCTTGTTTTGTAGCAGCAATCTCAGAAAAACAATTCCCAGTTACTAATATGTCATCAACATAAACAAGTAAAGCAGTAAACTGGGAACCTTGATGTTTTACAAACAAAGAATAATCATTCTTTGATTGTGTGAAACCCAAGTGACACAAAAACTTGGTTAATTCTTGATTCCATTGTCTGGAAGCTTGTTTTAAACCATAGAGAGATTTAATGAGTTTGCAAACTTGACCTGGTTGGGCTTTAACATAGCCTTCTGGTGGCACCATATAAATCTCCTCATCAAGAAAACCATGCAAGAATGCATTGTTAACATCTAATTGATGTAATGGCCAGCCCTGTGCAGTAGCTAGAGCAATGAGCACTCTAACAGTTGCTAATTTAGCAACCGGAGAGAATGTGTGTTTATAATCCTGACCTGCTTGTTGATTGTAACCCTTGACAACCAATCTAGCTTTAAGCCTATCTACTTTTCCATCAGGCTTGAATTTGGTTTTGTAAACCCACTTTGAGCTAATGGGTTTATGCCCTTTGGGAAGAGTTGTTAATTCCCAAGTATTATTTTTCTCTAGAGCTAATAATTCTGCATTCATTGCCTCTACCCAACCATCATGAGTACATGCTTGAGAATAATTTGATGGTTCTGTTGTGTTAAAAATATTAGCCAAGAAGGCTACATGAGCATGAGGTATATTCTGGAAATCATTGGTAGTAAACAAAGGATAAAGAGGTTGAGGAGTAGCATGATTAGCAGAAGAATGTGAAACCACAAAATCCTTTAACCAGGTAGGAGGACCAGTATTCCTGGTGGACCTCCTTAAAGGAACTGTTGAAGAAGGAATAGACACTGGTACAGAGTCAGGAGGACCAGAAGTCACTGGTACTGGTAAGTGATCATCAGGAACAGGGATGGAGGTAGAAGGAAACAGAGGGGCAGAAGAAGGGACCTCCATAGAAGGACTATCCTTAAAAGGAAATATAGTTTCCTCAAAAACTACATCCCTGCTATAAAAGACTGTTTTAGATTGCAAATTGTACAGTTTATAACCCTTTTGACCTGGTGAATAGCCTAACAACACACATTTAACTCCTTTAGCAGCAAACTTATCTTTGGGTAAAGAATGAATGGCAGCGTAGCAAAGGCAACCAATGACCTTAAGAGTACTATAATCAGGAACTGTACCATATAAGACCTCATAAGGAGATTTCCAATCTAAAATCTTCATGGGCATCTTGTTAATGAGGAAAGTAGCAGCAAGAATACAATCACCCCAGAACTCATTAGGCAAATTAGCATGTAATTTCAGTGCTCTAGCAGTTTCTAAAAGGTGTCTATGTTTCCTTTCAACAACACCATTTTGTTGAGGGGTATAAATCATGGACCTTTGATGAACAATTCCTTTGGAATGAAAATAAGCTAACATTTTGTGGTTGCTAATTTCAGTCCCATTGTCAGATCTAACAAACTTGGGTTTAGCATCAAAATGAGTAGCAATGTAATTAAGGAATTGTGATAGAACAGAAAAGATTTGGTCCTTAGTATGAACCAAATAAGTCCATGTGGCCCTGCTTTTGTCATCAACAATGGTATAAAAGTAATGTGCCCCATTTAGGGCAGGTGCTTTATATGGTCCCCACAAGTCAACATGAATGAGTTCAAAAAGACAAGAAGAACTAGTACTACTTCTGGGAAAAGGAAGCTTATGAAATTTTGCAAGCATACAACTTTCACAAGTAAAATCAGAAGCATTGAATTGTTTACAAACATCAATGTGCATGAGTTTTGACAAAGAAACATGACCAAGTCTAGCATGCATAGTATTCAAATTTACAACCTTTTTGGGTAGAACAAAATTACTATATGCTGACATTTTATTGAAATCAAAAATGTTTATTGAAGGAACAGAAATAGAAGCTTTTTGTCCAGGTAAAGAGGTGCAAGTATAGAGACACCTTGAGCCCTTTCCAATTGCCTTGACCTTTTTAGTTGAAAGGTCCTGAAACACACAGAATGAAGGGAAAAATTGAGCAAAAAGGTTCTGTGTTATAAGAAGTTTACCAACTGACAAAAGGTTGAATTTAAACTCTGGAACATAAAGAACATCAATGAGGACTAATGAGTTTGTGAGCTGAATTTGACCAGCAACAGTTACTGTTTTAGAAGTACCATCAGGTAAATGTACTATAGTGGGAATTTTAAGAGTGGTGATTGATTTGAAAAGACTTTTATGAGGACACATATGGTCGGAAGCTCCTGTATCTATAATCCAATCATGAATACTTAAACCATTACTTTGTGATGATAAAGCAAAGGACCTAACATGAGATGATATACCTGCATGATGCATAGAACTTCCAGCAGAATTGTTGTTATTTTCTGGTGCAGGCATTTTTCCTTGAAACATTCTCATCATCTCTTGACATACAGCTGCAACCAACTGTTGATCCAATCCTTGACCATTTTGTCCACTGCACACTTCATTCTCATAGGTCAAATCAAAAGGTGTGTCTTTACCACACTCTATATTCACATGAGCAGCCACCTTATGCCCCTTCTTATTCTTTTTCCCTTTATACCAGTCTGGGTACCCAAGCTTCTCAAAGCACTGTTCTGTATTATGCCCATCTTGACCACAATAGGTGCAATGCCTCTTTGTGTCCTGTTTGATCTCATACTTGTTACCTTTAAAATCTTTTCTTGAATTATAACCAGATCTGCCTTGATTCATGTTAGCAAAGAAAGCCATGGGATCAGTCACATGGTTAGTTACCTCTTTCTGTTTCTCAATCTGTTGGACAATGTAGTATGCCTTATTAACATTAGGCAAAGGGTCCATTGAGAGTATTTGGTTCCTCACTGACTCATACTCATCATTAAGTTTCATGAGAAACTGAACAAGCTTAGATCTGTTTTCTATCTCCAAGAACTTATCTACCAATCCACATGTACATTCTTGCATCTTTCCACAAGTACACACAGGGGTACCATTTAGGCTATGTAATTCATCCCAACATTTCTTAAGCTTGTTAAAATATGCTGCAATTGTTGAACTTCCTTGACTAACATTGTTCAACTCCCTTTGTAGATGATATATGAGAGGACCATTGGTTTGTCCATATCTTTCACCTATTTCCTTCCAAAGCTCAAAGGCAGATTGTGCATATAAAAATGCATCAGACAACTCAGCAGTCATGGAATTCAGTATCCAACATGTCACCATATAATCACACCTAATCCATTTTTCTAGATTTTCTCCTTCATTCACAGGTTTAGCACAAGTGCCATTGATAAAACCTAACTTCATTTTCGCACCTAAAGCCATTTTGATAGTCCTACTCCAACCATGAAAATTACTACCATTAAATGGAGTATTTGTCAATACCATTCCTGGATGATCTGAATTACTTATGTAAAGAGGATCATGAATCGAATTTGACGAATTCGATCCAGTAGCTTGATTTGCAGGTTGAGCAGCATTATTAGGGTTAGGTATTGCCATAATCGGATAAAAATGAACAATCAGAATACTTAGAATAAGCAATCGATCAGATAGAAGGTAATCGTACAAACAGAAACCCTAATTTGCAAATCGTAAAATCCGCACCGATCAATCGATCAAATAACTACTACAGATAACGAATTTAAGCGAATTAGAGAACATACGAACCTAGAATGATCTTAGCGTGGCTCTGATACCATATGAACGCAGCAAGATAGTACATGAATGAAGCAAGTGAATTTGGGAGAAAAATGATTAATTGCATTAGCTTACAAAGTACGATTACAATTGAGTTATATACATGAATAAAACTACTAACTGCCTCTAACTAGATATTTACACTTTTACTCCTTCACTTAACCACTAATTACATAACTCTATTAAACTAGTATAAATGGGAGGATGTGATAAATAAATGGGAGGATGCAGTTTCAACTATTTACACAAGTGGTCCCTCTACTTGAGAGTGGGAGGATGGAGTAATCTTTCAATATAGTCTTCATTATATACCCTTATATATATGAACTATTAGAATGTTTTCTTCACAAGCACAAAAGTCGTTTTGACAATTCATTTAGAGTTTTTTTTTTCTTTATAACATTAAGTCAAAATTTTAATCTATAATATCTATAAACTGCTTCTTGCAATCAACTCTGGAAAGGGATAAATTAAAAGTAAGGAAAGATATTTCCTTTTTTATTTCATTGTTTATTATCTCAGCTAGCATGTATATATATCACAAATTCACTTTTTCTCATTGACACAATGTAATTACAGGATAAAGACTATGCATACTTGAAGATTCCACTCAATGATATAATTTTGGCAACTGGGGGTTTTGCCCCAGCATACTGCATTGGGTCATACGGAGGTGGTGAGTTGTACAAAGCAGAGCTTGACCATTTCGATATTAATAGTTCACTGACATTAGAAGGTGAAATTCCAAAGACACGAGGCCCAGTAACTATATTACGCAAAACCAATACGATGTCTGGTATGTCTGCAAATTTGCAGAATACGATGTCCGGTAATTATGAAAGACAAGTAAGAACAAACTTCATTGCCGAAATTGAAATGCTTGCCCGTGTTAACCATCCCAACATAGTCCCTCTTCTTGGATATTCATGGGATGGTTCTGAGATGATTTTCGTCTTTGAATGTGCTTTTAATGGAAGCCTCGCTGATTATCTGGGAAGCACCAGTAAAAAACCTTATCTTACTTGGGAACAACGAATACGTATTTGCCTTGGCATTGCCAATGGATTGGAGTATATTCAAGCAAACAGGAGTCATATATATCTTTACGGCCGTTCAATAGATAGTGCAAATGTTATGTTGGGAGACAAGTGGAATGCAAAGGTAGCTTACTTCCAGCTCTTTAAACGTGAATCGTGGTCTAGCGATTGGAATAATTACTATACTGCAAATTTAAGGGGTAAATTGGAGAAGAATCGTATAGATATTTACTCTTTTGGGGTGGTTCTATCTGATATCCTGGCCTATTCGCAACAACACTTAACTGGGAAAGGACCTGATGAACTTTCTTTGAAGACATTTGAAACAATTGCAAACCAATGTATGCATGTTGGAACCTCAACTGGTGATCTAAACGACGGTTTGTCGCGTGACCTATTCAGATCAAAGTATATAAATGTTAGTTCGTATTTTCGGCTATTAGAATCAGAGTACTATCTGGATCATTTATATCCAACAATGCGGAATACCAAACCAAGGGTGGAGGACATCATCATTGACCTTAAGAAAGCATTGAGCTATCAAGTAAGTCAATCTTATGAAATTCAATATTCTTTTTTCGATATTATAAATCAAATCTTGAGTATTAAATACTCTCTAATATAAAATTACTTTACAACCGACCCAGACCCGACTTTTGACCGTTGACCGACTTTTGGTACCGATTTAGGTGTAGGCGAGTCGGGATGTAGAATGAGACCGACTAGTCGCCGACTTGACGGCCAAGTCGGCCGACTTTTACAACCTTGGTTTTACATTATCAATTTGAAAATCTAAAAGGTATGTAGTACCTCCTATTTTATTGCTAATCAATCCAAACATATAAAGGACAAAAATTTCTTGTAACTTACTGATTAGCAATTCACTCTTTGTATCCCTTAACACACAACGTGCTTTGCAGGTGGGAAACTCGGAACATTTGGAGATTTCACTTAGTAACATAATGGACGCCACGAATTGTTTTAAGGACAAACCTATTGGACAAGGCGGATATGGAGTGGTGTACAAAGCAGAACTCAACGTTTTTGATAGAAGTTTGTCGACAATAGAAAGGACCGTAGCTATAAAACGCAATCTGGGAAAAAAAGATGAGCATGGAAAGAAAGTGTTCCAAGACGAACTTGAAATTGTTCGTAAATGTGAGCATCTCAACATAATCGCTCTTCTTGGATATAGTTTTGAAGATCCTGAAATGATTCTTGTGTACAAGTATGCTTCTAATGGCAGTCTCGATGATTATATAACAAAAGGCAAACTGAGTGAACTTTCGTGGACTCAACGTTTAAAGATGTGCCTTCAAATTGCACACGGGCTACATTACCTTCACACACCTGACGACAACAAAGGATGTATAATTCACTGTGATATAAAAAGTGATAATATTCTGTTGGGCCTTAATTTGGAGGTCAAGATTGCTGATTTTGGGTTCTCAATGTTTCACCCTACAAATCACCCGTCGGAAACTATCAATACAAGGTATAAAGGCACAGCTGGGTATAGGGATCCCGAATTTTGGAAGGATAATAAGTTGAAAATCGAATCCGATATTTACTCTTTCGGAGTAGTTTTGTTAGAACTCGTATCCGGAAAGTTAACCTATGATAAAGAATACCTCATCAAAGATGGGAATGGGATTGCACCTGTCGCACGACGCCACTTTAAGGAGGGAACGATAATGGAAATGATAGATACAAAAATGAAGAGAGCTCATAAACTTTGTTCTACCCTGATGATGGGACCAAATCAAGCTTCTTTGGATGAATTTTTTAAACTCGCATGTGAATGTGTGGCGGAAGCTCAAGCCGATCGTCCGAAAATGGAAGAAGTCATCAGCAGACTTCAGAAAGCACTATATTTTCAAGTAAGTCGATGTTTCAAAATTATTACATTTTTCTTTCATATACTTGATCCTTAATAGTAGTAGCACTAAGTATATACTATGCCTATCACTGAGTAGTTGTTGCTTTAAATTGTAGATTTCTTAAAAAAAAAAAAGGTTTTGAGCCCTTGGAGCAATATTGATCAAGATAGCCATTAAATGGAATATGTTGAACGCAAAATTTATTTAATTTTTATTTTATTATTATAATTATTATCAAGCAATGGATAAACTGTCTCATAAATCATGATTAACAGAAAAACAGCAATGACATGCTTGAAATTTCACTTAAAGACATAAGATTCGACGGAGAAAAGTACTTCAGTGATACCAACTGCATAAAAAGAGGGGAATACGGTATGCTATACAATGGAGAAGTTCGATACAATGATGGATATAAGTGCGTTATTGTAAAGCGAATGAGCAAATCTCGTATAGAAGCAGCTTGCAATTGGGGAGAGTTTGAAATTCCTTTCAAGCATAGACACGAGAATGTCATTGGTCTCGTAGGGTATTGTAAGAATAGTGAAGAAGAAAACTTCATTGTTTATGAGTACGCTTCCAACCAAAGTCTCGATACGCATTTGAACAAAGAATATTTTACATGGAAGCAACGACTTAGCGTATGCGTTGATATTGCGAACGGATTGAACTTTCTTCATGGAGGTGTTGGGGGACAAGATGTAGTGATACATGGAGACCTAAAACGTTCCAACATCCTACTTACCGAGGATTGGAAAGCAAAAATTTGTGGTTTTTACGTTTCCATAATGAATCCAAAAAACCAGGAGATTCAGTATGCCAAAAACAAATTTGAAGGCTCTCCAGGCTATTTTAACCCACGGTTCAAAGCACGTGATTCTTTAACCAAAGAAGGTGACATTTACTCGTTGGGTGTGATTTTATTTGAGATTTTGTGCGGGAAATTGGCGTATTCAGCAAGTGGTGTGTATTTAGACAGTTTGGTTAAGCGCCACTGTGAACAAGGAACACTTGATGAGTTAGTGTTTGAGGGTATAAAGGAACAAACTGAACCTAACTCATTGGCTAAATTTAAAAGGATTGCCTTTAGATGCTTAAATGATCAAAGTACTAAACGACCAACAGCAGCCACGGTGGTAGAATATCTTCTAGAAGCATTGAATATTCAGGTAACTTATATTGGTTTCACAAACGTACAGCCTTTAGTTCAAAACAATAAATACATGCTGATCATACACGTCAACCCAATCTTTTTTGGATGCATGTCAAAATTATTTTTTTATTTATCTATCTTAATAATACAATCTTTTTACCGTTGAATGATAATAAATTGTAATAATAGTTATATATCGAGATGGAAATGGAAAGGGGCGGCTCTATGAAGTGCAATATTGGAATATTAATTTAAATGTATAATCAAATATGCAGGAGGCTTATGAAAATTCAGATCCAACCCTTCAAGAGGGCAAACTGGTACTTAGCTCCTTTACTCCATTTATGGTTTGCTCGTTTATGTCTCTACACTTTTTAATTGTTCTTATGAATAAATTTTAGTTACAACAAATTCTCAACTCCAGAGCTAGCCCAAGATAGAACACTATAATGTGCCTGAACAAACTAGATATCTATGCTCTTGTATGTTATAATTTTTAAATTTTACACCAATATACATTAGTTATCTTTCTTTCTTCTAAATGAACTTTTTATTAAGGAAAAACAATCATTGTATGAAATTGGCTTCAATTGGTAGTAATCAAATTTATTAACAATTAAATCAATATTTCATTAACAGTTGGAAAAAGAGTCTTCAATGCTTCAAGATGGTAGTTTTTATATAGTGGGAGAAGAACCGCTAATAAGTGTGAAACGAAAAGAGCACGGGGGGCAAACTAGTGCAACATCAAGCGATGTTGAAAGTAAGAATGCCCCTGAATTCTCAAATTGCGAAAAGAGGCGCAAGGTAGAGATTGAAGATTTAGATGCCCTTACGAATCAAATAACGGAAAAAGTGAGGGAAGATTTCACTAAGGAATTGAACAATGCCCGTGCGAAGATAGGCGCTCTAGAGACCAAGTTAGTGTTGTTATCGGGGAACGTGAGCCTGGTCGTTCGCGACTCAGGTTGTTCGTCTGGTGGATCGTTTGACAGATTTGACGAGATTGAGGTAATTCCGTACTTATACCTACAAATACAATACATAAAACAGAATTCGTTATATTTATATACTAGTGTTATATGTTATGAAGGAGCCCATCCCATGTGATATTATGGAACCCTGCGGTGCAATGAAGAAACGTTTAGCGAGAGGATTCGCATATCCGAGTGGTAGGGACTGTGTAGAGCCGGGTCACGTGAATGTACGTGTGGACACAGTTGAAGATGGTTGTGGTATATATAGTGTTGTTGTTCCAACCGTAGAACTGACAAACTTGAGCGAGGCACGTAACCATATTATACAATGGCCAAGAAAGGCGATCAAGGTATATGTATATTCGCATTAGTTATTGATAATGTTATTTTATATACATATTTCCCAACCAATATTATTACTTTTAGATGTTATTCAAAGAGAATGTATATATGATGGAACTTTGATAATTGATACGTTTTTAATGAGATAAATCACTTTTCAGGTGTTAGATGAGCACATGAGGGAACAGAAGAACAAAGTTACGGAAATGCTGAAAAGTGGAAACATCATATATCGATGATCATCCTTGACATAGAGCGTCATATTTTTCATGCAATGCATGAACAAGCATCCAAAAGTTCAGATTATTCAACGTAGTGCGTCATATCCTTTACGTGACGTTGTTGGCCAGTTGCCCAAAACATATAAAATCGGAATTTAAGGCTAAAGTTGTGGTTATTTTTGGAACTTATTCTGGGAGAAAAAGACCAAGAACGAAGGTTGAAGTCCTTTCATCCTTCCATCCTTTGGGTTTGTCATTATAAATCTTAGTAACATGATTTCTATTATGGTTTTCTTTGTTTTGTAATTTCATCCTAATAACCAGCTAAACACCTTGTGTAATTGCTTAGTATCATGGATAGTTATTTGTGATTGATTTATAATTTAATATGGATGATTTCTACTTCAAGGATGGTATTTTCTCTGTTAGCAACTTTATACTGGAATAATTTCTGCAAGACGGACATTTGGCGATTTTTACCAATTATAATTGTTTCTTGGGTTGTGTGTGTCTGTTGGAAGATTTAATCCATTAATCTTTGTTAAGTAATGGGTCGAAAATAGAAGTCCAGTATGTTTGGGTTTGGGTTTGGGCCGCAGGCCAATCGGTAAAATAAACCCACGCAGGAAACAGTTAGGGTAGTTATTAGTTAAGGGTTGCATCGGTTCATTATAACCGATTAGATTGAAGCATCGCGACCCTTCTGTAGTACCTGTTCGTGTAGTATAAATATGTATGTATCTGTAACAGATTTAGTAACCCACTAGATTCAATATATATCAATTTATATAGATGGGTTCACCCAATCTCTTGTTCTCCTTATGTTGATTTCCATATGATGATTGATAACATGATACATGATGTTTGATGTGTTTGATCCTGGAGTATGTGGCAAACCTGTTTTCTACAGTGGTATCAGAGCGAGGAATCGAACAACGAATAAATCATGTTACAGTTATCATTCAAGGAATCAACCGCAAGTAAGAAAGAAAGGAAGAGGGCAGCCATGGTGAAAAGATGCCGATTGATGATGATGATGATGAACAAAAGCATCATTAACAGAAGATGATCAGGAAGATCAATAAAAAAAGGCGGAACACAAGAAGAAAGAAGGCTGTTTTATGATTATGATCAAAGAAGATAAAGGCATCGCAGGGACCAAACAACAAAAGAAAAGGCTGCGGGTACAATGGAAGTGAGAAAGGCATGATCGGTTTATACAAAGGAAGAAGAACACAAAACATGTTCTTATGGATTTAGAAGGAAACCTTAGTGGTTGAAGGCAAGAAAGAAACAGAAGAAGATAGTTTTGCCCGGGAATCAAGGAGACCAAAGGACTGTTGGAGACAGTTGGTTGATTCGCCCCGCAAACAAGAAAACAAGTTTCTTTTTTAATCAGAAAGAAATATAATATAAGAAAGTAAGCAAGAAGCCGATCATACGATCATAAGCATTGAAGAATTCAAGTACCCAAGTTTGAAGAAACCAAGGAGAGAAAATGGAAGGCGATCATCATTGTGAACGGATTAACCGAAAATTGTGAGAGGAATGGTTATGAGAGAACCATAGATTTGGTAGAATGCTATTATGGCGCAACTTTGAGGCCCGGTTCAAGGAAGAACCAGTGAAGTATGTGACAATCGAGAGGGTTGAAGATGGCTGTGAAGAAGCCAAGGAAGAGACCCACAAGAGTGTGATGGGTTAAGTGATAGTGTTGGGCTAGAAGTTGTGGGAGAAAGCACAAGGGAAGATTGCGAGAATCTTCACATAACAAAGCAAAGAGAAAACGCAATTCGGTGTAATCTAGAAGATAATGGTGATCAAGAAGGAACAAGGAAGGCAAGGAACAAGAAGATTGAAGAAACAAAGATTAATAGATTAGGGGGGAATATGTTGGAAGATTTAATCCATTAATCTTTGTTAAGTAATGGGTCGAAAATAGAAGTCCAGTATGTTTGGGTTTGGGTTTGGGCCGCAGGCCAATGGGTAAAATAAACCCACGCAGGAAACAGTTAGGGTAGTTATTAGTTAAGGGTTGCATCGGTTCATTATAACCGATTAGATTGAAGCATCGCGACCCTTCTGTAGTACCTGTTCGTGTAGTATAAATATGTATGTATATGTAACAGATTTAGTAACCCACTCGATTCAATATATATCAATTTATATAGATGGGTTCACCCAATCTCTTGTTCTCCTTATGTTGATTTCCATATGATGATTGATAACATGATACATGATGTTTGATGTGTTTGATCCTGGAGTATGTGGCAAACCTGTTTTCTACAGTGTCATCAGTCCCTGCAAACAAAAAGCTAAGATTGCATCAATTCATTTAGCCAGAGGCTCATCATTGATAATATTGTCCACTTCCATCAGACCATCAGTGATGGCGCAAAGATGCTTCAACGAAAAGAAAATGCGTACAACAATGGTTTCTGATTGTCTACAAGAACAAATATCATAACGTTCTTGAGATATAAATGTATACAGTTTTCTTGAGATATAAATGTATACAGCTTATACTACTGTCTGCGGGCTCTATTGGTTGGTTTTGGATAAGGGTTAATAATGGTTTAATTCTCAAAATTTTATTTGAATTTTCGTTTTAATCACTCAAGTTTTTTTCTCATGATTTAATCCTGCAAGTTTCAAAATTTTAGTCGTTTAATCCTGTAAACTCCTTATACTTTCAAAAATTTAATCGTTTAACCTTTGAAGGGTCAAACCAATAAGTTAATACAAACTTCAAGGCTTAAATCATGATAAAAAAACAAAAAAACAAAAAAATTTGAATGGTTAAAATGAAAAAAAAATGAAACTTTGAGGAATTAAAAAATTATTAACCCTTTAGATGATTCACCCAAATCTTTTTCACTTTTAATTTTTTTTATTTTTTATTTTATCAATGTTCAGGTTCTAATGGGGTTCATTTGAAGTTAATTCACCCAAATCTATTCATTGTTTTTCATGTTGATTTTAGAAAGATGGAGCATTAATATTTGAGATTCTAAACCGTGGTAAAAAAATTAATGAATTGTCATATTATTCGTATTCCGTCTAAATAAACACAGCTTCGAATTCATCTTTAGTAGTAAAAAAAAAAACAAAAAAAAAAAAAAAACAAAACATGCCTTACATACAAAATGTATCTTATACAAGCCAGACGTTAAGGATCTTCAAAGTGGGCCATTGAGTAGGGCCCATTTGCAAGCATGGTTACAAGCCCACTCGTTAACCTCAAATTGAGCAGCCCAAGACCTTGCAAGGCCCAAAAGAATTTACTTCAGGTCCATATTAGCTTCAATGTAAAATATAAAATAAACCGGTTTTTAAAACCGACCCAGCCCAAATCCGAAAAACCGACCTGGTAAGAACCGGGTTGGACCCGGTTCGGGTTTTTTCACTACCCGGCGGGTAGGGAACCGGTTTGAGGTTTTGGATTTCAAAATCGGGTTGGAACCGGGTGGAAATCGGGTCGGGTTGAAAAACCCGGTAAAAAACCCGGTTAAAATGGGTCAAAAACCCGGTTCGGGTCGGGTAGGTCACTAACCCGGTTTTCATTTTGTTGACCAAAACCCGGTTTGGGTAACGGGTCAGGTCGGGTTGTGCAAAAAACCCGGTTTATTCACGCCTAATGATCGGAATTCAACTTGACAACATAAAAACAAGGATTTGCTAACCATTGTGCTTAAGCCTTACAAACTTAAAAGAGTAAAAGACTTCTAAATTTATAACTCAAACAAGGTTTCCATGATTATATAATATTGAATTAATTAAATATAAGGTTACTAAGTATAGGAACGTCAACTTTGAATTTTTGCACTTTGTAAACTAGAACGTTGTAATTAAAGTTTGATGAAATTGAGAGAAGAAGGTGTGTTTTGAGGAGAAGATTTTACCCCCTCCACTTTCTTAATATTACTATCTCCTCCTACTTTCTTCCCCCCCGTTCCCACCCCACCACCAGCTAGCTGCTGGCCGTCGTCGATCGCCGGAAAAAAAATTAACTTAAAAAAAAAAAAAAACCTTTTAATTTTTTTTTCTCTAAATAAATTAAAAAAAAAAAAAAGTTCCATAATTTTTTTTTCAATTGTTTTTACATATTATCCTTTTGTACTGCGTTTTGTTAAAATTATACTGCATTTTATTATTTTTACTGCATTTTGTATATATATGTTTAGTAAATATTGTTCGTTTTGTACAACATTTTGTATTATACACATTATCCTTTTTGTACTGCATTTTGATGTTTTTACTGCATTTTATACATACAACTCGATCTAATATATGTTGCTTGTTTTTTTACTGCATTTTATGTCATACATAATCTATTTTGTACTGCATTTTGTTATAAATATACTGCATTTTATTATTTTTACTAAATTTTGCATATATTTTATTTATTACATATTGTTTATTTTTTACTTCATTTTATATTATACATATTATCCATTTGTACTGCATTTTGTGTAAAAGTATACTACATATTGTTTGTTTTTACTGCATTTTGCATATTTTTTTCATTTATGATATATTGTTATCTTTTTACTACATTTTATATTATACTCCACATATTATCCATTTGTACTGCATTTTGCTGATGTCTAAAATATATATAAGTTGTAATTAAAAAACTATAATATAATATACAAAAGGCAGTGAAAATTTTTTATAGTTTATTTCAAAATGCAGTAGAAAAGGGATACAACATATAACAAAATTTTATAAAATAAATTAGAAAAAAAAAACTTGGAAACAAAAAACTTTGAACTCAGCAGCTTACGGCAGCCGGCTATGGTTGGTGGTAGCCAGGTGGCGGCAGTAGGTGGGGTGGTGGTAGGTGGGGTGGTTGGGAAAGAAAAAAGTAGGAGGAGGAAGAAAAGAAATTTGATAGGCTAAAATATAAAAATTAAAATAGTGAAAGGGGTGTGGGGTGAAATTTTTTATTATATTTTTTTTATTAAGTCAAACCCTTTCTTTTCAAACTAATTACAAAAATGTCATCACTCATAACCATTAATTCAAATGAAATGATGATTCAATGACCACAATTTATCTTCTTCTCCTTGTTCTCAAATACTTCATTCTCCCACCATTCTCCCATTATCTTCCACCATTGAAGTTTTAATTTAAGTTAATCATATTTTTTAGCTTTAAACCGTAAATTTGACACGTGCTTAGTTTTTTTTTTTTTGAAATTTGGTATTTTTTACGGATCAAACCGGATTTGTTGAGCAAACACGTGAACGATTAAGACAATTTTCACTTATATCATACCATTCTTCTTTCTCAAATAATGTCTACTTCCCCAGGGGGTGTTTCGTTTGACTTTTTTGATGGACTTTTTAGCTCTTTGAGTTTTCTTACCACTAAAAAGTCACTTTCTCCATCCAACCCGCTTGAGCTTGAGAGGTTTTTACATTCTAAAATAGCCAAAATCAAGAAGCAATTAATACTCGGCTTTTCAATGAGCTTATTGCTTGCATAAAAAGCTAAAACATACAAAAGCTACATCAAACACTATCTCATGAATTGCATTATCAGACAGCATAAACTAATAACCTTAGCCATTATAAATAAACGAACCCCAACACCCATAAAAATATGTTTTAAAGAGATAGAATCAATCACCAACTACGTTTTCAATCATAAAGAAGACAAACACTTTGAAGTCATTGAGTTTTGAGCCATCGGCTTATAGCATAGAAGAATGATGTACCTCGAACCATAATAATTCACGTTGCAACTGAAAAGCTACTTGATGTAGAATACAAATAACGAAACAAAGACTACCAAGAATAATCCCTTCTAACTCACGTTGATTTACAGGAACACCGTCGTCAGGATAAATTCAACTCAATTATTAAGCGCAAATTGAGAGAAAAATTGAACTTTCAACAAAAGGGCCCTATCTTCCACGCTTGGGCCCGCATCACTACTCCCGACACATCTTGAAGTTGGTTCCTTTAGGTTTCATTCCAAACAAGTGCAACATATTATTTTTGTCCAAGTCTCTTATAGGAATTATCCAATTCTTCCTAGGGCCAATCTCATTTACAGATTGTAGATACTCTCATGACGATGAGAGATTGCAACGTGAGAGATAGTGCGACCATCCTCATTTGTCTTTGATATAACATCAGGATATGTAGGAATGAGCTTAACTATGAATTTGGTATTACCCATTTCCGCAGCCACAAACAGTACTTGAGACGGGTACTTTGGTGGATGCCCAGGTATATATGGAGTCATCGGGGAGGCCTATGAGGATCTCAGTTATTTTGTTCTTCGTCTTTTTCACAACTTTCCTTCCAAAGTTTTCTTAGTAATTGTATGGCCTCTTTCTTTTGCAACAGGCTCCACCTCCGAGCAAATGCTAAGACATACATGAAATTCCCGAAAAATAAATAAATGCATTAATAAAAAAAGATAGCATGTAGTTACAGATGTTCAAATATTTTTATACCACAAACTACAAAACTTATATACAAACTACAATGAAGGATACTTACTTGACTTAGTGATTCTCCTGATAGCGTTTACTGTGTTTTCCTCAAATGCACAATAGAGATTAAGGTCATAGACTTGTAATGTACTTTCAGTTTTGCTCTAATATAGGTAATGATTTAATTTTACTACCAATGTAGGTAATGTACTTTGTAAAAGTGTCTCGATGTGGGTAATATGACATAAGTACATTACCAACATTGGAACACATATGTAGAGTACGTTGCTAATATGTAACACTTTTTACCGGTACATTATATATATTGATAAATAAATTAGTTTGTTACCAATATTGGAACAAAAGTGAAAGTATATTACTAGTCTATATGACTTTAACCCTTATTTTTAAGTATTTGATGTGTTTTTTGCTAATTATATATCTTTACTATGTATTTAATTATTATATTCCAAGCCCCAAAACAATATAGTTTGATATACTCTCTTTGTACATTTCCCATCAATAACTGTTAGTCTGTTAGAAAGGTTAACATACTGTGCAATAAAGTGGAATATGGATGGATGTTTACCAAAGCATATATTTTATATTTCTTATCAAATTACCAAAGATACGTCAATAGATGGTTCCATAACAAAGGGAATATGGATGGATGTTTACGAGTGTAAATTCACTCTCATAATGAAATTAAGAATGGATGTAATTGATTCCTTGAACTTGAAAAGCAGGCAAGTTATCAACAGATGGCCTTATTCTAGAAAAGGTCTTAAATTTGTATTTGTATATATGTTGTAGGAGATTTTTATGTGCAGGGCCAGGGCTCAAGTGGTTGATGCAGATTTGATCCATAGTTGGGCCTGGAATGGAAGATGTAGAAGTGGTCTAGAGCAAGCCCATCAAGAAATCTCTTATAATATTTATTGGAGGAGTTTAAATGCGTATACATATTTAATCTAGATTCGTTTGAACTGATCTTGTTCGTTAAATGATTTTGATTAATCAATCTGAACCGCTAATTTAGATCAATAGCATTGTTTACGTAATATCTCATCTTTCATCATCTAAATTTACTATATTACCCCTAGCCTAACTTTCTGTTGCGAAATTATAGGGACAAAAATAATTTAAATTTTAAGTTTAAATTTTAATTTCTAAATTTAAAAAACGTAAAGGAAGTTCAAATTTTGAAATTCAAATCTCCTATTATTTATTTTATTAATATTATAAAAGGAGATATTTTCTTAAAAAATAACCTACGCATATGTGTTAAATTAAGTCAACCATCTTCTTTGGGATATTGGGAAAAAATAAAATATCACGGCACCAACCAACATCCGTTCCTCCCTCCGTTACCTAACAAACCGAAGTTTCTCTCGGATGCTTAGATAACTATTTTCAAACCTGATTCAAATTATTCCTTCAATTCCAAATCAAAACTACAATAAACACAGGAAATATGTTGTGCTTCTATATCAAAACAAAATTATTTACATCTAGCATCTCCGATCAAATCACTTGTAACGAAAAGGTTTTGGCATCTTCATCTTCTCCGATGATTGTCAAAATCCTATACGTATATAATCGATTGAACTACGCATAAAGAGGTAATTTCTATTCAGTTTCAATTCAATACTGGTTTCAATTCGATTTCGATTTCAATTCATACTTAATTTTAGTTCCTCTGATTTGATGATTATTTTTACGTGTATTCGTGTACCTGAATCTCAATAACCCTAATTTTGATGCTGTTAATTTTGTATTGTTACAGCATTATAAATCCTTATGATTTTATTTGAATCATAGTTATATGTTCGCCAGTGCAATGAATCTGGGAAGCCTTACATGTTTGTTATTTGAATTTGGGCATACGTTGGAGGTTTCAATTTGTATGAATTTTGAGTACTTTTTAACAATATGATGTATGTGAACCAGATTAGGTATGTTACAAAAGACCTAGATACAGTGATAATGTCGATACGCGTTTCATAGATATGAACGATCATGGCATGCACTAAAAAGACGATGTCTTGGAATCTCTTTATACCCAGAATTCATTGCAATTGATCTGTACAATCACAAGATGGGTAGTTTGATGTCTCAACTTCATAGAGTGCTGTATATCCGCAATCACTCTTCTCAGTATATCATTTCAAAGTTCAAGTGCAGTTTAGGTATTATCTTTGATCACCTATATTTGGTTCATTTTGTGTACAGATTATACATCAAACAATTTTAGTCAAAAAGTATTATACAGGTTATCACCATGCATCCACAATCAATAAGCCTTAATTTCGCCTCATAGATTGATGATGTTACAAATCACCACACCTTTGAATGCAATTTGATATAGACAGATAGTTGAATCACCACACCTTTGAATGGCATTACAAATCCACTTTTAGATTCTTTAAAACATAAGAAAGTAGTCCCCAATTTAGATTAATAGAACTGCTTGATGATATGGATGATCTAAAAATAAGTAAATGGGTATAGATCTTAACTATCTGTTATTCATTACTTAATTTTCTCCTTTTTTTCTACAATAATATATAACCCGCATGAGATAAAACACAACCCAAATGGATTGACAAGTAAATGGGTCGCATCTGCCACCCTCTCTGATTATCGATATGTTTTATGAAGCTGCTTTTGTTGGATTGTGAATTTGCTATTTTAAAATATGTTGTGCGCTATTACGGATTTGCTTTCAGTGAGTATAATAACCATAAGCCATGTCTGTGCAGAGTATTTAATAACTAGACTGTTTGATACACATCATTATTTTGTTAGTTGTTTTATAATTATGCTCAAAATTAATATTTTTTATATTTTCTCTTTTGATCATCAGGTATTGGATCAACTCAGATAATTAATATTCATTAGTACAGGTATGTATGCTATCCGAGCATTAGGGAATTGCAACATGAAATCCCATTTTAGAGGTTCTATGCTTTGAGAGAGCTGTAGGTTTTCTGTGTTTAGTTTTTTGGATTATCTTTTCATAATGATGTGTTGATTAGACTATAAGTTTGGTAGGATTGAGTATCATCAATATGTCGTTATGGAGTCTAGAAATTTTGCGTGTGGCAATCATGAAAGATTAAATAACGAGTTATGTATGTATCTTGGAGAGGTATGGTTTCTTTTCAAAGCTTGAGGATACCGTGTGAATTATGATTATTTAGTCTTTTTTATCTGACACTACACGTTTTCTTCCCTTGGCCCATACAGTCATAGTAGATACCCGTTCTACTAACCAACCGATGATCACTAAATGAAAGAGTATCAAATTCATCACAATACAAGTTTTCTTCCTTGGCCCATACAATTGTTACAAAGATTGACAATTTACGATGGGCCATAGTAGATACCCGTTCTACTAACCAACTGATGTTCACTAAATGAAATAGTATCAAATTCATCACAAGTGATGGAATAATAAGCAGATGTACTTTGCTCTCTATTCATTTTTGTTATCTTGGTAGTTCATGAATTTCAAGACGCTTTCCAAGTACAGACTTGACGTCAAAGCATCAAAAAACAAATGGCTCCTGAAAAGGGCAGATATCGAGTTTGAAGGATAGACATCCAATCTAAAAAACCAACTGTTGTCAAGTATGGTCTGAACCATATCACCTACCTTATTGAACAGGTTCATCATTTCTACAGTCTTAATTAATATCATTTGGCTGCTGTTTATGAAACACAGACTTAGGTTGTATCTTATTTCCTGGTCTAGAACAAGGTAAAATTTGTTCATATTGCAGCAGTTTTTGTTATACATATCTTATGCCATTCTTTTCATATTATCAAATAATTTGATTATAGACTTTAGGCATGATCTTACTTTCCTGTTTTGAATATATGCACTATAGCTATAATTGATGACTCCATGTGTTTTGGTATCACACTATTTAAATGATTTCTGAAAATTTCTTATGTATGAAATTGGGTGCTTTTGGTAAAACGGTTTCCGTCGTTCTTTAGAAGCTGTCCAAATTATCATGTTGGATTATTAGTACTTGAATATATGCCACTATTGATATATAAAGTACTGTTTTCCTATGCTGAAAGTTGCCTGTTCATATTACCAATTGGCCGGAAATCTTTGGTAATTAAATGGATGCTATATTATGTTAACTATGTTGTGAAGAGTGTTTTGGAGCTGGTAAGGTTTTCCTCTCTTTGTGCTACCAACCAATGAAAATTAAAAGATATACAAAAGTGAAGTTCTTCTTTTTTTTCTGTTATAGTTCATATTTCGAAAAGCTATATTGTAATAGTAGAGGAGGAAAGATAGACAGGTTAACTGACCGTTGAAACCATATTTAGGTTGAAACGAGTCATTATTTGCTGAAATTCTTATCATTAACATAGAAATTCTTACCATTAAGTAACTTGGCCAGTAATGGTATAGCTATCCTTGAACACTAATGTGTTGTTCATGGAATATAGAAGACCAAAGATGCAAACAACAATTTTTACGGTCTAGCCTTTAGTTAACATGGGAGACTACTAAGAGTGTATATATTTGTATTCCATTTTGTGTAAGCCGATATGGGTCATGTAACTTTAGATGTAGTTGCAGAATTCATTAGTTTATTAGCTACCAGAACCAAATTTTAAGTCAATTTCTTGCCTGACCTGCCCATATTACCACTTTTATTGTGAGTGCAAGTGGGATCAGCCCAAGTTTAATTGTGATTGATTTTGTGAATTTGGCCTTTTGGGTGTTGATATTTGTTGTTTAAAATCATGGTTAGTTTCTATAAAGTCTAAAACACTTAAATTATTTTTTCATAAGCAGTCAAGGTTTCATGTGCTCACAATAACCTTTGAAAATACACTTTTGCGGGACTGTCGACCCATTGATTCGTTTTATTGTTTTTCGTTAAGCTTTAAGTCTATTTAGCTCTTCTATTTTTATCATTATTCGCTAGGTTTTATTTTTTATGTTTGTTTATAGATGTGTGCAGTTGTAGTGTTTTTCTTCTATATGCTTCAAAAGAATAGCAAATCTGCTCATTACCCATCTATTCTTTGTATTAATAATCTAAGAAGTTGGATTGTTTTAGAGGCAGGATTGTTAGTGGTTGTTGAATCATTATATAATTTTTTGTTAATGCTTTTAAGATCAACATTGCAAAAAATTTCTTGTCATGCTTAAAATGAGGGTGTTGCTGTGGGGAAATTGGTGTTTTTTTTTCGAACGGGTCTTCAATATACAGCAGATGCTATCTATTTTTTTAAAAAATATATAAGTACTGGCATATCATAATCATTGTTAAGGTATAACTACTATGATTTCATAATTGGCCTGCTTCAAGTTGAGCTTTAGCCTATGATTTGTATCTAACTATTTGTGGTTTTTTATGTAGGTTGTGGTGATAAATTAGTAAGACCTCTGCTCTTCAAACATAGTATACAAGTCCGCTTATACATCAAGTTCATTGTAGTTTTTTGCATCACATCAATCATTCTGGGTTTGAAATATGAATGTATTCATTCCCTAGATATTTAAAGGCAATCTAATTGGTGAATGATGGTGTGATCATCAAGAAAAGGTAATATTTGTTTTTTGGGTTTGGTTTTGTTGGTGTACACTATTTGTTAACATTAGAAGTATGTAGTCATAGGGTTTAAGATGATAGTTAGTTACTTTGGGTACCTTGAAGTAGCTATTTGCAAGTTGTATATGACAAGTTAAATATATGAAGTACGTAGTGGTTTTGACTTTCTAAAGATATCCAACGTGAGTGCTAAAAAGTTTGATGCTATGTAAGTTCATTAATGATTTCCGGGTTGTTTTTTTTTTTAGAAGTTAGTGATATATGTTTTAGCATTTGAAGATTTTTTATTTTTTTTTCCCTTTCAGGTACACTAATATTCTGATGTAAACAGCAAGAACTTATAGGGGTCTGCCAAAGATACTTCAGGTTCAATTTTATGAATTCGCAAATGAGGGTGTATTTCTTATAGGTCCTATGGGTTACTACAATGAAGGTGATGATTCAAGAATGAGACGACGAAGGTAATTTATAATTATCCCTCTACAGTTCAACAAAGTTAACATATTTGTAGGTTAAAATAACTAGCTCAGTCGTAATATCTTTTTGTGCTACATTTGTTAGTGTGATTTGCTTATTATTAATCTTTGGACATGGTTGTTAGTTTTTTGGATGACCTAATTTTCTAATCCATAATAATTTCTGAATATTTTAAGTCAAAGCTACTTGCGTCGTATCCTCGGTAGATTATAAGAGACGTTTGAAGTATGAGTTGTAGTAAAACCTACCGTACATGGGGTAGTGTCGGGTAATAGACGATGTCACATTCGAAACGTACCATGATGACGATAAGCCAATCAATCTTTTTTTTTTTTTTTTGTAAAACGTGTAATTTAATATGCTGGGTGTTGGTATGTTGCAAATCAAGTTGGTCAAGTTTCAACACTTATCTTTTTGTCTAGCCTCTTTGGTGTTTAGTTTTTTATAAACAATTTTCAATATTATAAATCTTTCTAATAAAGTATCTCTAAAGCTACTATCAGTATATAATCTCATTCAATTCGAAATATTTCTACAATATCATCCGCCAAGATATAATATTAAAATTATGTTTGAAAGCGGAGGGGCAGGTATCTTAGAGAGGGCAGGAGGGGCAGACAATTTTGGCCCTTAATTTTTTTGATCTACGGTTCAGATTTAATGCATCTTAACATTACTATGTCTTAAAAGTGTTGCATCTTAATATCAGTGCATCTTAACTTTACAAATTTGCCTTAAAATGCAGTTGTTTTGTTTTGCCCCTGTAAACTGCATCCATAAAATTATTATGTAAACTTTTGTATTTAAATCATGCAATAGCCCGCGAATTCGCGGGTAATGATCTAGTAAAGTTAAAAACACTAAAAATATCGGTGTCATGTCATTATAGTAAAAAAAATATATTAAGGTCAACGACATATTAGAAATAGTGATAACCACCATTTTACTAACATTGGCATAAAACCTAGAAGTTGAATACTCACATTAGTAATAAATTAGGCACATTCCTCATTTTAGTACAAAAAGATAATTACATTGCTAATTTATAGCTTTAATCCTACTTATATTCGGACAGGGTGAGTATCACATTTTGCAGAATTGCTTGAGACCCAATCCCAACTAGATGCCACATTGAAAAAAAAAGGGATCATGGTTATTGATATAACCTTTCCATCGTGTAAATAATATGTAGAAACCATATAGCACCTACACGTAAAAGGGATCATTGAAAAACTTTTGAAGAAGTAGAAACTGAAAGATCAAACATTTATCAGGAGTGATTAATTTTTACTATTAAATGAATAGTAATTGATCAATCACTTTTTCACACTTGATTTTTTTATTTACCCTTTCTCTTTTTTTTTTCTTTTTAAGCTTTCTTTTTCTCCATTTTTGTTTTATGCTTTTATTTATTTTTTTAGTTTTTGTTAATTTATTTGTGTGTTTTAGTTTGTGTTAATTTCAATTTGTGTTTTTAATTTGTGCTCAACTATTGAGATCCAAGTTTCTTTTTAGATTTATGTGTCTCTATAAGTGATTTATTTTTGTCTATTTGCGAGCTTTGTTTTTGGGTAACTGCCAATGAGATATATATTGTGATTGTCTTTAAATTTATCATAGTTAAATGGAAATTTGAGTTTTGTGAAGGTTTCAATCTGAATTTACTTTCTTCAAATTTGTTAGTTTAAACTTGCTTCATGATGGTTGTGTTGGTTGAAGTTCTTAGTGGTGTAGACCAGGAGTTAGACCGTTCCCAATAGTTAGTTAGTTTTACTGTTAGCGTCCATTGGTTTGGGGCCGTCAGTTGAATTGGTTAGATGTTTGAGGAGATGCGCGACGAAGGTGTGGGGCCGGTGCAATCAAAAAAGGTTTTTTGTATTTTTTTTTCAATTTACCATTAAAATAAAATACATTTTTTTTTTTGAAAAAATTTGAAACGGTTATAGTACTGTTTTTAAATAGAAGAAAAAGAAAAAAAAAAATAGTAAGCCCTTATTTCTATTTCAAACCCACTGTAAATACACACACAACTAAACTCAAAGTCATACATTTTATAGACATCACATTAATTACTTTCACATAACTCACAAAAAATGTATAAACACCATCACAATTCTTCGCAAAATCATCTTCAAAACATCCAAACACCATCATCCGTTATCGAATAAAAAAACAGAAAGTTAATTGGACCGAGAATGAGTGCAAAATCTTGAGCGAACAGCGGCTCAAAGCTTTCAAACATCATCCGGTGGGAGCTTCACCATTGGAAAAATATTTTTGGAAAACCGTACAAAAAAATGAACTACAACTCCAAAGTTGAGGTAAACCTACAACAAATCAACTTATTGCCAAATTGAACAAATTAAGCCATCAAAAGTCGAGCACTAGACTACTATTTTATATTTACTATTTTTATTGCAGTGTGTTTTTTATACAATGCGATGTTTTTTTGTAATTAATCTAATGTTTTTTATTTTAATGAAACTGTTTCATTTAGTATTGTGTATTAACTATATAAATTAAATAATGTGTGAGGTTTAGAAAAATTAAGTGACCAGTAATTGTTGGCAGTTGTTAGTCAATTTCAATCAATTTTAGAAAAAACTGATGTGACACAAACTGACCAGTCGATTTCAGTTTAATGTTGGAAGTGGTCTCATGTGTAACAATTGAAAAAAAAAAAAGCAACTTAAATTTGATTTTATGATAATCAAAATATTTTAGCAGTGTAAAATTATTACTAAGTAGTAACTTTACCGGTATTATTGTCATTAATTTTAAAGTTATGATGATCGACAATAATCATTTATTTATGATTAATACTATAACTGTAACTTTGTAATCAATAAATAAATAGTATATATATCTAATTTTAAGACAAACACTGTAAAGTACTTTTATAGTCTTACTAGATAAAATAAATTACTAATGAACATAAAGTTTACGTCCATACGTAGCTTCTTAAAACATTCGAATATTCGGATTTAACTACACACGGAACACTGACTTTTAGATCGCATATATACCAAATTATTTCATAAACTAATATAAGTATATTTGTCCCGCCGCAACGCGTGGGTTAAAATATGTTAGAGTTAATAGTCAAGAAGACTTAGAAGATGTCTTTTGTGTAGTCAACCATGAACTAAGAATGGTTAAAGATCATGAGTAGATTTAAGAAGCTATGGTGTGACATTACACAAACAATGAAATAATTTGAATAGAGAATGTAAACAGAGATAAAATAGACACAGAGGACCATACAATATTACCCATTAAGGAAGCATGTGTAGTTCTCTAAACTCTAATAAATCAAACGTATAAAATAATATAATCATCTCTATAGTTAGTAAATTATAAGTTAATTAACCACTGTAAAATTAAAGAAATTACAATAGCCATATATTTGTAACTTTCCAAGAATCTAATCAATATTTGATAAACGGTGAAGGAATCCATTATATCAAGGGGTTCAATTGCTATTTCCAGCAGCTGCAATGTTTCTAACACTTTCATTCATAGAAATAGCGATTATTCATTTTCTAATGACACCATTGTTTCTTTCATAAGTCAAGCATATGCATGATATGTTTTGATCTTTATCAAGAAGCTAAATTTGGTAATAAACAATGCCAAAAAACATAAAAATATCCTTAAGGTTTTACAGAGTTAATACATATGTATCCTTGAAACATAATCTGTAAATGGAACTTCAACTAGAGATTCAATCGCGGAAATAACAATTAGACACTGGGATTTTGATAGTACAAGAATTTTTTCTTTTTAAAGAGGTTCCTTGAATGATGTGTTGAGTAAAACACGTCGCCCAAAAGAGGATATTGTAGTTTAATGTATGTAAGGATAGGTATAAGAGCAAGGATTGCAGTAACAATCGCGAGCGTGATAAAATTTTGACGGTATAGCACGAAGAAGCTAACACTAAAAGCAATCATCATGGTCACAATAGAGAGGAAAAGTGTCAAAAGGCCTGCAATGAGTTTATTGGGTAATGATTCTAAAAAGTCCTCTTGAGAGTAGCGAGAAGTGAGAATGGATAAGAACACAAGGATTGAAGTTGTAGATAGGATCAAAGAAATGGCATCAAATGCGACAAACACTATGAAAGGTCCGTTGTGAAGAAACACCGGGAAGCCTTTGTCTTGCTTGTACCCACCTGGAAGTGTATAAGAGACACCAAATACTATAGTAGCGAGAAGCGCTGCAACCACCATGCATTGACTGGCTGTTCCTTTCATCCACTCCTCACTCTTAGAAACTAACTCTTTGTGGTTCTCGGTGAAAATTGCTTGTGGTGTCAAGCCAAAATTGTTCCTCTTTTCTCTATGACCAGGATGAACCATAGACTCTACTTCCTACAACACAAAGACAAGCTTATAAGTATTTTACATAAAACATTTTTAAGATGTGATGCAATTATACTCAACTTTATAAGGATAGTAGTGATTAGGCTTGTGTAATTGTTTCAAGGAGTTTCTAATATTAGCTGTAATGACAATCTGCATGACTAGTAGCATAGAAGAATGATGTACCTTGAACCATAATAATTCACGTTGCAATTGAAAAGCTACTCCTGACACATCTTGAAGTCGGGTACCTTTGGGCTTCATTCCAACCAAGTGCAGCATATTATTTTTGTCCGAGTCTCTGATAGGAATTATCCAACTCTTCATAGAGCCAATCTCATGTAACAGATTGTAGATACTCTCATGACGATGAGAGATTGCAACGTGAAAGATAGTGTGCCCGTCCTCATTTGTCTTCCATATAAGATCAGGATATGTTCGGATGAGCTCAACTATGAATTTAATATTGCCCATTTCTGCAGCAACAAACAGTACTTGAGACGAGTATGTTGGTGGCTGTCCAGGTGTAGAGTCATCTGGGAGGCCTTTGAGGATCTCGGTTATTTCGTTCTTTGTCTTTTTCACAACTTCCGTCCAAAGTTCTCTTAGTAATTGTATGGCCTCATTTTCCTTTGCAACCGGACCCACCGTGGAACAAGTGACTGTGACATACATGAAATTCCCCCCAAAAAAGAAATGCAATAATCAAATAAGAAAGCATGTAGTTAGAAATGTATAAATACCATATATAGTTATATACCATGAACTACATAAGTTAAATAGAAACAACAATTAAGGATACTTACTTGACTTAGTTATTTTCCCAATTGCATTTAATTTTTCTCCCTCAAATGCATCAGGCTTTCGAGCCAAAACTCCGAGTATGTCCGCATACTCATTGAATTGTTTGTGGTTCTCCAATACTTTTAGTGCGATATCTGTAAAATATGTTAGCATTACATATCAGGAAAAATATACATTTGCATATTGGATTAATCTACACATTTATATGTTAACAGAGTGAACCTCAATTTGTGCAGATAATGTAACAGTAATAGATACAAATGTGTAGATTAGTCCAATATAAAAAGTGCCCAAGAGCCTGGCCAAAAGATGAACTAAGTAAAAATAGGATCCTTAAAAATACTAACCAAAGCGATCACGTTCGGTGCATTTGATTAAAAGCCAATCCTTATACTCTGATGTCCAACTGGGGTCGTTCAATGAATGAGACTTATCATAAAGATAATTCACCATATCATAGTTTTTATATAAAGTAGCAATATATAGTGGCATCATTCTTGCTTCATTTGGGATTGTCAGCAACTCATTGCTTTCAGTCACCAAAATTTCAGCAATTTTTACACTTCCTGCTGCAGCTGCTGTACAGAGGGTAGTGTTGCCATTTTTATTCTTCAGTTTCAAGTCGTTCTTATGCATCATTTTCACAAGTTGATCCACAAACATGACTCTTTCCATGTTTTCTTCACCTGCGGCAGCAATGTGAAGTACTGTTTCATAATGTTCATTGATAGCATATCTTACGATATTTCTGTTACTGTTAAGAGTTGTTGTTGCAGCTGCCCAGTCTTCTTTGATTAGCGCATTATATAATGGAACACAAATATTGATGAAGTCTTCTCTCTTGTTATCTAAGCATTACAGGAATGTTGAACACTTAAAACACCAAACATATATGCAAGAGTATTCATTGTATGGCACAAATTACCTTCAAGTAGATCTAGACAAGGAAAGTTATGTTCTCGTTGTGATGTTGACGATGAAGGATGATTCACATTTGTGGTTATTGATAGTTGCACGGACTGTTGTCCGGTAGTCGCATTTGTTTGAGGCACCATTGGTCTAATTGCCTATTGCCCTGCAGAATGACAGCAGTAACCGCAAGTTTTATATAATCTTTGATTTAGATCTTCTCAAAGTCTTTAACATTGATAGTGTAGATATTGCTGATAATGCTAATGCAGAAGCATCTACATCCAAAGAAACCGACAAACAATATTCACTTAAAGTCGGCTCGAAACTGCAAACACTGATGAAGTTAATAATGAAATGATTAGTATACCTAAAAATAGAAACATAAATCTCGGTCTAAACATTTGATTGATTGAAGTAGAAACATAAAAAGAGAGAGAATTAGTGGATGATATATGTTATTGATTGTATATGTATATATTTGAGCATATATATTAGGCATATTTAGCAAAACTCGCCCATCTATATCACAAAATGGACAAAGAATCTCCCAATATAATTGAACATACCATTGGTGATTCAATAGCAGGTTTTCAAACAGTTTTGTGAACCAAGTTGGATGAGCAAATACCCATGATACAAAAATACAAAATTGAGTTCATAAGCTAAAATAATACTAATACTGATGATGATAAGTTGAAGATCATATGATAGTAAACACTTTTGAAAGTGTAAGGGAACATACAGAAAATTTCCGTTTGTTTTATTTATTTATTTTTATTTTTTTCCCCTCGTTACTATCTGATTGGTTTACCAGAAATTTTTATCGGGTATTGGGTTTAAAAGAAAAGACGTGTAGATAAAATACAATTGTTAGTTTGTTTGAAAAACGTGATAGAAAAAGAGATGTAATGAAGTGTAAATGTGTGTGAGAGAGAAAACTTTGTCAAACCCATAACTATCGATGGGTTTTGTTAAACCCATCTGAGTTAAACAAACAACATATTCAAGTTATAGCAGTAGTTCGAAAAGGAAAAAAGAAATGTTCAAGTTATATTAGCTTGTCCATGGAGAAGAACACATACCTTAACAAAATCAAATAGTAACCGCTTTGCTCTTAAATGTTACAATAACCAAACAATTAAGGAGATGCCTCTCTATTATCGAGTGTAAAAAAACAAAGATGCTTGACTTTGTTTCTAGATCGAATGCAGGAAGAAGACGACATTACATTCAAAGTTACATCTAAAACTATATTTTTTTCCATATAGTGGGGCATAAGTACCACCACTAAAGCAATTATTTAAAGGAAATTCATAGTAAATTATACTAATGGCTTTCAAAAAAACATATGTATATGAGCTCGAGGTATCGTATAGTATTTTTGATGTTGTGTTAACTTTGATACATTTTCATATACTTATATCCCTAAATACAAAATTAAACTACATATTTTCAAAGTCTACCTAAAAGTCACATTAGAGTGTAAAATGATTCCGCTCCGCATGCTCATGTACTTCTTTATTAGAACTAGCATAATACCCGCGCAATGCTGCGGTGAAAGTAGTGACGGTGGATGGATGTGCGAGTTAATGTTTTAAAATAAAAATCTATTGTACTCCGTCCGTCCCATTTTAATTGATACATAACCAAAAAAAAGATTATGGTGGATAGATTTAATATTTGATAGTTGAAAAATGTAGTTAGTGGAGAATAGGTTGTAATTAAAAATAATAGATAATGGGATATGGGTATTAATGAAAGTGTAGTTAGTGGAGAATAATTAGTAATAGATAATAGATAATGGGGTAGGGGTATTAATGAAATTGTTGTGAATGAGTTGAGGGTAATTTAGGTAGTTATTAGTGTTGAGTAAAAAGTAGGGAATAGTGGAAATGTTGAAATGTATTATATATAGTTAAGATGTAATGACATAATTGCCCTTTGTTGATTGATTTTTCTTTAAAATAAATATAATTTAAGCTCTATTTTTTTAAAAAATGCGATACTACAATCTAACCTACCTCATATAATATCACACGAATACATACATGCCAATCACGAGATTTGAACCCACAATCTCTTGGTTGAAGAGTTCCCCACGTACCGCCGGACCCTTTGGTATAATTTATGCTCTATTATGTAATTACAAAAAAAAAAAAACAAAAAACATGTAAACAATGATGTCATTGCAGATTCTAATGTGCTTATAAGTCCAACCATTTGCCCACCTACTTTTATATCACATTCATCTCTTCTGTATCTTCTAAATCCGATGGGCAAACCTGTATCCACCGCATCAGGGCAGGGTGACGAGGACAAACCGCCGTCGAGCGATAAAGTTAATCCACCGTAAGCAACGTACTATAGGTGGCACACTGGAGGTTTAACGAACGAGTGGTGACAATAAACAGTTGTATCTTTAATTATCAAGTTTCGTTGTGTTATCTTTTATATAACTACTAGTCGTGTACTTTGATTTCCTGTTATCCAATTGTCATGGCTGATCGGAAGTTTGAAAGTATTATTGTTGCTGAAGATGTTGTAATATAATTATTGTTAATAATTAAGAAAGATTGTCACATTGTATCACTACAAACGAAACTACTTTTATATATGTTTGTGATTTTGTAGTAAATATCCTAGTCCTGAATTCTTAGTTGTATTTGATCTAGCTAGTGATTTTAGATATCCAAATTCGAGAAGTTTGCATAAATCAGCTATAGCTAATTAGTTCTTTATAACTATTTTAGTTATCGATAATCGTTTAGAGAATTGATTTTGATTCCCAAATGCTTTCAGTTTTCATTTGTCTATATATATATATATATATATATATATATATATATATGTATATATATATATATGTATATGTATATATATATATATGTATATGTATATATATATATATGTATATGTATATATATATATATATGTATATATATGTATGTTTTTCTTTTTTTCTTCAAGTTAATTATCTCATGTATTTACCAACACTATTGGAAAATTAAGTTTACCGGGCGTTTGGTTTGAAAGAAAAGAAATGTTCAAGTGATAAATCAAGTTATAGCAGTCGTTCAAAAAGAAAAAAAAAAATAAAAATGTTCGAGTTACAGCTTTCGGAGAAGAAGACATACCTTATCATTGGTGATCCAAAAGCAGGTTACGAACAGTTTTAATTTGCGTATATGTGTCTGTCACTAGCTAATTGACATGAACAAGACTCAAGAAGCCCTTTGTGAACTAAGTTGGATGAGCGCAGTGCAAAAGGAACTCAATTAATTTGAAAAACATGAGGCTTGATTAGGGGTGTTCAACTTCGGGTACCCGAACTTCGGGTACCCGAAGTTCGGGTACCCGAACGTTTCGGATAGTGATTTTCACTACCCAATTCCCGTCCCAAAATTTCGGGTACCCGAACTTCGGGTATCCGAAATTTCGGGTACGGATATCGGGTAATCCGATACCCGAAGTTTTTGTTTTTTTTTTTTTTGTATTTTATGCAAGATTGTCTTTGATTTACTACCTCCTAGTAAAACAATAATCAAATTCACTAATACTCTAAGCAAACTTAATACATTATATTTGCAACTAGTAATAAGATGTATTATACATATATATATATGTATAAAATGTTGGAAATGAAAGCCAAGCTAATGTGTTTTATGTGTTTGCGTTCCTGGGATACACATAAATACGTAAGGTAACAATGACAAGAAATCAATTATACCCAACATAAAAATATTATATAATAAAAGTTTGGAATTTTCGGGTATTCGGGTACCCGAATACCCGACTTTTTTGAATATTACTATCCAATTCTCGAACCCGAATTTTCAGGTATCCGGATTTCGGGTATCCGAAATTTCGGGTATTTTTAGTACGGGTATTTCGGATAATCGGGTATCGGTTTCGGGTTCGGATATTTTGAACACCCCTGGGCTTGATCATTGAATTCTAAACCACATGACAAATCCTTCATAGGCAGCAAATAGCCATGATACTTAATTGAGTGCCTAAGCTAAAAAATAATACGTAGTAATATTTAAGCTGATGATCACATAATCTATGCAGTTTTTATAAGGGGAGGGGACATATATATGATATTTATTGCGTCATGAATTCCAATACTAAGATCAAAACACACATATTCAAGTTATATTAGGTTGTCCATGGAGAAGAACACATACCTTATCAACATCAGATAGTAATCGCTTTGCTTTTAAATGTTGCTACAAACAAACAATTGACTAGTCAACCCAAAAAAGCTCCACCAAAGGATTAAAAATGAGGATTGATGCTTCTCTATTATTGAGTGTAAAAAAACAAACATGCTTGACTTTGTTTATGTCTCGAATGCAAGAAGTCGACGACATTATATTCTCAAGTCACATGTAAAACTTTATTTTTTTTTTCATCTAGTGGGGCATTAGTACCCCCTTTAAATCATTTATTTACTCGAAATTTCATAAAATATCATAAATCTTTTGCTTTCAGCAAAACATATGTATATGAGATCGAGAAGGCATAAATACAAAATTAGACGCCATATTTTCAAGGGATTTTGTCACTGAAATGCAACCAATTTTGGTTCGATGTCTATTGCGTATAACCAACTTAAGGGTGGGTATAAGGATGCAAGTAAATTTCAAAAATGATATTTTGATGTAATTTTTTAACTGTTGAACCCTTACCTGGTTACCAGTTGACTTTTTTCAAAATATTTGTACAAGTGGCATGCCAAATCATAAAAATTTATCCACGTATGTTTTTTTGACATGTAAATACGGAGTATCTTTTACAATAAACTAATAAATTAATGGAAATATGTGAAATTAATTAATGAGTAAGATTAATTGCATCAGCATTCATCAATCATCATCATCAACATTCATCGTCAATTCGTCACTGATTTATCAACATCATCAACAAAAATCACAAACAAATCTAAGAATTACAATTTACGAAATTATTTTAGATCAATCCTGATTCCTATTTCAATTTTCTTTTTAAGTACATCGATGCCGGAAAACGTCATTACGATTTCACTAAACCACTGGTCAGGATAACCCGCCGCCGGTCACTGCCCCTCAATCGCCGGTTATTGTTTTTATTAATTCCAAAAGTGGTGGAAGATATGTTGGATTAGTTTTGATTATTTTTGTAGTTTGGTGGTTGTAGTTTGGTTGTGGGATTCAGTCAAACTTCTCGCCGGTCGGAAACCTACAAATTCCGATGACCATGAAACCATGTTAGAACTTGGCAAACTTGAAAAATCCGGCCATCTTCGAAAACAAGCAACAGCACACCACCTTGCAAACTCCGACCATCTTCGGGTTCATTTTCGTCTTCTAGGTTTCAGATTTGGCCTGAATTTGAGCTCGTCTTCTACGTTCATATCTGGTCGCCGGTTGAACGCGAGGGATAGTGGTTCGGTCGCCGGTTGATTGAACGCGTCCGCCGGGTTTAGGTTACGGATCTATTTAAGATCGATTTCACAAACATCAATTACCGTTCGGTTTTGAATTCCGGTGAGTGGACGTGTAGTCTCCGGCGATTAAGGTTTTTGTTGTTGATGAGGATCACAATATAGTTAATATGTCTTGATGTTAATATGTACTGATGTTAATATGTAGAGTTAGCTAGTTTGAATTATTTGGCGGCGCATGCTGTTGAGTTGTCACCTCGTTCATCGGAAAGGACAGTGATAGGTCTAGAAGAAAAAGAAACTGGCAATACGGAGGCTGATAAGTTGGAGAATATATGTTGGGATCCCAACATGTAACTGGGCCAAGTATTGGGCTCAAGGAGGATGTGGGCCAAAATATGTCTTATGATAATTTTTCTACTGCGGGCCCGTCTGCTAGTGATAATGCTCAATTGGTTGCTGATAATACTAGGCCCTTATCTCTACCGAGCTCAAAATTGGATAATAATTTAGATGGGAAAAAAGGTTCAAAGTCACTTGCAAGTCATCCTCTTTCCACTGGAAGTCAACCTAAAAGGAAACTAAGCTTCCATTTATCAGAGCATCTCCATTGCATCTAGGTGGAGAGTTCAAAGTAAAGAGAGAGATGCCACCTATTTGTGTATAAAGCATTGTAGGGGTTCCATGTAGAATGCGTACAAAGTTGCACTCAAAGTTCTTTGAGCTGCACTTTATACGGGAATTAATGGGCCCCAGTTTTTTTGGGCTATGTTGGGCTTGTAAACAAAGATTCCTTTATCTTTTAGTCATCTGCGTGAACTATACATGATGATGTGTAATACTTTTTAATTCTAAAGAGTTAATGGGTTGTGAATAATTTGTTTAAAGTGATTGGATGCACATGTGGCTAAACTTTAAACTATAAACTATAAACTGTATATTGCATTAGTGATGCTCTTAGCTGAAGCGTCAAAACAAAAGGTTAAGGCTATTTCTTTTAAAAAGAAAGCGAAATACAAAAATAAGAAGATTGTTTTCGGGAAAGGATCAAGTTCGATCTATGAGTAACTTGGAAGTGATGATGCCGGTATTTCAAATGAGCAGGAAGCCGTCAAAAAGGTAAGTGATCTTTTAGGGTTTGTACACGATGTCTCGACACATGAGGAAAAGGTTCGGAGGGATGAGGTCTAATCCTTCTGAGAAGCGGAAGCAAATGTTCAATTTCACAAATGAAGATCATGAAATCAAGAACAAGATTGAGAGAACTTCTACAGATTGCATTAACAACTAATGAAGTTTACATTCTGTTATATACAAGAAAAACGATGTTAACAACTTAACTATCAGAGTTAACCGCCTAACTAACAATTTCTAATAAATACAAATTAGTCCCTGAACTTCTATTATTTACAAAAAGACACAAACTTGTTATAATATTTCATATTCCCCCCTCAAGTTGGAGGGTCAGAAAGACCCAACTTGTGAGTCAAAAAAGAATGTTGAACCTTGCCCAAAGCCTTGGTCATAACATCTGCCAACTGTAATGAAGTAGGAATATAAGCTGTTTGTAGAAAACCATCATTCACTTTTTCTCTTGTAAAATGACAATCAATGTCCAAGTGTTTGGTGCGTTCATGATAACAAGGATTAGCTGCAATTTGTTGTGCAGATTTGTTATCACAAAAAAGAGTGATAGGCAACTGAACATTAATGTGTAAATCCTTCAATAAGTAAGACAACCACATTAATTCACAAGTTGTGGCTGCCATACTTCTGTACTCAGCCTCTGTAGAGGACTTAGAAACCGTTGCTTGCTTCTTTGTTTTCCAGGAAACCAAAGCATGCCCAAGAAAAATGCAGTATCCAGTTAAAGACTTCCTAGTCATGAGACAAGAAGCCCAATCTGCATCTGTAAAACCTGTGAGCTTAAGATGGGACTGAACAGGATAATATAACCCTTTGGCAATTGAACCTTTAAGATATTTCAGTAGATGAAAAGCAGCTTGCATGTGCAAATCTGTAGGCTTAGAAACAAACTGACTGAGATGTTGCACTGAGTATGAAATATCAGGCCTAGTCATAGTGAGATAGAGTAATCTACCCACTAGCCTTCTATAAGAATCAGGATTAGAAAGGGGCACACCTTTATTCAATGCAAGCTTTAAATTCTGAGGTAAAGGAAACTGTGTAGGCTTAACTGCAGTAAGACCAATATCTTGTAACAAATCCAGAATATACTTTCTTTGATTAAGATAAGTCCCTTCTTTTGTTCTACAAATCTCAATTCCCAAGAAATATTTTGCTAAGCCAAGATCTTTAATTGTAAACTTAGCATCCAAAGCAGCCTTGGTAGCTTGGATTTCACCATCACAATTACCAGTTAATAGAACATCATCTACATACACTAGGGCTGCAGTAAACTTATCCCCTTCTACCTTGACAAAAAGGGAATAATCATGTTTAGATTGGTGGAATCCTAAAGCTACTAAAAACTTAGTAAACTCATGATTCCATTGCCTTGAAGCCTGTTTTAAACCATATAAGGACCTTTTCAATTTGCACACTTGATCTGATTTGGCTTTATGATAACCATCAGGTGGTTTCATATAAATATCTTCATCTATGTAGCCATGCAAAAAAGCATTATTGATATCAAGTTGATGCAAAGGCCATTCCTTGGCAGTAGCAATAGCGATCAAAACTCTAACAGTGGCTAATTTAGCCACTGGAGAGAAAGTATGCTTATAGTCCTGTCCCTCTTGCTGATTAAAACCCCTTATCACCAACCTAGCTTTGTATCTTTCCACAGTACCATCGGGATTATACTTGATTTTAAACACCCATTTTGAAGAAATGGCTTTATGACCCATTGGTAAGCTAGTTAATTCCCAAGTATCATTGGCTTCTAATGCTTGAAGTTCTTTATTCATAGCTTCAACCCACATGCTATTTTGACTAGCTTGCCAATAGCTAGTTGGTTCAGAAACAGCACATACATTTGCTAGAAAAGCTATATAATGTTGTGGGATGTTGATAAAGTCAGAATGATGAAATAAAGGGTAAGTAGGTAACTTGGTAACAGAAGCAGCCATAGAACCAGGAGTGATAAAATCTTTAAACCATGATGGTTTATTAGAAGTTCTTGAAGATCTTCTAAGTGGAACATTAGGGACAGTTTGTGTAGATGGAGCAGTAGGAACAGAAGCAAAAGGTTGAGCAATAGGAACAGTAGGACTTGAAACAGTAGGTAAGATAGGAGATGAGGCAGATGAAGATGATGGATGTAAAGGAATAGGAAACTCATCATCAAAAACAGGAGATGTTTGAGGTACAAAAGGAACTTGAGAATTAGAAGAAGAATCAGATGGAAAAGAAGATGATTTAAAAGGAAAACTATCTTCTTGAAATATGACATCCCTGCTTAGAAATACCTCTTTAGTCTCTAGATTATAAAGTTTATAACCTTTTTGATTAGGAGGATATCCTATGAGGATGCATTTAGAAGATCTGGGAGCAAGTTTATCCTTATGAGGAGTAGTATTTGTTGCAAAACACAGACAACCAATGATTCTTAAATTGTCATATGTTGGAGGTTTACCATGAAGAGCTTCATAAGGAGTTTTCCAAGATAAGATTTCCATAGGCATTTTGTTAATTAGATAAGTTGCTGCAAGCACACAGTCTCCCCAAAAGAAATGAGGTAAATTTGCATGTATTTTTAGTGATCTTGCAGTATCTAATAAATGCCTATGTTTTCTTTCTACAACTCCATTTTGTTGTGGAGTGTAAATCATGGATTTCTGATGAATAATGCCATGAGTTTGTAACAAGGATAAACAATTGTTATTTACAAATTCAGTCCCATTATCAGTCCTTATGAATTTTGGATGAGCTTTGTAATGATTTGCTATATAGACAAGGAAAGTAGACAATGTAGAACAAACTTGAGCTTTAGAATGAATAAGATAAGTCCATGTAGCTCTAGTTTTATCATCTACTATAGTAAGAAAGTAATGAGCTCCATTTAGAGCAGCAACTCTATAAGGACCCCATAGATCAATGTGCAACAATTCAAAAGGATGAGAAGACAAAGAATTACTTCTAGTAAAAGGTAATCTGTGATTTTTGGCTAACATGCAAGTTTCACAAAAGAATTCAGAAGCATTGACCTTACAATCATTGATATGAACAAGCTTTGACACAGATGTATGTCCAAGTCTACTATGGAAAATATCCACTTTAGTATCTACAAGATTACTAAAAGTAAACTCTTTATTGACATTATTATGAACAGGAAATTGAAACAACTTTGATTGAATAGATTTGGAGTGGAACTCAGATGCAGCCTTGCAAGACTTTGAATTAAGGTCAGATGCAGCCTTGCAAGTATACAAGCCCCTGACTCCTTTTCCAACAGCAACCAATTTGCTAGTTGAAAGGTCCTGAAAAACAAACCATTTCGGATGAAATATTGCTAGAAGATGTTGAGAAATAAGTAATTTTCCAACTGAAAGAAGGTTAAAATGGAAGTCTGGTACATAAAGGACAGGAGACAAAGTCAGAGTAGAGCTAAGTTTAACTTGACCATAAATAGTCACTAGTTTCTTAGTTCCATCAGGTAACTTGACAAGAATAGGATTGGGTAATGATTTGGTGAATTGAAATAAGTCTTTGTGAGGTGTCATATGATCAGAAGCTCCTGTATCTACAATCCATTCATGCTTTAGATCTAGACTCTTACTGGCAGACAAAGCATGAGCATATGTACAAAGAGATATACCTGCATTATTCATGGAAGAACCTGCATGTGATGTACCTCCAGTATCTTGTACAATGTTCTTGCCCCTAAACATCTTAGCCATCTCTTGACAAACAGCAGCAACTAGTCTTTGATCAAATCCCCCTTTATACTCACCATCACACTCATTCTCATACTCCATGTCAAAAGGAGTATCCCTGTTACCCTCATCAAATCCAGTCACCTGAGCAGCCAATCTTTTAGGTTTCTTTCCTTTCTTCCCTTTGTACCAATCAGGATAGCCTAATCTTTCAAAACATTGATCATACACATGACCATCCTGCTCACAGTAAGTACAATACTTCTTCTCACTTCTAGTGTCATACTTAGTATTCTTAACATCTTTTCTAATGTTGTTAATGGTATTTCTTTTATTGCTCATATTAGCAAAGAAGGCAGATGGATCTCCAACTTGATTAGTAACCTGTTTCTGCTTTTCAACCTGCTGCACTATGTAATATGCTCTATTCACATTCGGTAAGGGATCCATAGACAAGATTTGACTCTTTACAGACTCAAAATCATCGTTGAGTTTCATCAGAAATTGCATTAGCTTGTTTCTACTATCAATTTCTAAGTATTTTTCAGTAATTCCACAAGCACACTCTCTCATTTTTCCACATGTACATGTAGGAATACCATTCAGATTATGTAACTCATCCCAAAACCGTTTCATTTTAGTGAAATAAGCAGCAACAGAAAGGTTTCCTTGAGTGACTTTATTTAATTCACTTTCAAGTTGATATATGAGAGGAGCATTACTCTGACCATACCTTTCTTCAATCTCTTTCCACAATTCAAAAGCAGAATGTGCATATAAGAATGCATCAGATAACTCTGTAATCATAGAGTTCAGAATCCAGCATGTTACCATGTAATCACACCTTGTCCACCTCTGAAAGCTTTCATCATTAACATCTGGCTTGAGACACGATCCATCAATAAAACCTAATTTTAATTTTGCACCTAGCGCCATTTTGATTGTTCTGCACCAGCCGTGAAAATTCATGCCATTGAATGGAGTGTTTGTTAATACCATTCCTGGATGATCAGAATTCGCTATGTGTAATGGATCATTGATAGGATTCAGAATAGATTGAACATTAATTTCTGGATTCATGTGTGGTTGCGAACTGGAATTGTTACTTGGAATAACCATTGCGAGATTGATGAATTAAAGAAATAGTAAAGTAGAATAAGACCAAATCGATTCAAGAATTGATCGATTGTAGCAGAAAAATGAATCAATTGAATTAGGTCAAATCGATTCCAACAATTAGGGCAAATCGATTGAATTAGGGCAAACGTGTGGATCAAACGAGCAACATGTGCTCTGATACCATGAGAAGCGGAAGCAAATGTTCAATTTCACAAATGAAGATCATGAAATCAAGAACAAGATTGAGAGAACTTCTACAGATTGCATTAACAACTAATGAAGTTTACATTCTGTTATATACAAGAAAAACGATGTTAACAACTTAACTATCAGAGTTAACCGCCTAACTAACAATTTCTAATAAATACAAATTAGTCCCTGAACTTCTATTATTTACAAAAAGACACAAACTTGTTATAATATTTCATACCTTCCGAATTTTGTCTTTTTGGAGTTTTATGGTATCTATGCGCATTCTATCCTGTAATTGTAATGGGTTGGGGACAGAGGATAAGAAAAATTGGGTTAGTAATATTGTGATTCAAGAAAATATAAGTGTTATTGGGATTCAGGAAACGAAAATGGAAGATGTCGACTCTTCCGTTGTGCGTCACTTGTGGAGATCTTCTGACTTTGATTTTTCGTATGGAGTTTGTTTAACTTCTAGTTAGGTTATTTGGCCTTGGAGGAATCGATTGGTTCATTCTGATCCACCATCCATTCAAGCTATCCAAAACGAAGATATCTTCCCTTTTTATTCAAAGGGTCTCGCGGCAATGGATTGAGAGTCGATGTTCTAATTCTAATCTGGATTGGACTTCTTGGGTGTCTAAGCCATACCACTTGGTTCTAGGGTGAATGTAGGTGTATTTTTTGGGTGCCATTTCATTTCTTTGGTTTGCGTTTGTTTTTCTAGTCTTTGGATTGTTCATGGCTTATGCAATTATGTTTAGTCTTTAGGTTCTTGTATACTTCTAGTCTTTGGATTGTTCATGGCTTATGCAATTATGTTTAGTCTTTAGGTTCTTGTATACTTCTGGTATTTTTTTGGTGTATATTTTTGGTGGTGTTATAAAATCTTTGCTCTTCAAAAAAATATGTATTGATGAGGATCACAAACATCATGTATTTCATGTTAATAACGAGATGCTGCAGGGAGGAGTTTATAAAGAAATTAGAATATATATATATATTTTATTTATGTGGCATCCATGTAAGCAGATGATTAAGCAAAGAAAATGGTAACCGGGATGACATCAGCTTTTTGTAGGTATACTACATCAAAAAACGATTTTAGCAGGTTACTTGCATTCTTACACCCACACCTTAGTTAGTTACACACAATATATTTCGAGCCAAAGTTGGTTGCATTTCGGCGGGAGACTAATCCCTATTTTCAAAGTGTACCTAAAAGTCATATTTAAAGCGTAAAAAATGATTCCACTGCGTATGTAGTACTTCTTTAGATGTAATTACATAATTGCCCTTTGTTGATTGATTTTTCTTTAGAATAAAATTAATTTTAGCTTTAAAATGTAATTACAAAAGATCAAGGGTATGTTTGGCACAACTAGCTGGTAGCTGGAGCTTGTAGCTTGTAGCTGGTAGCTGGAGCTAGTAGCTTGTGGCTGGAGCTGGTAGCTTTTGCTAATATTTGTGTTTGGCAGAGTAGCTGGAGCTTGTAGCTTATGAATGTAAAATGACACAAAATGACAAATATATTAATTTTAAAAGATGATATATAATTATATGGAGGGTATTTATGTAATTTTAGTTTCCATAAGCTACAAGCTACTTCCATAAGCTACTTCAAGTATGGTTTTGGAGCTTATGGAAACCATAAGCTACTCAGCCAAACAGAGCTTATGAAAACCATAAGCTACAAGTTACAAGCTCCCATAAGCTCTTAAAAGGTGCGTGCCAAACATAGCCCAAATGTAAACACTGACGTCATTGCGGATTCTAATGTGCTCTTATAAGTACAACCATTTGCTCACCCGTTTTGATTTAAATCACAATACTCAAAATCTTTTGTATCTTCTAAGTCCGATGGGCAAACCTGTATCCACCGCATCAGGGCAGATGAGTGACGAGGACAAACCCCCTTCCAGCGACAAAGTCAATCCACCATAAGCAATGTATTGTAGGTGTCACGGTGGAGATTTAGGGTATGTTTGGCCCAACTAGCTGGTAGCTGGAGCTTGTAGCTGGAGCTGGTAGCTTGTAGCTGGTAGCTGAAGTAAGTAGCTTGTGGCTGGAGCTGGTAGCTTTTGGTAATATTTGTGTTTGGCAAAGTAGCTGATGCTTGTAGCTTATGAATGTAAAATGACATAAAAGGACAAATATATTAATTTTAAAAATGATATATAATTACATGGAGGGTATTTATGTAATTTCATTTTCCATAAGTTACAAGCTACTTCCATAAGCTACTTCAAGTAGCTTATGGTTTTGGAGCTTATGAAAACCATAAGCTACTTATAAGTTACTCAACCAAACAGAGCTTATGAAAACTATAAGCTATAAGCTACAAGCTACAAGCTACAAGCTCCCATAAGCTCTTAAAAATGGCGTGCCAAACATAGCCTTAATGTACGAGTGGTGATATTAAAACGCACGGTTGTATTTTGAAATATCAAGTTTCACTGTGTTATCCTTTATATAACTACTACTCGCGTGCTTTGATTTCCTTTTATCCAGTTGTCATGGCTAATTGGAAGTTCGAAGTTATTATTGTTGCTGAAGACGTTCTACGTGAATAAATACGTGATTATAATAATTTTAAATCTTTGGTTGTCACATGTAAGATACTGGGAAACAAAAGAAACTAGAGATATGCATGTTTGTGATTTTGTACTAAATATTTTAGTTCTGAACTTTTTAGTTGTATTTGATCGATTTAACTAGTAAGTTTAGATATCCAAATTTGAGAAGTTAAAATAAATTAGCTAGCCAATTTAGTTCCATATGATTAAATTTTTTAATAGATAATGGTTTAAAAAATTGATTTTGATTTCCAAATGCGATTAAGAAACAGAATTACAGGAACCAAAACCATATAGCAAAACTGATAACTGAAAGTTTTTCACGGTGTAGGTTTTTATCCATACAAGATACAACTTCTTGTTATTTTTAATCAATAAATTAGATCCCTAATATAATAAGTTGCTTGGAGTCATCCTTGTGAGGTGAACAATGACTCGTGCCAAAGATACACGGGATCAGGGTGTTCCCGAATTTACAACTTATTGCAGGATAATAATTTGCTGTTGGTAATCATTTATAGTGACCGTCACATTCACTTTCACCCATGACATAGAGCCAGGCCCGGTGAACAGGCTGTGCCGTCTGTGCTACTGCACAGGGCCTCCAATTTTGGAGGGCCCCTGATTTTGAAAAGTTTGTATATATATTTGATATGAAAAACACATATTAATGTTACTTTCTGCCCATGTGGTTCGATCTTCAATTCTTAACTTAACAGTCGGAAGCTCGAATCTTACTTCCTGCTTTCTTTTTATGCAATAACCTTGTTATGTTATTTATATGCTATGACCTTGTTTTGTGTTCTTTGTTAATGCCTTAATAGACTTTTTTAAAATAAATTGTTTTCCTTTAAATTATAGTAGTGTCTTTCTTATATCTTATTAGATAACGTATTAATTACCATAATTATATATTTGATTTTGAAAATTTTTATTACTGATTTACTTTTAGTATAAAAGCTAAAAGCTAATATGAATAATCAAATGTATTTACAAGTATATACTTTTATAGAATATATATATTCAATTAAAAGAGACATTACTTTTTATTAACTTGACTTTTTATTAACTCGACCGAAGAATGAATTTGGTTAGAATATATCTGTTTTTTCAAATTGTAGTGTACTGTGATATTTGTTAAACCTACATGCATTTAATATTTTTGTGTTCAAGGTCTACTTTACGATTATCGCACAGGGTCACCAAAATATACGGGCCGGCCCCGCATAGAGCAAGTATATGAAACTCCGTAACTAAGTTTTTTAACCTTTTAGCATTGACCAAAAAGTATCTTCATCTTTTAAAGTGTAAATTTAGTACATGGTACATGCAATTTACATCAATTTATGAAACTTACGGATTTACGAAACTTATCCTCATGCTTTTATATTTTCAGGTTTTCGATCCAATAAGTTTACCTTTTTTCTCGTAAATGTGTCATGTTCAGTTACTTATCCCTTTTTCTCATAAATGTGTCCCGTTCAGGTACTTACCTTTTTCTCGTAAAGTATACCCTTTTATAAACAAATCAGGTACTTATCCATCTTTATAATGGATTTACGAAATCTGCTTGCAGTGTTCTAAATATGATAAATTATAAAATATGAGGTAAAATGAGATCTCTAATCGAAAAGGGAAAAACATTGATTTTTCTGGTGTAATTTTTATGATTTTTTGATTTATCGTTTGTGAGATATTTAAATTATAAAATATGAGGTAAAATGAGTTTTGAGACGCGTAATACATTTCTATTGGTTTCTTCATTCTCACTCAATATTAATATACTCATTTGAACCTCATTCGATTGAGTAAAATGTATAAATAATTACTGACAAATAAAACCAAAATTGAAGTTGAACTCATAAAGAGTTAAGAGCACCAAGGAACCTATGAAAAACAAGTAGGAACCTATGAAAAACAAGTAGGTGAGTAGAAAAGAGATTGGGTGGATTTTGTAAAAGTGAGGAAATTTTTGTCTAATACAACACCTGTAACGTCCATGTGATTTTGGTATTTGTAATACTTCCTATACCCAGAGCATTAGAGCACAAGGTGTGGTAGTGTTGTTTTTACGGTGTTATGGGGATAATGTTGTTGCTGAAGATTTTGTGGTGTGGGTGACAGTGTTCTAGACAGTGTTCTAAATATTAATTTTTGTTTTTTATTTGAGTGTTTGTGTGTGGAAAAGAAAAAAAAAGGCAAGAAAACAGTGTTGCATATTAGACGGCATTCGAAAACAATGTCATTAACACTGTCATCAACACCGTTGGGGTGTGGATGAACATTGTTGACAGTGTTCTCGAGCATGAACATTGTTGAGAACGCTGTATATTTTATTCCATACCGTATGCTCTTAGAAAATTGGCAATGATATTTCCATCATAAAAAATAATAAATTCATTAAATTGTGTAATAAATACTCCCTCCGTCCCAATTTTATTGTCCACGGACAAAAAATACGCAGTTTAAGAAAAATGTACTAGTTATACTATACAACCAATAAGATTTAATCTCTCATCACATTCAAATGTTTTGATTGGTTGAAAGTATAAAATAGACAATAAAATTGGGACATTCAAAAATGGAAAGGTAGACTATAAATTCGAGACGGAGGGAGTAATTATACTATATGCATAACTAGTTGTACTTAATAGTGAAATAGTATATCTATCATTTTTTATATGATGAAAATATCATTGCCGTTAGAAAATTCCTCCTCCACATAATTTTTAATTTCAAATCCATTCTTCAACTCTCCAACCAAACACAACATTTAGAGAGATTTCTAGTGCAATTTCCACGAAATCCCATAAACCAAACGCCCCATGTGTTTGTCCTCTTCTAGCTATTCAACTTTTTGTTGATTTACTAGAAGTATTTAATTTATTATCAGTCATTGGAGGTATTTTTTTGGGGTGATGATTTTGCTACATGTTACTTTAATTTATACATAGGCATTTTATTTAAATCAACATATATCCTTTCGAAGTTTTATTCTCTCTCATACTTTCACTCTATCTCTCACACGTACACAATTTCAAAAACCCAGAGCAAACAATTTCCTCATCGTCCATTTTTACTTTTTAGGATCCATCGAGTTCACCTCATAGGCGCCATGACTAAATCCCGAAACTTTCCGAGCTCCGCCCGTTGAAGAAAGCCCACCAAATTAAAAGTTGAAAAAAACCCATCAAAAGTTAGGGTTCTTATTTTCCCCCAATTTAAAATTGAAGAAAACCTACCAAAATCAGAGCTTTTATTTCCCCTAATTTATCCACAGCTTCAATCCTGCGGAGCATAACGTTAGATGTTGAACACAATTTCATCACATTTTTTTTATACTTTTACAAATAAATTGAAAAGAAAAATTATTTATAATTGAAAAGCATGATACTTTATTTATCAGAAGTACATGGGATAGATTCCACCCACATTTTGTTATTCAATTGGGGGTTAACATCTTGTACAACATGCTTGTTTGTCTTATTAATTTATTATTATTAAGGCCACTCCTATGGGTGTTCGTCACTTCCCGTCGGTTGGAAGCAATGTTTTTAAAACCGGAAATCGAACCGGACCGGAGAGGGCTCCGGTTCCGGTTCAACCGGTGCCACAAAACCGGTCAAAACCGGACCAAATTTAAAAAATATATATATATATATTTGCAAAACCGGTCAAAACCGAACAAAATCGGTCAAAACCGGATTGGACCGCCGGTCCGTTGACCGGTCAACGGAGGCCCAAAACCGTTTTCATCCCGGCAGGAATACCTCCAAATCCCGGTTGAACCGGTTGGACTTGGCCGGTTCAACCGGTTTTCAAAACATTGGTTGGAAGTGAAGAAACCGACACCAATATTACCACTTCGTCACCCAAACCGACGTGTACGTTTTTTTTTTTTGTTTGTGCTTATATATTAAAGGTAAATTGGTAAGTGTAGGTCCTAGAAATATGAAGTGACGGAGTAGGAATGAGAGTGGTCAGTCAATTTCAGGAAAAAACTGATATGGTGTTGACGTGACGCTGACATGACTCTGTTAGTTTCAGTCAGTTTTAATCACGGATAAAAGTGGATATATATATATATATATATATATATATATATATATATATATATATATATTCCAGAATGTTTTTTTTGTGAAGTAAGAAAAAGAGAGAAAACAGAAATTGAATAAGAAGGGTATAAATGTCAATTGAAACCTGGGTACAAGGAAAAACTACCTCTGAAAAAATCAGCCCCCCTTTTTTTCTTATCATTTAACAAAAACATTTGAGCCCTTTTCATCTACCATGACTAGAATGTGAGGGAAAGCTCTTAAGTTGTTCTCAAAAGGTCAGCTCCTTTCAAAACCCTAATTCGTATATTATGTATCTGTGTATGATTTAGCCACTTTAATCAGTGTCTAAAGTAGATAAATCATTTTCTCAGTTTTTAGTCTTGTTTTGAATCGAACAGTTTTTAGTTAATCATTCGGTTAATTTCAGTTGTTTATTTCCTGATTTCATGTTAGATTGAATGTTTATTTCTTGATTTCTTGAAAGGTTGAGTCTTATTTTGCCAAATCCTCAACATGACTGAACTACGTATACCACTTGAAGACATAGCATCGGCTACTGACAACTTTGCGGTTGCTAATCGCATCGAAGAAGGTCGAATTGCCGATCTTTACAAAGGAAAACTTTTGTGGTCCGAAAGATTGATCGATGTTTTTATACGAAAGTTTCATCGTTCGCCCAGGTTAGAGGCTGTTGACTACCGGAGAGAGGTTCGCAGACTATCTAGTCTTGACCATAGAAATATCTTGTCTCTTGTTGGGTTTTGTGATGAGAATGATGAGATGATTATGGTTTTCAACTATGAAGCTCATGGAAGTCTAGAGGAACATCTAAGTGATCCAAATCTCACATGTTCCGAAAGATTGAATATATGTCTGGGTGTTGCTCTTGCATTAGAACACATTCATAGGAATATCCCATATCAATTAGGAGACCTCATTTCTCATGATATCAGGAGCTTTAAAATTTTGATAGACAAAGAAAAGGAGGCCAAGTTATTCTATTTTGGATTACATGTTGACCGTCATAATGTCCCTTCAAAGTACCACTGGTACCCAGCCACAAGGGGGGCACACGAGTCTGATGTTTACAATTTTGGAGTGATATTGTTAGCAGTCTTTTGTGGGAGGAAATTAGCAGAGAAGGAAGAAAGTGGTGCAGAGGAATCTCTAGTTTCAATGGCCAAACGCCTTAATGAAGCGGGAAACATAAATGAAATCATCGATCCTGATCTAAGGAAACAAATTCTACCACAATCATTGTCCATCTTCTCAAAAAAAGCTTATGATTGTGTCAAACGTGAAAAACTTAATATGAAAGAGATTGTGGTAGATCTTCGGGAGGCATTAGATCTACATGTGAAGCGTGAAAAACTTGTAAGAGCTTCATTGTATGTATTTCGCTTTTATGAATATTATTATTCAGCAGGTTAAACCTTAATACGGATTATAATATGGAAAACCATGAAAAAAGAAAGCCGGCTTGGTAGAGGTCGGGATTTGGTTTAGAACTTTTCTTGAAGAAATATAAAACAATGTATTATCAACCGTAATATATATTTTTTTGGGTGATGGTTTTATTATGGATTGAAATATAAGTGGCAAAATGAATGGGTTGGGTCGGGTCGGGTCACGGGTCTAGATGGGTTTGGGTTTAAATGGGTCCGGGTCTAGATGGGTCAATTAGAAGGATGGGTCTTGGCCCAGTGGTAAGGGAGTTTTTCCCTATGAGGTTTCTTCCTTGAGGTCATGAGTTCGAGCCTTGTTGAGAGGGGGAATCCTGTGACGCTATACCCATCCAAGACATGGGAGAGCAACTCCTTTAGGGCGTCACCTTGGCTGCGAACTCAGGGGTACTGGTTACTCATATTAGGGGAGTAACGGTTAGTGGAGATGATCGGGTGGACCCAGTGGGTCCGTCCGTGATTCCACAACTGCCTTTCAAAGAAAAAAGAAGGATGGGTCTAAACGGGTTCGGGTCAAATGAGTCTCGGGTCGGGTCAACCCATCGGGTTTTCACAAAACTATTTTTTTATTTAAGTGAAAAATGAAAAAAATGAAATGAGGTGAAAAAAAAAAATTATCGGCTAGACCCGTTGGTTAATTTTTACACAATTAGAGTTTATATTGAAAAACCCATTTAAACCAATCCAAAAAAGGGGAAGAAGACCCAACACACCCATCCCCTCTTAAATATTAACCAAATTGACCTATAATTAACCAATGGGTCTAAAATTGCCACCTCTAGCTTGAAACCAAGAGAAAAGGATTTAATAACCGATAGTTAAATTAACTTAATATAGTGAGGTTTAGAATAAGTTTTTAGGGTTTGAGATCCCGAATTGCACTCCCTTAGCAACATCAACTTCTCACCTTATACAAGTAGGACAATTATATGATAGAAGTTGTAAATCATGTTATAACTTCTTACTACATATCTTCCTTGTTGGGTTTTCTATTCCCCAACTAGATTAATATGCACAGCGGAATATAACAAAAATTAATCTAAGGCAATTAGGAAACTAAACCCTAAGGGATCTTAACTTGAATAAATAAAAGCAATAAAATAAATAAGATAAATAAGAAATTACTAACATTTGAGAAAACCAATTTCTCACGCGCGCAGACGATCTTGCAGAGCTTCCTTACTTGGAGGCGAGTGCCCAAACTAGAACACCTCTAATGACTCACACCCACGAACCAAAGAGAAATTCCAAATCCTTTGGTACCGATATAAAATCGAATAACTCTTATAAGGATTCGTACTAAGAAAGAAAGAAGGAGAAAATGGTGCACTTGAAACCTTAGCATAACCCCTCTATTTATAGGGGAAGGAAAGGCCATGGGTTTTATCCCATGAGCAATGTGGGATAACCACATTTCATAATGTTTCCAACTTATGCTTATGTTTCACAATGATTTAATCCCGACTCACGTTCTCTTAATTATTTCTCTTAACCGTTCGTTGAGGGCGACCCAAAAAGGACTCCACTTTTAACGATAGTATTACCAATTAGTTATGAATTGGACACAATATCCAACAGTTTCCCACTTGGACAATTCATCAACAAATAAATTTCGACAAATAGCACTAGTCAACTCATCATATCATACCTAGCATATCCTTTATGACTGACATTTACGCACAGCGTTTGAATAGGCTAAAGTATAACAGACTTGAAAAACTAGAAACTCAATGTATATCCATTTTAAGAATAGAGGATATTATCATCTCAGAGTTACTTATGATTTCAATCCATGAAGTAACTTCCATGAGTGCGGGTCTCTCCTATACTTAAATCCCCATTAAGTACCCATGAGTGTTGCAGCATTCTCCATGCCATGTCTAATCTCCATAGACAATCTACTAACACTCCATGACAGTCTTAATTCACCACTTACTTCCAGGAGTGTGAACGACTGAGGAGGTTTAAGTAAAAACTGTTTTACTCGGGAAGTGGTGTCTAAACATGCTAAACTTGAAACACAATGACAAACAATAATAAATGGTAGAACTCCTTCCAATAAATAAATCTCCATTATTTAATCACCAAGTCTATTCATGTTTCCATCATTGTTTGTAACTTTTCAAAATCAAACTAACAACTAAAACTTTATGTTACCTCGTAAACTCATGCTCTTAGCATGTTTACAGTGTTGGACTCAACCAATGACCTTGTGAACTAATCGGCCGGACTATCCTCTGATCTTCACAACCACGTGTCCTTTATGCTCTTAGCGGTTTTCTTGTGTCTGGACTTAGTCAGTGTCTTTGTGAACAGATCAACCGGACTATCCTCAGATATTCACAATCACTTGTCCTTATATGCTCCCAGCATTCTCTTGTGTTCGAAATTAGTCAGTGTCTTTATGAACGGATCAGTCGGACTATCCTCTAGATCTTCACAATCACTTGTTCCTTTCCGAACAAAAATGGTATTTCTTTTCAAAACGTTTTGAATTTCCATGTCTCCGTTCCTGCATTCAGTAAGATTCCCTAACCAGATTGTGAACGACTATCAACTCTATCTGTTTGGAAACTTGCATCACTATGACCTGCTACTCTGAATTCCTTTTCTCCACCATAATCTAAGAACCTGTCTTTAGTATTTCTCAAATACTTAAGAATATTATTTACAGCTGTTTTATGACCTTTACCAGGATTCTGCTGATGTCGACTCACTATGCTCCAAGCAAATGAGACATCGGGTCTTGTATACTTCATGACATGTATGATCGATCCTATAGCCGAAGCCTGTGGGACTCGACTCATTTAGTCCAATCTTGTGCAGTCTTTGGACACTAATCTTTTAGTTATCTTTATGCCATGATGTAAGGGTAGATTCCCTTTCTTAGAATTCTCCATTTTAAAAACTTTTCAAAATTTCATTCTAAGTACATGTCCTGGTTAAGTCCTTTGAGACGTTTTCAACATATCTCTGTAAATCTTTGTACCAAGAATATATTGTATCTTCCAAATCTTTCATAGCGAAATATTCACCCAAATCAACTCTTTACACCTTGTAATGTTGGGATTACATTTTTATGAGTATTATATCATTCACATATAATACCAGGAAGACTACAATGCTCCCACTGACTTTGACACATATGCTGGACTTATCTTTGCTTTTAGAAATCTAAACTGTTAGACTTTCTCATGGAAGCAGAGATTCCAGCTACAAGAAGCCTGTCTAAGTCCATAAATGGCCTTCTGAAGCTTACACACTCTATTAGTATACATTGCTTTTCAAAACCTTTCGGTTGTGCATTGAACACATCCTCTGACAGTATCCCGTTAAGGAAAGTGGTTTTGATATTCATCTGCCAAATTTCATAACCATGAAATGCAGCTATTTTATGCAATATCTTAATTGACTTTATTTCAGCTATTGGTGAGAAGGTTTCCTCATAATCAATCCCGAAGGTTTGAGTATAGTCCTTTGCTACCATCCTAGCTTTATAAGTGTGTACTTTCCATCCGCGTCTATCTTCCTCTTGAAGATACACCTACAACTCACCGTCTTGAGCCTGAGTGTAGTGCCAACCAAATTCTAAACTTGGTTGCCAGACATAGACTGAATCTTACATTTCACGGCTTCCTTTCATTTAGCAGCCTTAAGGCCTACCATCGCTTCCTTGTAGTTAGTAGACTCATCTAATTCAATTTGTGTACTGTTATGGAAACCATAATAGAACCGAGGAGGTTTGCTAACTCTACAATTGCGAGCGGGAAAGGATATGTCATCAAGTTCAACAAGTGTTACCACCTCTTGTTGAGTGTCAGTGTTTACCATAGTTTCGTCATCGGTCGATCCTTGAATCCTTTCAAGATCAATTGTACTCCCACTATCCTCTTTAGATATTATTTATCTCTCAAGAAACACTCCCTTTTGAGCAACAATATCTAAATGACTTCCGTGGATAACCGATGAAAAGATACTTTTCTCATATGGCTTCTAGTTTGTGCTAAGTCTCTCGTTTAACGATAGCTTCACAACCTCAGATCTGGATGTGCCCAAGAGAAAAACTTTCCCTTCCACATCCCTTCTTGGTGAATATTAAATTTAAGATATGCGAGAATATCTATAATCTCTAACCCCAAAAGTTTATTGGAAGTATTGCCCGACTCATCATAAATTAAACCATATCTAACAAGGTTCTATTTCTCCTTTTAGCAACTCCATAAGGCTATGGTGTTCTAGGAGGAGACAACTGTGAAACTATTCCACAATTTCTAAGATGATCAAGAAACTTGATACTAAGGTATTCTCCTCCCCTTTAGGATTGGAGTACCTTTATCTTTCTGCCCAGTTTGTTCTTTACTTCGTTCTGATATCCTTTTGAACATTTCAAAATTACCAGATTTATGTTTAATCTGATAAACATATCCAAATCTATTGAGTAGTGATTTCCATCTTTTGTAGCGCATCGGAATTGTCCACACACATCCATGTGCGCTAAGTCCAATGTTCCTTCACCTCTTTCACACGACCTTGTGAATGGTGATTTAGTCATCTTGCCTGATAAACAAGATTCGCATACATCATCCGATTTACGGTCGAATGGTTCTAACACTCCATCCCTTTGGAGTTGGGCGATGCGTTTCTTATTTTGGTGCTCAAGACGAAAATTCCACAATTTAGATTTATCAAGCTCATTAGACGAACGAACATTTAAATTGCTTTGCTGACCTATTTAACATTTTCATACATGCCTTTGCTAGGAGAAGCTCTATCATCATTCTCATTATCAAATGAAAACTGATAATTATCTTCAAACAAGCATGAAACGAAACTATGTTTTGAATAACAACAATTATTTAAATGTATCATAACTCCGGATTTTAGCATGAGCTCAAACTTTCCAATGGGTGTGACTATCTTGTCTCCCATGACTAAGTTTAGCTCTTCATGCTTCAAACTCCCACTTTCCTTTGGACCTTGTAATACAGTGCAAATGTGAATACCACACCCTGTATCCAAGACCCACTAATTAGAAGTTTTAATAATGCGGAGTTCGATTATTCTATCTTTAAGGTCCTTCAGATATTTTGGGCGGCAATGCTTCTAGTGTTCCACTATATTGCAGTAAAAGCACAATGCTTTCCATGGATCACTTGGCAGGTGCAATCTCAAATTCAATCTTTCTCTTAGCCCTACGATTGGTCCTTCCATTCGTAGCTATTTCAGATTTCATCATTTCTTTGCATCACGACCAATTTTACAACATAGAAGCTGCTGAGCAAGAGGGCAAATCCTTATTGATCCCTCACTCAACGGTTTAAATTTTGGAGTTACATTATTGAGATGTCTATCTCATTCAAATCTATTTGACATGAGATTACAAACTGGTTGTATACAGCTGATTAACCGGATAAAATTATGGCGATGGAAAATTCTGTATCAAAACATCATATTCAATGATTCCAACCTATCAAAGTACCCTTTCATCTCCAAGACGAAAGCACAATTAGGGTATCCAGGTTTGGGTTTGAAAGCCATGAGAGGTCTAACCACATCAAGGCGTTCTTTGCTTGCCTTTGCCTGAACCGTTTCTTTTGACTACTGGTTCATTTTATGAGCCCAAGAATTCTCAAAAGTCCTTTGCAATTCAGGGTTCATGGAGGATGCTAGATACTTTAATCACATCATCATAATGTTTCTGGTGTGTTTCAATCTCCTCTTGGGTTGAATCATTATCAATTGTGGGAATCTGCTCATCGAGAACATACTTCTTGTTCTCGTACCTTAGGCTAAACCTAAGATTCGTATCCAGTCCATACAGTTTGAACCGGTTAGTCTTTCCCACCCAAGAACTGAGAGTAGTGAGAAATTTTGTAGAATTAGGAACGCAAGGATTATAACCATTTTCAGTAGACATCTTTGAGATAAAACAGTTTTAGTTAGTTTAAATATTCCTTAATTAAATTACCCAATTTCAAATTAAGGCTAGGATCCATATTTTAGATTCGTTTTATGAAGAGGTTTGCCGTAATCATATCGCGAATTTATTTTAGGTAGACAATGCTCTTGTCAATTTCATTCTCCATGAAATTTCTAGTTCTTTTGAGATTCATTGATTTTCATCAATAGCATGTTAATCTCGGATTATGCTCATCTACCATTCATGACTGGTGTGCCGAGGATCATGAACAAGATGGTGAACTTAACCATGCAAAACCCGCGTGGTCCCGGCCCGAGTACGCTCGAGAATCGCGAGTTCCACATCACCTCTCAATATGATCTCATATTAATGTGCCGGTAAACCACACACGCTCCATTAACAGACCATACGAAAAATGTGTGGTTTTCATGGGTTAGCATACTATTCACATTTTTAGTATCTAGAACGGGATTTTATTTTAGTACTTTTATGTCATACTTTTGATCTTGACATCATCCTATCAAAAGTCATCGGTAGCTCCATTGAACGCACAAAGAAGCGGAGAAGTAGGTCAGCGCGAAGCTTATTAAAAACCTTACTTCTTTAGGGAATCAGAAAGGCCCGCCTTATACCTCTCTTATAGTTTGTTCACTATGGGTGAGCCGATTTATCAATTGACTGACAATGTATTTAACTTTAATGATACATATACTTATAGCTCATAATATATGTAAGGTCTCTCTTTAAACTCTTAAAGTCTACGGTTCTATTTTAAAATATTTTAAAAATTTAAGGGTATATTTTAAACATTTCAAAATATAGGGTCTAAAGTGTAAATTCTTTTTACCAATTTAGACAAGCCAATTTCCAATTTATCTTAACCTACATATTATTGCAGATAATTAAATGCTAATATTTATTTATTAAGCTAAGGCTCTGATACCACTGTTGGGTTTTCTATTCCCCAACTAGATTAATATGCACAGCGGAATATAACAAAAATTAATCTAAGGCAATTAGGAAACTAAACCCTAAGGGATCTTAACTTGAATAAATAAAAGCAATAAAATAAATAAGATAAATAAGAAATTACTAACCTTTGAGAAAACCAATTTCTCACGCGCGCAGACGATCTTGCAGAGCTTCCTTACTTGGAGGCGAGTGCCCAAACTAGAACACCTCTAATGACTCACACCTACGAACCAAAGAGAAATTCCAAATCCTTTGGTACCGATATAAAATCGAATAACTCTTATAAGGATTCGTACTAAGAAAGAAAGAAGGAGAAAATGGTGCACTTGAAACCTTAGCATAACCCCTCTATTTATAGGGGAAGGAAAGGCCATGGGTTTTATCCCATGAGCAATGTGGGATAACCACATTTCATAATGTTTCCAACTTATGCTTATGTTTCACAATCATTTAATCCCGACTCACGTTCTCTTAATTATTTCTCTTAACCGTTCGTTGAGGGCGACCCAAAAAGGACTCCACTTTTAACGATAGTATTATCAATTAGTTATGAATTGGACACAATATCCAACATTCCTACCATATGATTCGTATATATATTCTTGACGGACCTCATATACTAGCAAATGGTGAATTTAACGTTCTTTACTTTGACAAGAATAGAAATGATGATATTCATTCTTAGTTTAAAAAGGCGATAGGCAATTCGAGGCGCTAAGAGCCCGACAGCTGAGGCGCTAAACCAAAGCCATTCTTATGTATTCGAACAAGAATGTGTTAAATCTTACTCATATGGCTTAGTTAAAAAAACATTTTTGGGTGGAGCAATAAACTATGTGCAAGGGGTAGGTTATGTGCTAGTTGGTCGTCCAAATTATAATTGTATAATTTAAAGATCTTGAAGCGATCACCTCACCCCCACTAGGCCTTTCAATAGGGTAGATGTTGACCTGACCCGACCCATTTATGGGACTCAAGAGGTCAAAAATCAAGTATCATTAACCCAACAAGTGATTCAAAGGGTCAACCCTATTAGGTGAATTTCTAGTTGAGCCGTTGAGGTGACCTTGACACGTCTGGATCATGTGGGATTGTGTTCGATGGTGAACAAAATGGTGGTTCAATTTAAATAGGTTAGAAGTAGGGGTGTATACGGTTCAGTTTAAGGCGGCTATGACCTCAAACCGTAACCGAACCAAATATGACGGTTAATTGAAGGATCAGCTAACGGTTAATTTTGACGGATCGGTTAATTATTTCGGTTAAAGCGGTTATATGTCAAATATTTTAACTATAACTAAACCCAAAAACCAATATTTTTTTATGTTAATACTAGAAAAGTCCAAAATCAATAAGTCCATTACAAAAATCCAAAATCAATCATACAATAATCAATTTTTATATACTTTTTTAGCACTAATCCATATAGAAATATATATAATATATATTAAACTAATAAAAAATACCAAAATAATTGAGGCGGGACATTAATGGTGGATCGGTTATGGACATTAATCGTAACCGAATCACCATGGGCCGTTAATTTCATTTTACATAACTGAACCGTCAGTTTAGCGGTTAATTTGGTTACGGTTCGGTTAAACGATTTTTGTGATCACCCTTAGTTAGAAGTGTTTGTGCAGTTTAATAATTTAATTATTATTGCTTTTTTTTTTTTTTTTTAAATGACGATTTGTCATGGTTTCATATATGTGATGAACCTTTTATAGAAGTTCAAAAAGTTTTAAAAATGTATAAAGAATTTTCAATGGTTTTAGTAGTAATGAGTAATAACATGATCTTTTTCTGCCCAACTCATTTAAAGCTCATGTGTATAAGTCTAGATAAGGTTTATAAGTCTAGATAAGGTTCCACTTCAAAACCAATTTGTGATAGAGGAAGTAGATAGCCCATGAAATTATATACATTCTTTGGTTTTCTTATATTTTTGATGTGGGAATTGGATTTGCACCTAACAATCCTCCCTCAAACCCAAATTCCGCATTGGGTCTCTCTTTCAATGTGAACATGTCCCCCTAAATCAAGCCCTATTATTCTCGGGGGAGAGGACGAGACCAGGCGATCACCGGGATCATTGACTAGAGCGGGATCATTGACTAGAGCTCCCTTTCGATGATTTTTCCCCCCCAAAGATCAAACCTTATTATTTTTGTAAGTCACCAACGAGACCAAGATCTTCGATCAGAGTTGAGAGTTTTTCACGGATTCCATCCGGCCACATCACTGGGTTAGAACCGTAGCTTTGATACCACTTGACATGACCTTTTTCAGCCCAAATTGTTCAAAGCCCATGTATGTAAGCCCAAATGAGTTTCCACTCCGAAAATTGGTGATAGAGAGAGTATCCCATAAGATTATATACATGCTTTGGTTTCTTTATATTTTCAATGTGGGACTTGGGTTTGCACCCAACAAATCAGTTTTTCTTTTTATAACAGCTAGATGGGTTTTTATAATCATTGATCTAATGTCACTAGTTAAGGTTTATCAGGTTTATATATCTAAATTTCAAGCGTTTAATAAATATATTATTTCCATTAGTTTTCTTAATTAGTGATCATGAGCTAGTTTATACATAGAAATTTATTACTCCCGCCTGTCCCAAAATAGGTGTCCACATTCAGTTCTCACGGAGATTAATGAATTACATTGTCTGGAAGATGATAATTTAACCGTTGCTTTTTGCACAGACTCTCTATGTTTGGTACTGGACATTTATTTTTGAACAAACTAAAATGAAAAGGTTGACACTTATTATGGGACAGAGAGAGTAATTAGTTTGCATGTAGTTCACGAAACCTTGACCACCATGCATCTTTTAAGCAATGATTATCAAAACCCTAGCGACACTTTTGAGTTTTTGACGAATTATACGATTTTTCGTCAAAGTTGCTCTACTTTTCAATGTAATTTACCGGATTATCAATTTAATTAGTTAGCATAACAATTATAAGGAAGTTGTGTGACTTTAGCCAGAAGTGTTTTTTCTAAAATTGCTTGTCGGCTTTTAATATTTTCCACCAAAAACACAAATTATTTGACTTGAAATTTTACCCTTAGATGAAATGTTTTCCTCACAAACACAAAAATGTTTTGACAATTTATATAGATTTTCTTTCTTGATAAAATCTAGTCAAAATATTAATATTTATAAACTGCTTCCTGCAATCAACTCTAGAAAGGGATATATAAAAAGTAAAAAAAGATAGTTCCTTTTTTATATCATTGTCTATTATCTTAACTAACATGTATATTTCATAAATTCGCCTTTTCTCATTGCACACATTGTAATTGTACGTAGGTGAGAGACTATGCTTACTTGAAGATTCCACTCAGTGATATAATGTTGGCCACTAGGGATTTTGCCCCAGCATACTGCATCAAGTCTCACAAAGATAATGAGTTGTACAAAGTAGAGCTACACCATTTTGATATTAATAGTTCAATGACAACAGAAGGTGAACTTCCAAAGGTGCGTGGCCAAGTCATTATTCAACGCAATACCAACACCAACTATGGGGAAATGGCAAACTGGTTCACTGCAGAAATAAATGATATGGTTGCCCGTTTGAAGCATCCCAACATAGTCCCTCTTCTTGGATTTTCATGGGAAGGTTCTGAGATGATTTTAGTCTATGAAAGTCCTGTCAATGGAAGCCTTACTGATTATATGGGAAGCACCAGTAGAAAAACTTATCTTACTTGGGAACAACAAATACGGATTTGCCTTGATATTGCCACTGGATTGGAGTGTATTCAAGAAACCATAAGTTTTCAATTTCCAATAACAAGTGCACACGTGATGTTGGGAGACGAGTTGAATGCAAAGATATCTATCGACTTCTTCAAGCATAAACCATGCTCTCAAGATTTTACTTCTTTTTGTACTCTTAACGGAAGTCCTAAGAAGTATGGTCGTTTATATATTTCCTATTTTGGGGTGGTTCTATCTGAGATTCTATTGGCGAGGTCGGCCTATTTGCAACAACACTTCACTAGAAAAGGACCTGATGAACGTTCTTTGAAGATATTTGAAACAATTGCAAGCATATGTATGCATGTAGGAACCTCGACCGGTGTCATAAACAACGGTTCGTCGCTTCCGCTTCAGCTATCAGAATTCGAGTACATTCCAGAAGTTCAATATCTATTAAAGTTGGGACCAAATTATATAACGTTAAAAGACATCATCATCTCTTTTGAAAGAGCTTTGAGCTATCAAGTAAGTCTCAATCTTATGAAATTCAGTATTTCTTCTTTCTATTAGGTATTGAATACTTACTCTGTGTTAAACAATCACAATAGTTCTTATAACTTACGTACTAATTATCATCCTTGGTATCACATTATATAGGTTACAACTTACAACATTCTTTGTTTCACTTAAAACACAACGTGCATTGCAGGTGGGAAACACTGAACATTTGAAGATTAAACTTAGTAAGATAAAGGATGCCACCAATAGTTTTACTAAGGATGAAATTGGAAAAGGTGGATACGGAGTGGTGTACAGAGCAGAACTCAACGTTTTTGATAGAAGTTTGATGGCAATAGATAGGAATAAACGCACCGTAGCTATAAAACGCAATCCGGGGAAAAAAGGTGAGCACAGAAACAAAGTGTTCCAAGAAGAACTTAAAATTGTTAGTAGATGTGAGCATCCCAACATAATCGCTCTTCTTGGGTATAGTTTTGAAGATCCTGAAATGATTTTTGTGTATGAGTATGCTCCTAATGGCAGTCTCGATGATTATATAACAAAGGGCAAACTGAGTGAACTTTCGTGGACTCGACGTTTAGAGATGTGCCTTCAAATTGCAGACGGGCTACATTACCTTCACACACCTGACGACAACAAGAGATGTATAATACACTGCGATATAAAAAGTGACAATCTTCTATTGGGCGAGAATTTGGAGGTCAAGATTGCTGATTTTGGGTTCTCAATTTTTCACCCTACAAATCACCCTTCAGAAACCATCAATACAGGGTATAAAGGCACACCTGGGTATATGGATCCAGAATTTTGGAAGGATAATAAGTTGAAAATCAAATCCGATATTTACTCTTTCGGAGTAGTTTTGTTAGAACTCGTATCTGGAAAGTTATCCTATGATAAAGAATACTGCATCAAAGATGGAAATGGGATTGCACCTGTCGCACGACGCCACTTTAAGGAGGGAACCATAATGGAAATGATAGATACTAAAATGAAGAGAGCTCACAAACTTAGTTCTACCCTCATGATGGGACCGAATCAAGCTTCTTTGGATGAATTTCTTAAACTCGCATGTGAATGTGTGGCGGAAGCTCAAGCCGATCGTCCGAAAATGGAAGAAGTCATCAGCAGACTTCAGAAAGCACTAGATTTTCAAGTAAGTCGATGTTTCAAAAGTATTACATTTTTCTTTCATATACTTAGTATTACATTTTTCTTTCATATACTTGTGATCCTAAATAGTAGTAGCACTAAGTGTATACTATACCTATTACTGAGTAGTCGTCGTCAATGGCGAAGCCAGGGGGGATACTAGGGGGTGTTGGGCCTCCCCCGACCAGTCCAATTTCTTTGCTACTAATTCAGTCCAGGCCCATAACTTCAAGAGTTTTCATAATCGGGCCACCCCTAATATCTCAGTAACTCTACAAATTAAATAAATTAATTAATAGATGTCGTAATGATATCCTAATCCCTATTCCTTTCGTCATATTCTACGGCAACCGTTCATGTGGCGATATTATTATTATTATTATTATTATTATTATTATTATTATTATTATTATTATTACCATTACCATTACCATTACCATTACCATTACTAATCGTCATCGTCACAAATCACAAATCACAAATTAACAATTAGGTTGAACATTCATATCTAGCCCATAACAAAAGTTCTATAGTGAAAATTTTTAGATGAACTTTATGAAGAGATTGATTTACGAATGAAAAACAACATTAATAAATGTCATGACATGTCGCTCGTGTTTTAATGTAACCAACTAATACATGGGTGCAAAAATGTAACCAACTTTCAATGTAACCAACTAACACATGGGTGTTTTTATTATTATATTATTATAAAAATGTAACCAACTTTCAAAAATGGGTGTTTTAATGTAATTTGCTGACATGTCGCTCGTTGAAGGTGACACGTGGCGTACGGATGTGCCACGTGGCTTCTGGAGAGTTTGACAACTCATCGACACGTCAGCAAATTACATTAAAACACCTTTTTTGAAAGTTGGTTGCATTCTTAGACCCATGTGTTAGTTGGTCACACACAATAGCTTTTTGGCCAAAGTTAGTAGCATTTCGGTGGACTTATCCCTAAAGTTTATATGCTAGCTTCTAATGTGTGTTTCGAGTACTATCAACACCGAATGAAACTCGACGTTAAAAAAAAACCCTGATCACTGGTCACTTATGTTGGATGAAAGTATGAAAGTGATGGGTTTCTAACTGAGTGTCACCATAAACTACTAAACGGTCACAAAATTATATAGTTTGAACGTTTCTTAATGATTGTTACATAAGTACGTGTTACTATTTTTTTACCTACATCCGTTTAAACTTTTCTTTATGTTTTCTACATAAGTATAATATAATTACTATTTTGTACCTACATTCAATCCAAGTGTAAATTTTAACCGGGTAATTCATTCAAAATCTCAAATTGTAGAGAAACTGTCAACACTTGCATATCCTCTACCCATAGGTACAGTGTTTGAATCAATCGAGAACCTTTTCTTCTGTCTATACAATCACATATTTTGTTTCCTTTACAATCTAACTAATACATATTTTGTAAAAAAATGATAAATAATAACTACATAATAATCTAATATGTCTTTACGTAGGCCAAGATTTGTATATCTGATGGTTATAGTGTGAGTACGTATACGAGCCGTCATTATCAACACCACCATTTCCATTCAACAAAAGTCATATATACACATTTTATTGTTAGCTATGTAAACATATAATGAATTCAAATATAATCACTAGCGTTGATAGTTATCAACACATAGGTATGTGAATATTGAAGCATGACAATAAGACCCGTGCATAGCACGGGCCTATACCACTAATTATTATTATTGTCATTATCGTCGTCGTCATCGTCGTCGTCGTCGTCATCATCATCAAGCAACGGATAAACTGTCTCATGATTAACAGGAAAACAGCAATGACATGCTGGAAATTTTACTTAACGACATAAAATTCGACGGAAAAAAGTACCTCAGTGATACCAACTGCATAGAAAAAGGGGAATACGGTATGCTATACAATGGAGAAGTGCGATACAATGATGGATATAAGCGTGTTATTGTAAAGCGAATGAGCAATTCTCCTATAGAAGCAGCTTGCAATTGGGGAGAGTTTGAAATTCCATTTAAGTATAGACACGAGAATGTCATTGGTCTCGTAGGGTATTGTAAGAATAGTGAAGAAAACTTCATTGTTTATGAGCACGCTTCCAACCAAAGTCTCGATAAGCATTTGGACAAAGCATATTTTACATGGAAGGAACGACTTAACGTATGCGTTGATATTGCGAACGGATTGAACTTTCTTCATGGAGGTGTTGGGGGACAAGATGTAGTGATACATGGAGACCTAAAAAGTTCCAACATTCTACTTACCGAGGATTGGAAAGCAAAGATTTGTGGGTTTTACGTTTCCATAATGAATCCAAAATATAAGGAGATTCACAATGCCGAAAACAAATTTGAAGGCTCTCCTGGCTATTTTAACCCATTGTTCAAAGCACGTGATTCTTTAACCAAAGAAGGTGACATTTACTCGTTGGGTGTGATTTTATTTGAGATTATGTGCGGGAAATTAGCGTATTCAGCTATTGGTGTGTTTTTAGACACTTTGGTTAAACGCCACTGTGAACAAGGAACACTTTATGAGTTAGTGTTTGAGGGTATAAAGGAACAAATTGAACCGACCGCATTGGCTATTCTTAAAAGGATTGCCTTTAGATGCTTACGTGATGAAAGTACAGAACGACCAACAGCAGCCAAGGTGGTTGAACATCTTCTAGAAGCATTGAATATCCAGGTAAGTTATTATGGCTAAACAAACGCACAGTCTTTAGTTTAATAAATACGCATCAACGTTATCTATATATCCAATCTGTTTTGTATGCATGTCAAAATTGTTTATATATATCTTAATGAGACAATCTCTTTACCTAATAATTAGGGTTAATTACCTAAAATTACTCCCTACTTTCAAATTTGTCTATTTTTTCCCACCCTTACTTTTTTATGTCATATTTTCCCATCATACTTTTATATTTTGTCCATTTTTTCCCATCGTACTTTTTTATGTCCTATTTTCCCATCCTACTTTTGTTACCTGAAAATCTACAGCAGGTTATATAACATGGGAATTAAAAAGAGAAAAAAATCACGCCTATAACTGAAGATTTTGATCGCCATTTCAAACAATTATTTTTGACTTCTAATACACTCAAAAAATGAATAAATTTACGTAGAGAACATCAATGGGTTGGGTGAATGGGTTGTTCAAGCAGTCCAGGCGTCCAACCCGGTTGAAAATTTTAGTTCTCATGATTTAGCAATACTATGTTATCCCAAGGGTAATCAAGAACAAAAATAAAACTAGGATAAATTAATAACTGAATTGTTGTTACAGAATTGTTGTTACACTGTTAAATTTGTTCTTAGATACATACATATATATATATACATAACCAACCGACACCATGAAGGGTTGCAATGGTTCGGTTATGGTGGTTATACCCTTTCATTAATAACTACCTATAACTAACTAACTTTCCTGGCAACCTTTCAAGTTTGAATTATTAACAACTAATCCCTAAATTAATTTGTAATTACAATTTACATACTAAATATGTTTAGTTTAATTTCCAACATTCTCCTCCTTAAACTAAACATAGTTTAAGTGAGGTCTTCAATTTTTCACTTTGGCTTCAGATTTTCCTTCATCTTATATTTGATCTTTTAAAGTGTCTTTGAAATAATAGTGCTCCAAAATGTCTTGACTTTTGGCTTTCTTCCTTTTTCATAAACGTCATTATTTTTTACTTGTTCATCTTCCATACTTGGTTCATCATAGTCCTCCTTTGCTTCTTGATCATATCTTCCTTCATCTTTGTCTAGCGTAATTTTTCCAAATTTTGTGTCTTCATCGTCATAAAACTTTGCAAATGATTTGCTTTCATTTATTGGCGTATCCTTGCTATGTTTTCTTTGCGTCTTGTTGAAACTCGTGGATGCCATCAATAGTGTTGGTTCTAAATCTTCTTCCATAAGGTTCGATACTTCTTGTCCTTGATGTCTTCGAGATCTTTGTCGACATTGTGAGGCATAGTATCCAAGTTTGTTGCAATTATAACATCTCACTTCACTTGCATTCCTTGTAAATTCTTCTTCATTTCTAGGGAATTTTCTTTCTTCATTGTAGCTCTTAAATGTATCTTTCAAATGATTCTCGTCTTTATCATGCTGTCTAGTATTGTCACGACCTCGATTATGTGGTGGAACATATTTTCCTCTTCCTTGATTATCATAGTAACGTCCTCGACCATTATTATTGTAGTGCCTTGCCAATAGTATCTTATCTTGATGTTCGAAGTCTTTTCCTTTCTTAACCTTTACTATTTCTTCGAATGTTTTCAATCTACCAATAGCTTCATCTAGAGTCATGTTATCTAGATCGAAGTATTGCTCTATGGATGCGACTATTTGAATAAACCTCTCGGGCACGGAATTTAGCAGTTTTCGTACACGGGTTGATTCATCAAGCGTTGATCCAAGGCTTGTCATCTTTGAAGTAATACTTGTCATCTTTGAGGTGAATGAATCAATGTTGTCATCTTCCTCCATTTGCAACCTCTCAAATTCGGATTTGAGGGTTTGTAGTTTTGCTTTTTGTACTCGATCCACTCCAACATTTCTAGTATTTAATATATCCCAAACTTCTTTTGCACTTTTGCTATTTGCCACTTGCAATGTCATATCTTCGGATAGTCCTTGAAATAGATATGATATTGCAGTCTTGTCTCGCTTTTCATATATTTGAGTTCCAAGCGTGGGCTCAATCATATCCCATAGACCATTTGCTTGTAAAATGATCTTCATTCTTATCGACCATATCGTATAATTTGTTGCATTCAACAACGGGCATTGAAAATAGGGTGTCGATCCCATCCCTTTAATCATGTTGTTATTCGGACTATCATCTTATTCTCCTTCTTTTCCCTCTTTTCCCACAGTCATTTTTGAAAGTGTCTATTCAAACTTAATTCCAAACTTTATAAAAATATTTTATGAATCTTTACAATTTCCTTTTACTTAAAAAATGTCTAATAATTTATTGTGAAAAACAATAAATATATTTACTGTAAGTCAAATCTAAAGTGTTGGAAAAACTTTTATAAAACCTTTCTCTTGAACATATTCTCTGACTTTGAAAAACAATCTTCCCCTTTTTTTTAAAGCCCAAGTGCTAGTGGCCCAAATGACTTAAGTTTGTAAAGTGGTGAAACTTGATGGATCCTTATTTTGACCCGACGTCTTCTTCTTCACGTATCTTTTGTGCCGCTTCAATGGCGACGGTTTCCCTTTCGTCTTCTCCACTCGCGACTGTTGGCTCTTTCTTCTTTTTCCGGTTAATCGGCGGTGTAATCGCTGCTATTCTCTCTTCTCTCTTTCAATCGGTGGTTATTGTTTCTTTAATTGGAATCTTTGCGATAATGGCGGATGCGGTTGTTCTTCTTCAACCATTGGAATCCTCTTTGATTCCCTTGATTTTCTGTTGTACGAAACTTAGGGTTTCACTGATTCGGTTTCTTCTATGGTGGCAGCGGTTGTTGGCGGTTCCTTTCTGGTTTTTCTTTTCCGGCAATAAAACGGCGGTGCTTATCGGTATGTTTATCTCTATCCCTTTTCTTGATAATCTGTGTTCGGTAACGGCGAACAGTAACTACAAATACTAACTTCTAATTTTCTGTTATGTTGTTTGGAAACGGCAAACAAATTTGGAACAGTCTTTTTCAAACGGCGATTGAGAAACGGCAATCGTATAACGGCGATTGTAAACGGCAATCGTATGAACACTGTAAACGGCAATCGTATAAACACTGAAACGGCGATTGTAAACGACAATTGTAAAATATTGAAAAACGGCGATTGGAACGGCAATCGTACTGAAAACGGCGATTGGTAACGGCAATCGGTATGTATCTTAATTAATCTGTGCTCTGATACCACTGTTATCCCAGGGGTAATCAAGAACAAAAATAAAACTAGGATAAATTAATAACTGAATTGTTGTTACACTGTTACATTTGTTCTTAGATACATACATATATATACATAACTAACCGACACCACGAAGGGTTGCAATGGTTCGGTTATGGTGGTTATATCCTTTCATTAATAACTACCTATAACTAACTAACTTTCCTGGCAACCTTTCAAGTTTGACTTATTAACATCTAATCCCAAAACTAATTTGTAATTACAATTTACATACTAAATATGTTTAGTTTAATTTCCAACATACTATAAGTTAGGGGTGAGCATAAAACCGTTTAACCGAACCGTAATCGTATTAACCACTAAAACCGCCCCATTTTAACCGATCCACCTCACAAACCGACGGTTACGGTTATGGAAAATGAATTAACCGCCTATAACGGTTCGGTTATGGTTAATGTCAATAACCAATCCACCACTAACCGCACCGCCTCAAATATTTATATATATTTTTATTTATTTTACCACTATCAATTTATTAAACCTTAAATGTGTTTTTTGACTTATATTTCTTAATTATGTAAACATTAATGATTAAATACATGTTACGTAGACAATTGGTGACATTATATCTAACATATTAATCGATTTTGAGCAAACAACTTAGTGTGTGGAATCATCAAGTAATCAATTTTGTGTTAATATAGATTTATTCATATGTTAATATTGTATGTATTTGTACATGGAAGTAACAAACAAGGGTAACGAGGCACCTGCTATTAACGAAATTAATGAATCGATTATTACAAATAATTGTTTGGGTGAAGTTACAAATCCAAATATTTTATGGTTAACCGTCTTTTAACATCAAAAATTAACCGTAACCGATCCACCAATTAACCGTCATCCAACGGTTGTTAATATCAATAACCGCCATATTCGGTTACGGTTACGGTTTGGAGTCATAACCGTCCCAAACCGAACCATGCACACCCCTACTATAAGTAATTTACTATATGTGATATAGGAATAATTAAGCATACCTTTGTGATTTTTTTAAGATATTAAGTTGCTTTCTTGTTTAATGGTGTATTGAATGTTCAGCACGTAAATTATTCATGTTTTGTGTGTTTTAAAGGTCTAAAATATTTGTTTGAAATGGCGATGAAAAAGTTCAGTTATGAGTGTGAATTTTTTCTTTCTAATTCTCATGTTATACAACTTGCTGCAGTAAGTTTTTAGGTAACAAATGAAAAAAAAATGAACAAGATGTAAAAGTAGAATGGGAAAATAGGACATAAAAAGGTAGGATGGAAAAAGAGGACAAGATGTAAAAGTAGGATTGAAAAATAGGATATGAAAAATAGAATGGAAAAAAGGACAAATTTGAAAGTAGATAGTAATTTTAGATGGTTAACCCTGATAATTATATATCGAGATGAAAATGGAAAGGGGCTAATCTATGAAGTGTAGATGCATGTGCAATATTGAAATACTAACTTTAAATGAATAATCAAATATGCATGAGGCTTATGTATGTATATTCAGATTCGACCCCCCTTAAAAGAGGGCAAATTGGTACTTAGCTCCTTTACTCCTTTTATGGTTTACTCATTTATGTCTCTTCACTTTTTAGTTGTTCTTATTATGAATAAATTTTATGTTACAACAAATTTTCAACTCCAGAGCTAGCCCAAAATAGACAACTATTGTATGGGATGACGTCTGAACTCAAACATGCTTCTATATGAAATTGGCTTCAATTTGTGGTAATCAAATATTTTAAGAATTAAATCAATATTTCATTAACAGTTGGAAAAAGAGTCTTCAATGCTTGAAGATGGTAGGTTTTATATTGCGGGACAAGAACCGCTAATAAGTGTGAAACGAAAAAAGCACGGGGGGCAAACTAGTGCAACGTCAAGCGCTGTTGAAAGTAAGAATGCCCTTGAATTCTCAAATGAGGACAAGAGGGGCAAGGTAGTGATTCAAGATTTAGATGCCCTTACGAATCAAATAACGGAACAAGTGAGGGAAGATTTCACTGAGGAATTGAACAATGCCCATGCGAAGATAGCCGCTCTAGAGACCAAGTTAGTGTTGTTATCGGGGAACATGTGCTTGGGTGTTCGCGACTCTGGTTGTTCGTCCGGTGGATCGTTTGACAAATTTGACGAGATCAAGGTAATTCCGTACTTATAGGTACTATACATAAAACATAATTCGTTATATTTATATACTAGTGTCAAATGTTATGAAGGAGCCCATCCCATGTGATATTATGGAACCCTACGGTGCAATGAAGAATCGATTAGCGAGAGGATTCGCATATCCGAGTAGTAGGGATGGTGTAGAGCCGGGTCACGTGAATGTACGTGTGGACACAGTTGAAGATGGTTGTGGTATATATAGTGTTGTTGTCCCAACCAAAGAACTGACAAACTTGAGTGAGGCACATAACCATATTATACAATGGCCAAGAAAGGCGATCAAGGTATAATATATTCGCATTAGTTATAGATAATGTTATTTTATATAAATATTTTCCCAACCAATATTTATTACTTTTAGATGAAACTTTTCGGGTGTTAGATGAGCACATGAGGGAACAGAAGAACAAAGTTACGGAGACGCTGACAAGTGAAAACATCATCGATGATCATCCTTGACGTAGAGCGTCACATTCTTCATGCAATGTATCAACAAGCATCCAAATATACAGAATATCCAAAGTAGTGCGTCATATTCTTTACGTAGTGTTGTTGCCCAGTTGCCCAACACATAAAATCTGAATTTAAGGCATAAGTTGTGGTAATAATTTTTGGAGGGCCATTTTTGGAACTTTTTCCGGGAGAAAAAGATCAATTCACTCTAATAGAAGTGTCAATTCTTCACGTTTTTTTCTTACACTTCTATAAAGTGTTAACTTATTTGCTAAGTTATTCATAGTTATAGTGTGTACAAAATGTTCACACTTATAAGTGTGAAAAAATAAGATGACATTCGTTGTTCACCAAAATTTTGGAGAATTATCTTCTTGCACCATCATCATTATCATCCTCATGACAACCTACAATCAAAAAGAAAATGCAGATACAATAATTAGAAAGGAGATAACACAAATTCTTTATAAAAGAATAGCAATTATTAATATATGATTGGTCATGAAAATTACTCCGTATAAGCATAATCAAGATCAATAACATAAAATTGTTTAATAAAACTCCAACAATGTTCAAAACTAAGTAAAGCATCTAAGTCTTTTACATACTTGTGCCTTTGCCAAAAACTTGTAGTCATCGAAACATTAATGTAACAAAGAAGCATCTACATGACATACAACATTACCTTGTGTTTTAAGGGTTTAACCTGTCGAGTCAGTTTGGAGCCTTAGGTTACCCTGTTCAAAACAATTTGATATTCAATTAATCATTGACGTTAGAGTACCACACAAATTAACAAAATAAATGGTTGATTAAATAAAAGATCATAAATGAAAAACATAAATGGTGATAAATATTGCTCGAGAAAATAAAAAATAATCCGTAGTATTTAAGCGGCGATTATTAGATCTGAGACGGAGGGACGGAGAGGGAGGGACGGTATCCGAAAATGGAGGATGTTCAAAAATTGAAATCTTTTATTATCGCGGGCATCTTTTGATGGGAGGGAAAATTAGTGGAAGAAGTTACAAGGAAACCGATAAATACGGTGAAGCGGCGGACTAGTTTTCAGATTACAATTATATTCGCATCCTTTAGTAAGTAGCAAATTTAATATTTAATCTTTTATTCTTAGTTTTGAACTTGTAATTGTAATTGTAATACAATATATATTAGCGATTTAGGGGTGTCACGAATAACCAACCCGAATAGTTAACCCGAATTCGAACCCGGATAATCTAAATTGGAAGCTTATTCAGCCACCCGAACCCGAATAACCTGAACCTGAATAACCCGAATTCGAATAACCCGCGTCTTATTTTTTTGGGGGTAAAGGGTAAACCCGCGTCTTATTTGAATTGGGTTTCGAATAAATATTTTACAATTCGGGTAACCCGAATAATCAACAACATTATTTAATATACAAATATAACTATATATATATATATATATATATATATATATATATATATTGAATCGGGTTTCCACTACAACAAAAATCTTATTTTACCACACATTTTTTTCCACACTTTTAGAAAGTGTGGAAATTTTTTGAAAATAATAAAATTTTCCACACTTATATATATATATATATATATATATATATATATATATATATATATATATAGAGAGAGAAGCAATCAGTTAAGAACATTCTCATTATAAGAAAAGGTAAGAACAACTCTCCACCACACATTCAATTTTATAAATTAATAATGTATTTATATTATAAATCAATAGAAAAGGATAATTGAGTAATTTACATGTTGATTCAATAGTCAGTTTTTTTCCCCACTGAACGTTTCCTGATTTTACTACCATGCAAAAAATAAAATATGCCATTCAAATTACACAAACATTTGCTTGAAACAATAGCATTCAATTTTCCTGTTGTGTAAGTCTGAGTAACAAAGGAAGTTTTGATACTATGGAAGATGCTGCAGATCACTTTGAAGAAGGTAGTTCAACATGTACTGATCACGTGGAAGAAGAAGACGGTAAGTAGTATAAGCATATCTATTAAATGCATTCAGATTTTGAAAGTATCTCTCTCATTTTTTTGGTTAACATTTAAGTTTATCCGTTAGATGAATCTTGTCGAATTCATCAGAGGTTTTTAAAAAGCTTCTGATGTTTTCGATTTACAAAGACATTTATTGGGTAAATATGTGTACCAAAAAACTATTGTAGATGCATCCACTGTAAAACGAAATGTCAATCGATATACAACACATATTTGTAAATAGTGTGGAGAAATTATAACTTTTCAACACTTAAAAGTGTGAAAAAAAAATTGTAACACATGATTTTTCCACGCAAGAGAAAGTGTGGATAAATTGGGTGTTACAAAATTTTTTCTACACTTTTAAGTGTTAGAAAGTTATCATTTCTCCACACTTTTAAGTGTTAATTTTTTTTCCCCACGCTTATATATGTTAAGATTGTAATGATTTCCACACTTATTGATGTAACAAATTTTTTCACACTTATAAGTCTGTATTCTCCACATATTTTTAAAAAGTGTGGAAAAAAGAGTGTGGATAAATGACATATTTGTTGTAATATTTTGGGTTAGATTTTAAACTCGAAAAATCGAATAACCCGACCCAAGTAACCCGAAACCCGAATAAATTATCCAATTAATACCCCTACAATATATGTTACATAACAATTAATTAATACGTTGTTCTGGAAAAGCTCTACAACTGATATCTTATATAATTGATCCATAAAATAAAATACAAAAACCTTTTTCTTGATGTTATCTTATAAATAATTTTTACCATTTCCTCAACTTGTTTACTTTTTAAGTCGGATTAATAGATTGTTCGTCGTAGTTAATGGGTTAACAAGCCAACCTCTAACAATAAAAAATGAAAATTTAAATGTCACCGTGCAAAACGGCTATCAATTCGTCAACACATTTGACCCACATAATACGACCTTAATGACTAAGCATACTACAAAACTTAATGTAATGAAACTTGAAAATTATGTGTCCTAATACATTGCACTATAATAAGATACATCGGATAAGTGTCCTGTAAAATTCAGGTTAACTATTCGGGTGGTTGAATAAGCTTTCAATTTGAATTATTTGGGTTCAAATTCGGGTTGAAAAATCAAGGCTGTGAAAAAAATTTAAGGATGTGAAAAAAATCAAGGATGATAAAAAAAATCAAGGTTGTGAAAAAAATTAAGTATGTAAAAAAAAATCATGTGAAAAAAATCAAGTATGTGAAAAATAAAAGGATGTGAAAAAAGAATCAAGGATATGAAAAAAAAATCAAGGTTCTGGAAAATACTTAAGGATGTGGCGTCCTTGATTTTTTTTGTTCACATACTTATTTTTTTTTCATCCTTGATTTTTTTCACATCCTTAAATTTTTTTCGCAGCCTTATTTTTTACATCACATCCTTGATTTTTCACATAATACCACAATGCATCTTGGATTTGTACAAAAAATAGGGAACGTGGGAGTGGGAGTGGGAGAGGGGACAAAAAAACTGCACAAAAAATAACTGAAACCCCCTTTATTGGAGGGTCCAGATTGAAATTAAGAGTTATCTAATGGTTGAGAATGGAAGTACTAGCCGGGGAGTCCTTGCAACCATCTATCCAAACAATTAAACAAGGACTAGCCTAGTACCCGCGCAAAGCGGCGGCGGCAGATGATTTCTTTTGGCATGGTATTCGTTAATATGATGTATTAATGATATATTCTAAATGACATACAAGTATTGATACAAAAAATTAATATCGCTACAAAAATTCTACCTTAAAGAACAAAAAGATATAGTAAACTTTTTCGATGGATTTTTTTGAAGTACATGATTGAAGATAGATATCTTTTGAATATGTAATATGCTTCAAATATGGTTTTTTCCTATGCATATTTAGAGTTGGAGATTTGAAGATGGCTGAAGATTGCCTTATGCATACTGTTTGACAGTCGACCATGTGTTACGGTTTATGAGCTCATGATACATAACGTGTTAACCAATAAGTTTGGAAAGATGCAACAATGTGAACTTGAAGAGTATGTAATTATCTTTAATTTTGAAGTATGTTTCATCGTTATCATAATGATTGGTCGTTGTATTCGTATACTGCTAGTTTTTTATTAGTAGTTTAATAAGTATTAAAAATAAGAGTAAATTACATTGCCTGTCCCTGTGGTTTACATGTTATTACAAAGCCAGTCCCTGGGTCGGGTATTCCTCGGCGCCAGTCCCTTGACCCGGAAATTTGTTTCACTCCCGGTACCTACGTCAAACGGGCGTTAAATACGCTTGTTATCTCATCCCACGTGACTTGCACATGGCCACGTAATTACATTGCCCGTCTCTATGGTTGTCCGTAAATTACATTGCACGTCCCTGTGGTTGCTCGTAAATTACATTGCCCGTCCCTGTTGTTGTCCGCACAATACCCGACCCGAGGACTGAGACCGTAATATACGAACAACCACAGGGACGGGCAATGTAATTACGTGGCTATGTGCAAGTCACGTAGGATGAGATAACAAGCGTATTTAACGCCCATTTGACGTAGGGACTGGGAGTGAAACAAATTTCCGGGTCAAGCGACTGGCGTCGAGGAATACCCGACCCGGGGACTGGCTTTCTAATAAGTGTAAACTACAGGGACGGGCAATGTAATTTACTCTAAAAATAAAAATGAACAAATAAAAGGGCGCCTTTTTTTTTCTAGATAACAAATGAAAATTGTTTTTGTGTAAAGAGCTTTCTTCTTTTACCTTTTTTGGTGATTCTTGAAGAAAGAAAAAGAAAATAATTTTAAAAACATACACGAAACCGAAGAATCCGATTATAGTTGCACAAAAGCTGAAGCCAAAATGACTGAATTTACTACTGAAAATTTGACTCTAGCCGCTACTTTGACTGTACTGTACTTCCAATATTTAAGACCATTTTTCAAATTTGAAATTTCAAATCTAAACACCTTTTGAGAATTGCAATTTAAGTTTATTTAGAAGTAGATAACGCATTAACTTTGTACTCCGTAATTTAACCTTTTTCTATACCACCAATCTTTAACAAGATCGGAATAACATACCAACAAAAATAATCATAACATTCAACATTTCTAACAACATTGATAAAACATTTACTAAGAATATCGCAAAAACCGTATTCAACCTTAATACTCCGTGTAAAATATACTCGTAAATAACACTTGTAACTTTTAGATCAAACATGTTGCGGTCTATCTAAAAACACTAACAATTAGTCGGATGAGATATATCTATACTGTATGTGAGGATCTAAATCATCACATAATATTAATACAATATTAAAATGGCGTAAACAACTTTTACACAATTTATTTTTACAGTCAAAGAACAAGCATCCACAAGTCCATAACATTATATAGGTCTTTGTATCATCTGACAACAAAATTCCCCACTCAAAAAAGAAGAAGGTAAGATCTGAAAATTAAAAAGATGGCATCTTTCATTACTCATATGATAGTTCAAAAAGTTGCTGTACATACACAACGATAAAAATATAATAACAAACAAAATAATAAAAAATGAAGCCTTCAACAAATGCTTGTACATCTAGCAGTGAAATATGTACGTTATTTTTTTGTTGTCTACACTCTCTACAGCATATGCATTACAATATCATCATTATTATACATCTTTGCATAGGAGAAAGAAAGGGGGAACAATCGTTATAATAACAATTAACAATAGTATATAATAGTATAATAATAATCTCCTATACTACATATCAAAGTTAATCATAGATTTTACATTGAATAAAAAATATACTGAAAAAATCTAAAAATCACCGATGCATTTTCTAACTCCTTTTTCCGGTGGAGGTATGCTCCGATGCAACTTCAAAACCTGCACAAATAAATTAAATCAAAACAAAGATTGTAAATTTACGCAAATATTATAGATTTCTAACTAAATAACATAAATCCATCACAAATTATCATAGATACGCACTGAAAAATTGCAGATCTACTAAAGGAGTTTTCAAAAGAAGTAACGTAGGAGAAGCTATGAGGCGGAAATCTTTTACATGTAGAAGTGATAGCTTGATTTGTACAAAATGAACAGTATCAGATTTGAGAAAAAGACCATAAACCTTGAGAATACTCGGAAATGGATGGGAGATCCGGAGATTACAGCTGCAGCGGAAGTTTTATCAGTGGTGTTAGATAGTCTCAGCGGCGGTGGCGGGTTTAATTGCCGGTATTCAATATTAGGATTTTGAGAGACGGAGGAGAGAAAACTTTGATGTGTGTTTTCTTTAGTGTGTGTATTGTGTGTTTTTGTGGGTAAGTCAGTCTTATATTTGTTTTGCTTAAATGATAACCGTAAGATTCACTCTGATTTAAATGAACGGCTAGGATTAGAGCTTGGTTGAAACTTAAAATCTTAAAGTGAAAAGAGACCATATGCATTATAAAGGAGTAAAGATTCTAACTAAATAACATAAATCCATCACAAATTATCATAGATACGCACTGAAAAATTGCAGATCTACTAAAGGAGTTTTCAAAAGAAGTAACGTAGGAGAAGCTATGAGGCGGAAATCTTTTACATGTAGAAGTGATAGCTTGATTTGTACAAAATGAACAGTATCAGATTTGAGAAAAAGACCATAAACCTTGAGAATACTCGGAAATGGATGGGTTTCGTGTAGATCCGGAGATTACAGCTGCAGCGGAAGTTTTATCAGTGGTGTTAGATAGTCTCAGCGGCGGTGGCGGGTTTAATTGCCGGTATTCAATATTAGGATTTTGAGAGACGGAGGAGAGAAAACTTTGATGTGTGTTTTCTTTAGTGTGTGTATTGTGTGTTTTTGTGGGTAAGTCAGTCTTATACTCCCTCCGTCCCAAAATAAGTGTCCACATTTCCTTTTTAGTCTGTCCCAAAATAAGTGTCCACTTCCAAAAATAGCATATCCACTTTACCATTTAACCCTAACTCAAAACTGATACATGGGAGTCCGTGTAAAAAAGCAAGGGTAAAACTGTCATATGTACTACCTGACAAAGTAATTTCTTAAACTCCGTGAAGACTGATACCAGACATTTAATTTGGGACGGAGGGAGTATTTGTTTTGCTTAAATGATAACCGTAAGATTCACTCTGATTTAAATGAACGGCTAGGATTAGAGCTTGGTTGAAACTTAAAATCTTAAAGTGAAAAGAGACCATATGCATTATAAAGGAGTAAAGATAAAGATATTTAGTCTCCTACTAGAAATCCATTTTCCCGCCAAAAATCTAATTGTTGCGACTGTTAGTTTTTTTTTTATAAATAAAAGCGAACTAATATGTCGGTTCATAACAATAACTGTTCCCTATAATATCATATCCTATATACTTTTCTAAACATTGAATATCACTGCATTTTTCAAACAATCTTGACAGCCCGTTATCAACAAATTTGTTTTAGCATTTATTCTACCTTTTTATCCATGGGATAAGAATAAGAATGAATCCCTTCACCCTCTATTCGCAAATCTACAGGACTAGATGATGTTTGATATGTTGCTTTATCAAACATATCAACGAATTTCTTTCTGTACAATAATTTATAAATATTGTAAAGTTTTTGGATTAGTTATTACGCATTCAAATTGTAATGCAATTACGGACTATTTCTTATTGATCGAAACTGGTGATTCACATTACAACGAACATACATCTAGATTTGTGTTTAAGGCTTTCGAGATGCTACTTGGGAATTGGGAAACACGTAGCGGTAGATTGATATCATCAAATCTTTGGTCGACTTTTTGAGGTGAAATCTGGTATGGTTTCGGTTTATCTATTAGGAGTTTGTTATCACATGCCCAATTAGATATATTTATATAATCAAAGATGATACCGTATTACTGAGTTATTTATATTGGATTTTTGGTGAATTTATGCTCATTGAAATTGTCATTTTTTTGCAATTCACATACTAATATATACAAACCAAAAAAAAGTCAGGAAAGTGAATTCCATTCCATTTGGTCAACCAAACACACAATGAATTCCAATTCCAATTCCATTAAATTTCAATTCTTTTTATAAATTTCAATTCCAACAAAAACATTCCGCGATTTAGTCTGTAATACCCACTTTTTGGGCCTAGTAGTAATGTGGTATTTTTCCTAGGCTTTAAATTATTATTTAATATATTAGAAAATAATTTCAATTTGTTTATTTGAAATTTAATGAGCATTATAATATATATAGCTTATTTTGAATGCTTCAATATTAAAAATGACTACGTATATGAGGTCAAAAATATATCAATATTATACTAGTTCTGATCGTATTCGAAAGATCTATACAAATAAAATATATGTTTGTATTAATCTTTGATAAAAATTGAAGTGTAAAAGAAAAAGATGAATTAATTGAATATAAAAGAAATAATGAATTGTAATATTGAAATAGTATAAGGTTAAAAAGTAATACTTTATAGATATACAGGGGGCATTATTGAAAATTTTGATTAATAATCGATATAATTATCAATCATCAATCATTGACACCATCGGAAGAAAAAATAAGAACGAGAGGGGAAAAAAAGAGAGAAAAGAGAGAAAAAAAATAAAGAAGAAGAAAGAGTTTGTGATTTGGAGTTATTCTATCAATTATATCATTATCTGAAGGTATGTTTTGATATATATATATATGTATATATATATTTATGATTTTGATTTTGATTGAATTATATGAGTTATTGATTTGTTATAAAAATTGAAGCTTTAAAGTTGTTATATATGCTTATTTGAAGTAATATATGTTAATAAGCTTGTTAGATTGCTTAGAAACTGAGTTTGGATGATTTTGGTTTAAAAATTGTTCGTGAGGTTCTGGGTTTCTCAAGAAGATGCACATTGCACAGTGCATAGTGTATAATGCATAGTAAATAGTGCATAGTATACAGTGAATAGTAAATATCAAATAGTAAATACGGTATAATGAATAGTAAATACGGTATAGTGAATACGGTATAATGAATAATAAATACGGTATAGTGAATAGTAAATACCGAATAGTAAATACGGTATAATGAATAATAAATACGGTATAGTGAATAGTAAATACCGAATAGTAAATACTGTGAATAGTAAATACTATGAATAGTAAATACTGTGAATAGTAAATACCGTGAATAGTAAATACTGTGAATAGTGAATACTATGAATAGTAAATACCGTGAATAGTAAATACTATGAATAGTAAATACTGTGAATAGTAAATACTGATATGATATTATCCGGGTCTGTGAGACATGTTGTAATATTGTTTATTATATATTTGATATAAGTTATGTATTTATGAGACAAGTTACTAACTTATATTCGATTGTTATTCTCAGATCCTCCAAAGACTCAGTGATATAAGACTACTGAGTGTGGAAACGACAGAGGTATCGGTGAGTGGATTTGTTACTCACCTTTTGATTTAGTTGTAACTGTTTGGTTGCAACAAGTAAACGTAGATATCAATATTAATCTGGATGATTATAGATTATGGTTTATTGAATCTACGTGCAATGTGCTTGAAAGTAAATTGGGGTCAACATAGAAGTTGGGCTAATGGGTTACTACTGGTAATGCACAGTGTCTTGGTACATATGTTGTTGGTGATATCTGTGTTGTTTGTAGTAACTATTAGCTATCGGTCTCGTCCGTATGTACATGCGGTTAGTCTTGATAAGTGTTCTTGGTGAATCCCGCGGTATCATGATCTCCCAAGAACCACCGATCCTCATATGATCATTATGTGTTTGTTTAAGGGTATTTTGAGTAAACAGATGGTTATGCTAAGTTGAAACGTGTGTGACTTATTCATTCACTTAGCTTTGTGCTAATCCCCCACATCAAATACTTCTTGCAGGTTATAAGCTATAATTTAGTGGGTAGCAAGAGTTGAAATCAAGGAATGTTTGACAGCTGGATAAATACTCTGATATGGAATGTTTAAATATAAGAGTTTTGAAATTAAATAACATCCCAATCACGTTGTTTTGAAATGTTTTGATTATTTCATATATATGTATATTGTGAAATGTTCATTTTAAACCTACGCTTCCGAAGTAAATCATAATTTACATGGTATGTAAATGAGGGGTGTTATAAGTTGGTATCAGAGTATAGGTTTGGGTGAATTGAGCATTGGTAAGTGTTCAATCCCAAATCTATTTTGTGTGAAGTCAAACATTCCTGGTGTGGGATTAGTTGTGATATGAGAATTAGTTAGTGTAATATATACTAACGCGTAACAACTTGTGAGATTGTTGTTTTGAATACAGAGATGGTAACACATGAGTACTGACCGGTACTCTCAGCAATTCTGCTATATCAGGTAATCCTCGATAAGTTTACTTGGATTTACCCTAATTTGAATTGCTTGCTTTACGATGATAATTAGTAGTAAAGTAAATTGATTCAGACTGATATGATTCCCCAGTTATGAGTTATTTGATAACTGTGTTATGTGTTGGGGGTAATGATTAGAATACTAAATGAAACATTTAGTGATATGAGTAGTTCTGACTGAACTTTGAATTTCAAAATGTGTGTTAAACTGTGTAGACACGTTGTTGACTAAGATATAACAGTAATGTTATTTGAATTTGAGTGTGTTTACTACACAGAAATAAAGTATAAAATCAATGGTATGATTTTGATATACTAAATGCAAGGTGGTTATAAATCCTTGTTAATGCATTATGTGATAGTTATGTAAAGTATAATTGCTCCTTCGGGAGAATACTTGAAAATGTGACTAGAAAGATTATGTTGGCCATGATCACATGAGAGAATGAAACATATATGAATATGTTGATAAAATACACAGATCCTAATGTGTGTTTGATGATTATTTAGCTATTAAGCTATTTGAGTAAATAAAAAAAAAATACAGTGAAGAATGTGAGTATATTCTTGAAGTATGTTTACTGTAATTTTGTGTTTATTTGAGAGAAAGAAATAATATGTTTTCTTGGTTAAATGAAAACTAGTAATTAACATGAGAACGTCGAAATAATGACGTAGGGAATGACTTGATTAAAATGTCATTGATATGTGTTTAGTTGTTATGTGAATTGAGGCATATGAAAATGCCGAAATATTGACATGATCTGTTATGATATTAACATGCAACTACCTGTTATAGGAACCATGACGAGTAGAAATGTTTATAACATACTGTTAAAGGAGGTATGTGAAATTACTTGCCCAACAAAATGGAAAGGTTTAATACAATATGGGTTAAAAATATATTATAAGAAAATGAATGTGATGGGCTACGTGTTTGGAATTACACGTAAAGTAATTATGATAATGGTACCTGACATTGTGCCGTGTGTTGAAACTATGAAAATAGATTACCATATGTTTAGAATTTCAGAAAATTGGATACTGACTTGTGTCAGTGGTTAAAATGAAATTCTAAGAGATAGAGACATGTAAAAGATTGAGATGTATAGTTATGACTGTAACTTGCTTATGTTGAGTTAAGTTCAAATGTAGCAAGTTGATTGTTAATTATGTCTCTATTATCAAAAGTTATCCAGCAGGATTTAACTGCTTTTGTGCCATGAAATAATATGGTAGATGTTAATTAAACGAAGTCATATTAAGTATATTTAATATGAAATAGCCAAACAAGGGAAAGGTGAAAAACATAATCCAACAACGCCTGATCACCGTTGTTATATTATGCTATGTCGCCTGAAATTGTTGGGGCTATCAAGTATCAAAGAAATTTAATATAATTGCGAAAATGTGTATGAACTTGGGTAAAAGTACTTGTTGGTAGAATGATGCCACCTAGTAAAACTGAAAAGTACAAGTTATATGATGCTTGCAATTGTGATGAATATGTTGAAACACATAAGTAACAAATTAAATTTTGTTGAAAGATAATTGTTTGAACTATAGGGTTGAAATACCCATTTGTGTGATATATATATAGTGTCCAAATGGATTACTATGATGTGTATGGCTTGTACTGAGCCAAGTTTGTGGATTAATGACTCTGACAGTATAAATGGAATCACTAATGTTTTTGAAACATTGATTAAAAGTTTATGTTTACTGATAAACATAGTATTATGATGGTGTGTTGACTATGAAATTGTGTTAAACCATTAACTGTTGTTTACATGATAAAAGCTAATTAGTGGAAGTTATGGTAATCAGTAATTGAAACTTGCAAGTGTGTATGGTACCTGCAAGTGTTTGAATTTGTTAAAATATGGCTGTGTGACTAATGGGAGTGGATTTCCTATTAGTGAGTCATATAATATCCTAACGGATTATTGATATGTGGAGGGCTTGTATTAAGCCAAGCTTGAGTTAATGCCTTTATACGGTGATTGAGTCATTAATATTAGTGAAAGCAGTAATTTAAAGTTTATGATTTGGTTAAATCTAAAACTTATAATAACTACCAGATGATGTATATATATATATGATAAATGACATGAGTAAATAATTTATATTGTGTGTTAAATGAGTTATTAGTATGTCATTGAGTGCTAATTGACTAGAGTTATAGTCTAGTGGTTCCACTTTGGTTGAATGGGCCACTGTTGTTGAATGTAGTTATGAAAAATCTATATGTGAGGTTAAACATATTATTAATCTATTAATATTGTGATATGTTGACTTTGAAAGTCAACCAGGAATAAATAGTTTGACATGTGGTATGAAATCATTGAAATAGGATTAATTTCGTTGCAATGTATCTAAGTTGAGAAAAGTAGTCAAGCTAGTTGTTGACTTGTTGATTAGATTGAAGTTGACAAATAGTCAACAGTGTTGAAAGAGTCAATTGTGGATAAACTTCTAGTAGTGTTTGTTGAAATGGAATTAAATTCCAAACAGGTTAAAGAGTGTTGAAACTGGTCACTCACGACTTACATGAGTTAGATGAACTGTCAAAGGTTGTGGAACCTTGATCAATTGCTTTGAATTGTTGAAAGTGTTGAAAATGTGTATATAAAAGTTGACAACTATTGACAGTTGTACAAGTGTGTAATTGCAATGTGATCTGTATAAGATCGCTACTTGATTTAATATAAGTGCAACACGATGTTGGATGATCGTGAAGCATTTTGATGTGTGTCGAAATAGTAATTTCATTCTGTAGAATGATTTACATTATGTGATAATTAACGATGCTAATGTGGAATTACACATTAATTGGTGCAAGTTTTATTGTTAAAACCATGGTTGAAAGAATGTGGTTTGTAAACAAGAATGGTAATGTGAACCTGAGGGGGAGAGAATTGAAATATCATGAAATGATAATTATGATATAACATATAATTGGAACTTGTAATGGTTTTTAATAACCATTGATGTAAATATGTTGTGATAATTGAAAGTGTATAAATATATATGATATATATTTAATAAAAGGTGATATACTGTGAAAGTGATTGTTGAAATTATGGAAATGATGATATTTCCATTATTACAGGAGTATGTGAAATCAGGTAAGTTGTTATATACTTGATGTCAGAATAAAATGATGAATTGATGACAAATTACAATTTGAAATAAGTCAATGTAGGGGTTGGTTGAATGTAGGTAATGTGACATTGTAGTACGTATGCTGAGTTAGCAAAGTACTTGTTGATTGTAGTTTTACCTACTGAGTTTGACCTCTACTTTGCTTATTAGGGTGATATAAATCCGGATTACTTTTAAGTAAAGGATTTCATATGGTTGAAGTGATATGTGAATACTAGCCTGGTTGCTAGTCATGAACTGAATTTGAATTTTCAGTGTTGACATGTATAATGTGATTTATAACCACTATTGTGGTAATAAGAAGATATGAGTCATATAATGATTTTGAAAATTCTAGCATGTCGCTAGTCTTGATTGTAAAGAGTACGCCATTATAGATTATTCTGTGACTCACTTATGTTAAGTGATTACGTGTTTGAAATGATAAATTGTGAATAATTCACTTAAATGATCATTGTTTATATGAGATAGGATATATGCTCAATATTTATACAGAAATGAAAGATAGAAACATGTGCATTAAGATATATGCATGTGGAAAGAATTGAAAACAGATTATTAGCATTTGAAGTTGCTCGAGTGAGTGACGTACGTAAATATGCTAGATTAAACAATAATTACAATGTGATCTCAATGGTCTAAGTTTGTGATTAGATTTCGGGGACGAAATCTCTTTAAGGGGGAGAGATTTGTAACACCCACTTTTTGGGCCTAGTAGTAATGTGGTATTTTTCCTAGGCTTTAAATTATTATTTAATATATTAGAAAATAATTTCAATTTGTTTATTTGAAATTTAATGAGCATTATAATATATATAGCTTATTTTGAATGCTTCAATATTAAAAATGACTACGTATATGAGGTCAAAAATATATCAATATTATACTAGTTTTGATCGTATTCGAAAGATCTATACAAATAAAATATATGTTTGTATTAATCTTTGATAAAAATTGAAGTGTAAAAGAAAAAGATGAATTAATTAAATATAAAAGAAATAATGAATTGTAATATTGAAATAGTATAAGGTTAAAAAGTAATACTTTATAGATATACATGGGGCATTATTGAAAATTTTGATTAATAATCGATATAATTATCAATCATTCACACCATCGAAAGAAAAAATAAGAACGAGAGGAAAAAAAAAGAGAGAAAAGAGAGAAAAAAAATAAAGAAGAAGAAAGAGTTTGTGATTTGGAGTTATTCTATCAATTATATCATTATCTGAAGGTATGTTTTGATATATATATATATGTATATATATATATTTATGATTTTGATTTTGATTGAATTATATGAGTTATTGATTTGTTATAAAAATTGAAGCTTTAAAGTTGTTATATATGCTTATTTGAAGTAATATATGTTAATAAGCTTGTTAGATTGCTTAGAAACTGAGTTTGGATGATTTTGGTTTAAAAATTGTTCGTGAGGTTCTGGGTTTCTCAAGAAGATGCACATTGCACAGTGCATAGTGTATAATGCATAGTAAATAGTGCATAGTATACAGTGAATAGTAATTATCAAATAGTAAATACGGTATAATGAATAGTAAATACGGTATAGTGAATACGGTATAATGAATAATAAATACGGTATAGTGAATAGTAAATACCGAATAGTAAATACGGTATAATGAATAATAAATACGATATAGTGAATAGTAAATACCGAATAGTAAATACTGTGAATAGTAAATACTATGAATAGTAAATACTATGAATAGTAAATACTGTGAATAGTAAATACTGTGAATAGTGAATACTATGAATAGTAAATACCGTGAATAGTAAATACTATGAATAGTAAATAATGTGAATAGTAAATACTGATATGATATTATCCGGGTCTGTGAGACATGTTGTAATATTGTTTATTATGTATTTGATATAAGTTATGTATTTATGAGACAAGTTACTAACTTATATTCGATTGTTATTCTCAGATCCTCCAAAGACTCAGTGATATAAGACTACTGAGTGTGGAAACGACAGAGGTATCGGTGAGTGGATTTGTTACTCACCTTTTGATTTAGTTGTAACTGTTTGGTTGCAACAAGTAAACGTAGATATCAATATTAATCTGGATGATTATAGATTATGGTTTATTGAATCTACGTGCAATGTGCTTGAAAGTAAATTGGGGTCAACATAGAAGTTGGGCTAATGGGTTACTACTGGTAATGCACAGTGTCTTGGTACATATGTTGTTGGTGATATCTGTGTTGTTTGTAGTAACTATTAGCTATCGGTCTCGTCCGTATGTACATGCGGTTAGTCTTGATAAGTGTTCTTGGTGAATCCCGCGGTATCATGATCTCCCAAGAACCACCGATCCTCATATGATCATTATGTGTTTGTTTACGGGTATTTGGAGTAAACAGATGGTTATGCTAAGTTGAAACGTGTGTGACTTATTCATTCACTTAGCTTTGTGCTAATCCCCCACATCAAATACTTCTTGCAGGTTATAAGCTATAATTTAGTGGGTAGCAAGAGTTGAAATCAAGGAATGTTTGACAGCTGGATAAATACTCTGATATGGAATGTTTAAATATAAGAGTTTTGAAATTAAATAACATCCCAATCACGTTGTTTTGAAATGTTTTGATTATTTCATATATATGTATATTGTGAAATGTTCATTTTAAACCTACGCTTTCGAAGTAAATCATAATTTACATGGTATGTAAATGAGGGGTGTTATATAGTCCATTTTTAAACCTTATGGTGCAACATGATTGTATGAAGATAAATTGATTACTGCTTATTATGAAGATTGATTTTTATTTTCTTTCACGTATACTACTCCGTATTATTTACTTATAACAAAAAATAGGAACTGTAAAACTCTTTAGTAAGACCGTGCATCGCACGGGTAATAATCTAGTATATATATATATATAGGAAATTGATGCACCACTTTCAGAAACGAATTGAACAACCATAAACCAGATCTACGATTCGGAAATATAATGAGATAATGGATATAAATCATGTGAAAAAGAAGAAAATGGATGTAATTAATTTATTTGTTTTTTTTCCTTTAGATTCACGGTGGGCATTTTGATGAGCGGAAGCAAATTCATCAATTAACATAAATTAACAACATAAAATTGAGAGAATTATTATCTCAACTGATTGCATTAAAAACAAATGAATGGTCTTACATCACTTATATATAGGAACTCCTTTAACTACCTGATTAACGAACATAACAACTACTTAATAATTTACAATCTACATCCCTGACCTTTCAGTAATTACAATATGAGAACAAAGTTTGACTTTCTATACTATATTCCACATCCTCCCCTCAAGTTGGAGGTGCTGCAAGACCCAACTTGTGAATCAAAAAAGAATGCTGCACTCTGCCCAGTGCTTTAGTCATCACATCAGCCAACTGAAGAGAAGTAGGAATGTGTGCAATTTGTAAAAAACCATCTTGCACCTTTTCTCAGGTAAAATGACAATCTATATCAAGGTGTTTTGTGCGTTCATGAAAACAAGGATTTGCTGCTATTTGTTGGGCAGACTTATTATCACAAAAGAGTGTAATAGGTAGTTGAACATGAATGTGGAGATCCTTCAGAAGGTAAGACAACCACATTAATTCACAGGTTGTGGCAGCCATACTTCGGTACTCTGCTTCAGTAGAAGACTTTGAAACAGTGGCCTGTTTCTTGGTTTTCCAAGAAACTAGAGCATGACCAAGAAAGATACAGTATCCATCCAGTAAGAGACTTTCTAGTCATGAGGCAAGAGGCCCAGTCAGCATCAGAAAAACCAGTGACTTTAAGATGAGATTATACAGGATAGAAAAGACCTTTGGAAATTGAACCTTTGAGATACCTTAGCAAATACAATGCAGCCTGCATGTGTAAATCAGTAGGAGTAGAAACAAATTGGCTAAAGTGCTGAACATCATAGGAAATATCCGGTCTTGTCATTGTTAGATACAGAAGTCTACCAACTAATCTTCTATAAGAATCAGGATTGGGCAAGAAAACACCTTTGTTAGCAGCTAGTTTAAGATGTTGTGGTAATGGAGAATTAACTGGTTTGGCTGCAGTAAGCCCAACATCTTGCAAAAGATCCAAAACATATTTCCTTTGATTCAAATAAGTGCCAGCACTGGTTCTACAAATCTCAATACCCAAAAAATACTTGGCTAATCCCAGATCTTTAATTGTGAATTTAGCATCCAAAGATGCCTTTGTAGCTTGAATTTCTGATGCACAATTACCAGTAATCAACACATCATCCACATAAACCAATGCTGTAGTAAAGAAATCTCCTTGAACTTTTACAAATAAGGAGTAATCATGCCTAGACTGTTGATATCCTAATGAAATCAAGAATTTAGTAAATTCATGATTCCATTGTCTAGAAGCCTATTTCAATCCATAAAGTGATCTTTTTAACTTGCAAACTTGATCATTTTTAGCCTTAAGATAACCCTCTGGAGGTTTCATATAGATATCTTCATCAATATAGCCATGCAAAAATGCATTATTGATGTCTAATTGATGTAAAGGCCAACCCTTAACAGTTGCAATAGCAATCAAAACTCTCACAGTTGCTAACTTTGCCACTGGAGAAAAGGTATGCTTATAATCTTGACCTTCTCTTTGATCAAAGCCTCTAATCACTAACCTTGCCTTATATCTCTCCACAATACCTTCAGGATTGTATTTGATCTTATATACCCACTTAGATGAAATTGCCTTGTGACCAGCTGGTAATGAGGTTAACTCCCATGTATCATTCTATTCTAAAGCTTGAATTTCCTTATTCATAGCATCTACCCACTGCTGATCTTTACTAGCTTGAGAATAGCATGTAGGTTCAGACACCATACATACATTAGCCAGAAAAGCTATGTATGATTGTGGGATATGAAGGAAATCATTCTTATCAAATAAAGGATAAGTAGGCAATTGTGTCACTACAGCAGCAGTACTTTGAGGGGTAATAAAATCCTTGAACCATGCAGGCTTGGTAGTTGTTCTAGTGGACTTTCTTAATTCTGGTTGCTGAATAGGATTGATAGGTGCATCAAGAGAAGCATCAGAACCAATATGATCAAGGTTAACAGTATAATTAGGAATTTGGACAGAAGGATTAGGAACAGGGGATGAATCAAAAGAAGCAACAGGATCAAAATCAGAATCATCATCTGGTAAAGGTGAAGAAACAATAGGAACAGATGATGATGATGAACAAGGTTGAGGATTTTTGAAAGGAAATGTATCTTCTTTGAAAAGAACATCTCTACTAAGAAAAATTTGCTTAGGATCAAGATCATATAGCTTATATCCTTTTTGATTTGGAGGATAGCCAATGAAAACACACTTAGAAGCCTTGGAAGCAAATTTATCTTGATAAGGTTTGTTATTGGAAGCAAAACACAGACAACCAATGACTCTTAAAGTATCATAAGTTGGCTGTTTGCCATAAAGCATTTCAAAAGGACTTTTCCAATTTAGAACTTCCATAGGCATTTTATTTATTAGATATGTGGCTGCAAGAACACAATCTCCCCAAAAATAATTGGGTAAATTTGCATGGATTTTGATTGCTCTTGCAGTATCTAATAAATGTCTATGTTTTCTCTCCACAACACCATTTTGTTATGGAGAATAAACCATGGATTTCTGATGGATAATGCATTGGGATTGCATGAAGGAAATACAATCTTTGTTGACAAATTCAGTTCCATTGTCAGTCCTAACAGATTTTGGTTTGGCTTTGAAATGATTAGCAATGTAATGAACAAAAGTAGTAAAAACTGAACAAACTTGACTCTTTGAATGTATCAAATAAGTCCAAGTTGCTCTGGTTTTATCATCTACTATTGTAAGAAAGTAATGTGCACCATTGAGTGCACCAGTTTTATAAGGACCCCACAAATCCATGTGCAATAAATCAAATGGAAGAGAAGAAACAGTATTACTTCTTTTAAAAGGCAATCTATGATGTTTAGCAAGTACACAAGTCTCACAAAAAAATTCAGATTGATTGACTTTACATGCTTTAATGTGTACAAGCTTAGAAACAGATGTATGACCAAGTCTACTATGGAAAAGATCTACACTAGTATCAACAAAATTCCTACTAGTAAATTTATTATTGACAATTTTATTGAGATAAGACTGAAAAACAGAAGAAGTGACACATTTTGAGTTGAGGGCAGTGGCTGCTCTGCAAGTGTATAAGCCTCTCACTCCTTTCCCAACCATAACCCATTTGCTAGTTGAAAGGTCCTGAAAGACAAACCACTTGGGATGAAAAATTGCCAACAATTGTTGAGAAGTAAGCAATTTTCCAACTGATAAAAGATTAAAGTGAAAGTCTGGTACATAAAGAACATGAGACAAAGTCAGAGTGGGACTAAGTTTGACTTCTCCATAAATGGTTACTCTTTTCCTAGTCCCATCTGGAAGTTTAATGAGAATTGGATGTGGTAATGGTTTTGTGAATTGGAAAAGGTCTTTGTGTGGAGTCATATGGTCTGATGCCCCTACATCAACTAACCAATCATGCTTTAAATCTGTAGTTACATCTACAGATAATGCATAAGCATAGGTACAGAGAGATATACCTGCATGTCCCATAGTAGAACCTGCAACATTTGAACCTCCTGTATCTGGAACAACACCTTTATTCTTGAATATTTTGACCATTTCTTGACACACAGCTGCAACCAATCTTTGATCAAAACCACCTCTGTATTCCCCATCACATTCATTCTCATATTCTAAATCAAAATGAGTATCTCTACCCATTCCAGCCTCCATACCAGTATTCACTTGAGCAACCATTTTAACATTTTTCTTGCCTCTTTTACCTTTATACCAGTCAGGATAACCCAATCTCTCAAAACATTGCTCATAAAGATGACCTTCTTGATCACAATAAGCACACACCTTCTTATCACCTCTGCTTTCATGTTTAACTCTGGCATCTCTTTTAACACTATTACTATTGTTCCTTTGATTACTCATCTTAGCAAAAAAAGCAGTTGGATCACTTATGTGATTAGTAACCTGTTTTTGCCTTTCAACTTGTTACACAATGTAGTATGCCCTATTAACATTTGGTAAAGGATCCATAGAGAGAATCTGACTTTTAACTGATTCAAAATCATCATTTAATTTCATCAGAAATTGCATTAATCTGGATCTACTTTCCATTTCCAGAAACTTCTCCATTATACCATAAGCACATTCTCTCATCTTACCGCATGAACAAGTAGGCAAACCAGTCAAATTGTGTAGCTCATCCCACAATCTTTTCATTTTATTGAAATAGGTAGCAACAGTAAGGTTACCTTGAGTGACTTTGCTAAGTTCACTTTCCAACTGATAGATCAAAGGACCATTGCTTTGTCCATACCTTTCCTCAATCTCCTTCCATAATTCAAGCGCTGATTGAGCATAGAGAAAAGCATCTGATAATTCTACTACCATCGAATTCAAGATCCAACACATGACCATATAATCACATCTAGTCCACCTCTGGAAGCTTTCATGATTCACATCAGGTTTAGGATTCGTTCCATCTATAAACACTTATTTTAGTTTTGCTCCCAATGCCATTTTGATTGTTCTACTCCATCCGAGGAAATTCATACCGTTGAACGGCGTATTTGTTAAGATCATGCCTGGATGATCTGAGTTAGCAATGTAAAGTGGATCATTTGTGGTATTTAGGTTCGATTGAACACCGTTTTCTGGAATTGAACTCGAAGTTGATTGCGGATGCACCATCGCTAATATTATTCAATGAATCAAGAAAGATTGATGAAATTGAGACAAGAAACGAAGTAATTCGATCAGATTAAACAACTGATCAAATAGCAATCAAAACAAAGACCTAATCGATCAATTTTGATTATTAGGGTTTCTAAATCGCATGGATCAAACGAGCCGTGTGCTCTGATACCATGATAAGCGGAAGCAAATTCATCAATTAACAGAAATTAACAACATAAAATTGAGAGAATTATTATCTCAACTGATTGCATTAAAAACAAATGAATGATCTTACATCACTTATATACATGAACTCCTTTAACTAACTTCTTAACTACCTGATTAACGAACATAACAACTACTTGATAATTTACAATCTACACCCCTGACCTTTCAGTATTTACAATATGAGAAAAAAGTTTGACTTTCTATACTATATTCCACACATTTTTGTTACTATCAATTCATTTTTTGAAATAGTATATCAAATTAATTTGTTTTAAGAAAATTTTGTCATGTATAAATTTGTAAGATGCACAATTTGTCAATTTCATGTTGTTCATCTTTTGTTTCTGTTGATCTTTTTTTTTTTCGTTGTCAATTGAATTTTTCAGGTCAACATTTATTAGATATACACTATTTTTGTTGTGCATCATCTAAACTTTTCGTTATACAATAGATTGTTTGTGCATCATTTTGCTGCTGTCATTATATTCTAGATCGGTGATGGACAACCGGCTAATCTTCTCAAAGTTTTTCAAAATAATCATCCACTTAATTAGCTGAACTAATGAACAACGTTTTTTTATTGTGCATCTACCAGGCTTTTGTTTTAGTTAAGCAAGATGGATCTTAAATTGATAAGAATAAAGTAGAATTAATGTTCGATTAAGGATCATAGGGGAAGGGGGTATTTGAGGAGAAGGAGGAGAAGATTTAATGGTGGCCATTGGATGAGGTTTTAAGTTTGATCAATGGCTACAAGAGATGGCAATTTTGTAATTATTTTAAAAATTAAGGTTTAAAGTTAACAAAAAAAAAATATAACAAAAATATTTACCCTACACCCCTTCCATTTATGTAAGTTTTACATTTTAACCCTCCCACTTTCTTTTCTTCCTCCCCCCACCTTCTACTTCCCCTCCCACCTTCTTCTTCCCCCAACCCCACCCACCACCACCACCCACCTGCTGCCACCACCTGCTACCGCCGCCGGCCGCCACCAGCCACCGTCGGATTTTTTTTTTTTTTTTTTTAAATTTCAAAAAAAAAATTTCAATTTTTTTTCCAAATTTTTTTTTTTTAAAAAAAAATAAAATTTTTTTCCCTAAATCTTTTTCCAATTTCTTCTTATTAAATATTGTACACCATTATATAATGCATCTTCTATAAAACTATAAAATGCAGTAAAAATAACTAAATGCAGTAAAAAGCGAAACATCTTGTTAAATGAAATATATAAAAAAATGCAGCAGTTTTATTTAAAATGCAGTCAAATGGATAATATGTATAATATAAAATGCAATAAAAATACGTAAAATGCAGTAATAATAACAAAATGCAATGTACTTTTAACAAAATGCAGTAAAAAGCGAAACAATTTGTTAAATGAACTATATATAAAATGCAGCAGTTTTATTTAAAATGCAGTAAAATGGATAATATGTATAATATAAAATGCAGTAAAAAATACGTAAAATGCAGTAATAATAACTAAATGCAGTAAAAAGCGAAACAATTTGTTAAATGAACTATATATAAAATGCAGCAGTTTTATTTAAAATGCAGTAAAATGGATAATATGTATAATATAAAATACAGTAAAAAATACGTAAAATGCAGTAATAATAACAAATGCAGTGTATTTTTAACAAAATGCAGTAAAAAATAGATCATGTATAACTTAAAATGCCGTAGAAAATAACAATGTATATTAGATTAAGATGTATAGATAAAATGCAGTAAAACATCAAAAGAATAATGTGTATAATACAAAAAATGCAGTAAAAAATTATAACAACATATATAGACAACATTCAATGAAAATAATAAAATGCAGCATAATTATAACAAAATGCAGTAGAAGTGATAATATGTAAAAAAAAAGAAAAAAAAAAATTTTTTTTTTAAAAATTTTAAAATATAAAAAAAAAAAAAAATTTTAAATTTTTTTTTTTTTTTTGTAAAATTTTTTTTTTTGTAATTTTTTTTTTTTTTTTAAATTTTCCGGCGGCGGTAGGTGGTGGTGGGTGGTGAATGGGAGGGGGTGGGGAGGAAGAAAGTAGAAGGGAGTAGTATATAATTTAAAAAAGGTGGAGGGGGTAGAAGTGAAAATTAAGGAGGTGACATGTGGCATTTTTTGAGTGGAGAAGTTTCTTCTCCTCCTTCTCCTCAAATAACCCCTTCTTCTCTGAACCTCACCCTTAATGTTCAGAGGTGTTTAATCGAACATTTAAGCATGTAAACTCAAAATTGATTTACATTTAAGCATGTAAACTCAAAATTGATTGAAAGGAAAAGAAAAAAAAAAGCCGCAAGTTTAGAAGAAAAGGGAAGAAATTCCAAAAGGTCTAATAGAGATACAACCCGCGTGGACTAAAAGCCATAAGGGTTAATACACATTGATGGGATTAAAGTATCCCAAAATATTTGTTTGGGGTACTAAAGTTTATGATTTGTCAAAACTATGAGGTAACTAAACGTATTGTGTTTAAAGGTAACTAAAGTTTATTAATATATTTACAAGGATAACTAAAATTTATTAAAATGTTTACAAGGATAATCAAAGTTTATAAAATTGTTCAAATTGATGAATCTTTATCAGCTCATTTTCCACTTGGGGAGAGGTTTTAAAAGTTAGGTTATAGTTTTGTCAAATCATAAACTTTAGTACCCCAAGCGAACATTTTGGGATACTTTAATCCCTTCCGTGTATGTTAACCCAAGCCATAAAATGAACTTGTTACCCTGTTCTCATTGTTCTTTTGGTTTTCAAGTTTTTTCTGTGTCAGAAATATGATTTCTATTAGAAATCTTACTGCCCAAATAACAAAACATAAAAATCTTAACATTACCCACCAAAGATCGAAACACTAATCTAACTCGTTTGTCTTTATCTAATATACAGACATGTTACTGCACCAAAAGCAAAACATACAGATGGTCAACATTACCCACTAAAGAAATCTTATCAATTTGTACAAGATGGGACCACATTAAAGGAAAGTTATTGGTTCTTAACATTCTTACACATTATCTTCTTATCCCAGGTTCCCATTCACTGTATGCTAAAACAGATATAAGATGTCTGTTCCCTTAAAAATCCCATTTAAAGAGATCGAATCAATCACCAACAACTTTTCTGATGAAATTGGAAAAGGATTTTTTGGAAGTATTTATAGAGGACAACTCACACAATCTGGAGAGTCAATCGATGTTGCAGTACGGAGGTTAGATTATAGTTTTTATCTGCAAGAAATTGCATTTGATAAAGAGATTGCAGTCCTTTCAAGTCTCAAGCATGAAAATATAGTGTCTATGGTCGGCGTTTGTTACGAGAATAATCATGAAATGATCATCGTGAACAAGCGTGAGGCCCGTGGAAGCCTCAACAGGCACCTCAGTAGCCCCACACTTACATGGATGAGAAGATTGAAGATATGTGTTGGTGTTGCAAGTGCATTAAGTTACCTGCATAATGCGAGTTTCATACATCATAACGTCAACAGCACTTCAATATTATTAGATGCAAACTAGGAAGCCAAATTATCTGGCTTTGAGTACTCCATGAGAATTCCAGCAGGGGATCTGGACCTGGCATATGAAAAGCTTGGAATCGGGAGCTACAAGTCAGATGTGTTCTCGTTTGGCATCGTATTATTCGAAATCTTGTGTGGAGCAAACGCTTTCACTGCAGATGATGGTAGCTTTCAGGCTCCACTGGCCATATTCCGACATGAAAACAGAAAACTGCATGAATTAGTTGATCCGGATCTTTTTAGCCAAATGGATCCACAATCATTCAACATATTTTCAGAAACCGCATGTTATTGCTTAAAGGAGCAGCGACGACAACCATCTATGAATCAGGTCTTTAAAAGACTTGAAAGAGCATTGAAACTTCAACAAATTCATGAAAATCCTGTAAGGCTATGTATAGATTCTTTTAATATTATGTCACAGTAGCCTCTTTATATTTGTTACTTTCTAACTCACAGTTTGCAACTAATATCACAGGAACGCTCAGTTGCAGTTGAACGTACATTACCCCCCCACTTGACGTTAATGGTAATTGATTTCTTCTCATTTTAGGGTGATTCTAGTAAACATTAATATTTAGGGTAAGTATTTGTAAATGTATTCTGCTTTACTGAAAAATATATAGTAGTATGTATTCAACTTATAACGCTTTTATTGTGTGTATAAAACTTTCAATAAGCTTTATTGTATGTATTAAATTGTACTTTTGATGACTTGTAATTCATATAATGTGCCACTTTTCATCCATATAAGCTCACACATTATCAAAAGGAACATCTGATACATACAATAAAGATTATTGAAAGTTCAAAACATACAATAGAAACGTTTTAAGTTGGATACATACTATAGATTTTTGAGTAAAGTTGAATACGTACATACAAATGCTAATCCCTAATGTTTATAATTACTTGTTTTATATTCTTTCAGAAATATCCTTATATATAATTCCATTTTTAACCTTACTTGCAATGATATATGCTACTGGTAACACACTCAGTTCCTCTTAACATATAATGATGCAGCTGAAGAACTTGGAACACTTGAGGGTTCGACTCAAAGATATACAGTTGGCCACTGACAACTTTGCCTCAAAATATTGCATTATGTCAGGTGGATTTGGTACTGTGTATAAAGCAGAACTTGACCATTTTGATAGAGAATATTGTTGTGCTATAGAAGGGGAGACTGATCATGAACTTCCCAAGAAATGCAGCAAAGTAGCTATAAAACGCATCTTCAATACAGAGGACGAGTCAGGAGAACAAAGCTTTTATGCCGAAATTGAAATGCTTACTAAGTGTAAGCATTCTAACATACTCACTCTACATGGTTTTTGTGATGAGGGTTCTGCCATGATACTTATCTATGAGTATGCAACCAATGGAAGTCTCGCTGATTATTTACAAAACAAGAATAACATTCGTAATGATAATTGGGCCCAACGAATGAAAATTTGCCTAGATGCTGCAAAGGGATTAAGTTGCCTTCACACCAGTGAGGGGGACCGACAAGAGATAGTTCACCGTGACATAAAGAGCGATAATATTCTTTTGGGAAAGAATTTTGAAGCGAAGATTGGCGACTTTGGGCTCTCTAAATTCCTCTCTGCTAGGAAAGAGAAGGCAGCTATTGCAGGCACAGGAGTGTACATGGATCCACAATATGTACATGAAGCTAAGTTGAAAAAACAAATAGACGTTTACAGTTTTGGACTAGTCTTGTTTGAGGTTCTGTGTGGGAAGCTGGCCTATGATCCAGTTTACTCTTCAAAGGGACTTGCACGACTAGCACAGCAACGTGTAGGTGATGGAACAGTAAAGGATATCTTGGATCTGAAAATAAAAGAAGAAATAACTAAAACCAGGTTTTCTTCAATCAAAGAACCCGCGCAAGATTCTGTAGATGCGTTCTCAAAAATTGCGTATCGCTGTTTAGACGAGAGACAAGTCAATCGTCCAACAATGAAAGTTGTTATCAAGGAACTTGAGAAAGCAATACTCTTACAAGTAAGTCTAACTATATTAATTAATTCTTTTCATATTCTTGAGCACGTATTTTTATTAATATGGAGTAATAAAATATGGATAAGTATTAAATATATTCAACTTTAATAAATAGTCTATAGTATGTATCCAATTTATAACATTTCTAATGTATATATCCAACTTTCAAAAATCTTTATTTGTATGTATTGAACGATATTGTTGATGATTTGTCCTTCCTAAAATGTGCCACATGTCATCCATATAACTTAACATATCATCAAAAATGCCATTTAATACATACAATAGAGATTTCGGAAAGTTCAATACATACAATAGAAGTGTTATAAGTTGGATACATACTAAAGATTTTTTACTAAAGTTGAGTACATTTACCCATACTTGTCCCTATAAAATAATGAGAATATCGCCAACAAAGGTCAACTAATATCGATCACACCCTCGTAATTTCATCAACTAATCAAAGTGTGTAATGCGAACACAAGGAAAACTCGCTATAGATAATACTCTCAACGCTCGATACAATACCCAGCAATCAACAACACAATGATTCTGAACGGATACCATCAGGAATCATGAAACTCTAATTCTTATGAAGAAGATGATCATACACACACACACAAATATACGATAAAATGATCGAAAATAAAAATAAAAAATGTTTTTATGAAATGTTTATAACTTAAAGCACACTTTAGTCCCCTACAATATAAAACTTCAGCCCAGTTACTTTATCGAAATTTCCATAGCCAAATTCAAAGTTGCATATTGTACCTTCATTTAGCCAATTATTATCATCAAACTTATCTAGGAAACTTTTTAAGTTCATTTCCAATGCTTTTTCACAAAATGTCAAATCTTCCAAGCCCACTGCTTGGTCCATTTTAGCCGGTTTTATCCCAATCCCCATTATTCTTTAAGGCCCAAAAGAAATAATTGATCCAATAGTAGTTGGTAGCCCAATCGAACACCAAATTGACCCATTTCTTTTCAGCCCATTTCCCATGAAATTCCACATTAACCAGATGTGCACTTTAACTTCGCAAAACTAACCAGTAGCATTTTACTCTTTTTGATCTCTAGTTCCAAAGTACTTTCTTTTTGACAAAAATAGCCATTTTTCAAAATCAATAACTTCTATTATCAGAAAATATTTAAATATGCCTAGATATTTTTATCAAAAACTTCGTGCTTTTAATATTAATTACTATTACTATATTGATTCTATCCAAATTGTTAGGGTACGTTTAGTTGTGGAAATTTTTTCACAAGTTTTTATATCAAATTTTCTAAGAAAGGAAAATAGTTTTTGTTTTTCAGAAAAATGTAACAAAATTTAGATAATGTGTTCAAATGTTGATGTTTTCAATTTCTAGCTGCAGTATGGAAAAATGAGTTTTCCATTTTCATGGAAAACTTTTCTGAAAATACTCATTTTGAACGCATTTTCTAATTTTCCACATTTTTTAGAAATCTTTTCTAGAAAAGTGCATGGCCATTTTTTCTTCAACTTAACACACCCTACCTTTTATTACTGTATTATCTACATACACAAACAGAATAACAATTATACCAGAACAATACTTTTTGAACCAAGACTAATCATTTAGACTTTACCTAAAACCACACTCAACCAAAGCAGAAGTGATTTTTTTGGTTTTTTTTTTTTAAATCAAATATGAAAATTGACATGAATTTAACTTGTGGATTAGTTGCCTAAAACTGGTGATAGTATGACGGGATTTTAGATAAGAAATATCTTTCTTATGATATTATATATATCTTGAAGTTAGTTAAGTGTCTCATGCTTCACAGGAAAACCGTAAAGAGATCTTCCAAGTTCCACTTCAACTCATAAAATCAGCCACCCATGACTTCGGGGATGAGAATTGTTTGGAAGAAGGAGAATTTTGGAAAGTATATGTGGGAGAAATTTTACACGATGGTAAACGTACCAGAATCAATGCAAAGCGGCTGGATACCGGTCATCATGAATCGGAAGTTTCATTTCTCAGGGAGCTAAAAATTCTTATGAAGTATAAACATGAGAGCCTGATTGGTCTTGTAGGCTATAGTGATGAAATGGATGAAAGAATCATTCTTTATGATACGAGAAGCAATCTTGAATGGTATCGTTTTATCCAACGTATTTCGTGGATGAATTGTATAGAAGGATGCCTAAATATTGCAAGGGGTTTGGAGTTCCTCCATGGAGGTCTCGTAACAGAAGAGATAGTGATTCATGGGGATATCAGCAGCCGTAACATTGTGTCAGATCGCAACATGAAAGTGAATATTGTGGGTTTCGAGCATTCCGTAATACTTCCAGTAAATCAAGAAACGGTACTTTCCGTCAAAAGTAATGCAAACAACTACACTGAACCGCATTATGCGCGTACGGGTCTGTTAAGCAAAGAATGTGATATATACTCGTTTGGTGTAGTTTTATGTAGGGCTGGCAACCAACCCGTGAACCCGAAACCCGACACGAACCCAACCCGAATATTATAAGGTTAGGGTCGGGATATTTGAGGCGCCAACCCGTCAACCCAAAACCCGTCAACTCGATATTTTTTTGGGTCGGGTCTGGGTCAGCACATGCATTTTTGGGTTGAACCCGACAACCCGAAATTCAGTTAATATCATTATAAATTTATTTTAATTTAGATATGACACATAATTTAGACCTTTCCAGTTACTGATTTATAATTTTTTCTTTGATATCTTTACGTTTTGATATAAGTTAGTGAATTAATGATGTTTTGATGATCAATTCAAATTGATATAATATTAATTTTTATTAATTTTGAAATTTTATAATTATTTATGCTTATAAATGATTAGCTATTTTTTTCAAACGATTGATCAATGTGACTTAACTGACCCAAAACCGACCTGAAAACTCAAAATAACGTGAAAATTTAATGAATTATTAGAAATTCGGGTTGGGTCGGGTTGGGTTCGGGTTGTCGGGTTTTGGGTTGGGTTGAAATATCCAACCCGATTTTAAAATCAGGTTGGGTTCGGGTTGACCATTTCAGACCCGCTAACCCGCCAACCCGAACCCGCCAACCCGACCCAACCCGAATTGACACCCCTAGTTTTATGTGACATCATGTTTCGAAAACTGGCACTTTATCATCCGTACAACGATCATAATTGTTTGATGAGAAAAGGAGCACTCGATGAAATGCTATCAGAGTGTAAATCAGATGTAACTAAGTCACAATCATTGACCATACTTCACAGGATCGCCGTTCAATGCTTACAGCACAAGAGACAAGCACGGCCGACGGCAGGTGAATTGGTAACCCAACTTAGGGAGGCACTTAAAATTCATGTAAGTTTTCATTATTTTAAGTCTGAATTGAATACTTTATCTTTGATGAAAAAAAAAATAGAAAATGTGACTGGACAATTCTGCCCTAATTCTACCCTTAATTCCAACTCAAATGTTACCCTTTAATGCTACTCAGGAGGAAAGAAGACGTATTTACTACATACAGAGGTAGAAAAAATATTACTCTAGGTTATTACATAGTTATTATTAATAAATAAAAATAATAAACTATTCTGAAAATAATGCATTAAAAAATAAATAAAGATTTAAAGTTAAAAGTTTAAGTGAAGAAAAAAATATAAACCTTCACTTCGTTGTAATTTTATGTGAAAGCTAAAGTAAAATGAAGTTTCACAATTAAATTTTTTTTGAATAGAATGATCAATAGCATTGCTCTATTTTTTTCAAAACTCAGCACAACTTGAATTTTCAAAAATTAAATGCCTTACAAAAAATATATGTAATTTTTTTTCAAAAATTTACATATTTGAAATTAAAGTCGGTTTATTTTTAATTAGAGATATAACATACATTCTACTAAAATAATTTATTTCTTTGGTCTTAAATACGGGTGTTCACGGTTCGGTTTGATTCGGTTTTAGCAAAAATTGAATCGAATAGAATATTTTGGTCTTTCAAAAATCAAAACTGTTCGGTTTCGGTTTTTTTACGATTCAGTTTTTCAGTTTAAATTTGGTTATTTTCGGTTATTATTCGAATTCTATATATTGATCAACACAAAACTTTAATAGCAATTTTAAATTTTCTATTTCTGTTGTGTAGTTAATATAAACTATTTTAGCATGTTTATAGCTTAATTATAACAATGTAGTTATGAATGAAGTTTATTTTTAGTTAAGTAGGAACTATGGTTTAGACTAGAGCTTCAAAATTGATTGATGGAATATTTGATATATGATAATGTACTAACTATATATAATCTATTACATAATGTATATACATATCTTATATATCAAATAAGAATTACTTGATGACATCATCAAAAACTCAACTGTACAATAGTTTAGTTTTGTTAAATTGACTAAAATTATGAATTTGATGACATCATAAATCATAATTTAAATAATCAATTAAATCAAATTTAGATAACTATCTTAAATATTAAATTGAAATCATACTCATCGTACAATACCAATTTATTTATAGTCTAAGTAAAACTTATTTTCCGTATATATTTTGTGTAAAAACATATTAAATTCATATCCACAATTAAAAGTTTAAGGCGTTAAACGAAAACAATATTTTTAATTGGTATGTTAATAATGCTCCTAATATAATTGATTTGCAATCAAAATATATTTATGTAAACACTCAATGACTTTAACATGAAGTTTCATATGTAAAAATAACTATATACTTACTACGTCAGGTCGTCTCATCCTAAATTTTTGTTATAAAATTATTGATTTATCATAACAAATGTAATAGAAATCATTGTACCCCCTCCGTCCCAAAATAATTGTCCAGTTTTGACTTTTTGAAGTCTTTGTTTTTTAACTTTGACCTTAAATATTTTTTTTATGTTAAATAATACTTGCTAAATATATACCTAAGAAAATACATTTAAGGGTAAATGATAAAAATCGGCAACGAACTGCCACAAAATGTTCAAAGTATGCAATCTACCAAATATATTGCTCAAGTATGCAATAAACCGGGAAGTTTTGTGCCAGGATTTGTGAAAGTTAAGTTTTTACCCTTTCATGTTATTAAATGCTGAGTGTGCTTACACATCAATGTCCACGTCATTTTTTTCCACGTCATGTTGAAACGTGGCATCCACGTCACCTCCTTCCCCAAATTTTTTTTTTCCTTTATTTTAATTTTTTTATTCTTTTTCTTTGCTCTTTATTTTATTCCATCTCCAAACAAACCAATATTAAAATTGCATTAACGTGATATCCCCACCCATTAATTCCATTGACCACCATCTTTTTCTGTTGCCGGCAATTTTCTGAAGTATGGATAATTTATAGGAACAATATTCATTATTTCCATTTCATTATTGCATCATCTTTTTATTGGTTATTCACTATAATCATTGACCACCCTTTATTTTTAAATTCCGATGCTCCCCCATCTTTTTATGTCGCCGACAACAGCTAATGGTGATGGTTGTTGTTGTTTTTGCAAGATTAATCTTATAGATTGGTTCTAAATCAGTTCTAGAACACATTTCACGGAGAAATTTCAAGAATTCATAAACAAAAGTGCGTTTATTTTAGAATTTTCAACAAAAATTGGGTTTTGTATTTTCGCCACTGTTTTAAGGAATTACGGACTGATTTGAGGAAGTTTTGAAGGAGCTAATCCGTTGAAAAGCTTCCTATGATCATCATGCCTTAGATCGCTGCAAATAATCGCACTGAAACTCAATTTCCAGCCTAATACGTTTTTCCGGCGGTGTTCTAAATCAGTTCTAGAACATCAATTATTTACACAGCATCCAACAGTAAGAAAATATGCCAAATTAACACAAATTCTAGAAAAAATAATAATGATTTTAGTTGCATATCTTCACTGAATTAATCAATTTTACAAGTACATATTTTCAAGCACGTTTAATTAACCACGGCCATACAGTTCCGTTCACCGCCACCACGTCGTGAAATCGAACCATCTCCAGCACTCCACCGCGCCGTTACATCTCTATCGTTCTCTTTCAGCAACCGCAGCGATGTCGGTGATTCCACGGAAGATACAAGTAAGTCGTTCGTTCTCCGATCTGAAAAAACATTCCGCGGTGATGACGTCAATAGATCTCCGATCTAAAAATTCATCCCATAGCGGTAATCTCCGGTGACCTGCAAGTCGAAGCAACATCACTATAACCCTTTTTTAAGCAACAAAACGCATGAAGAATTTAAGTAAACCATTGAACTTTTCGAAACAAAGAAAATCGCATAGAAAGTGAGCGCGCTCTTAGTGTATTTCAAGGTAACGAGATGAAACTTTCATAAAGTTCGTTAAAATGTTAAACCAAAAGGTTGGGGATATTGCTGGTCTCATCACCGGCAGCTTCGTTGGATGAATTTTTGCCGGATTAGGTGACTAGTGCCCGGAGATGATGACCGGAAATGGGTGTTAGCGTTAGTTGCAACTTTGGAGATGGAAAAAGCTTTTGTATATCTATAAAAATGAATGATTGGTTTGAAGAATTGAAAGTTGAACAAGTTTATATGCATAATGTACAAGTTATAATAAATGATACTCCGTACTAATGATCTTGCCACGTCAAAAAAAAATAAAAAGCCACATAAGTATTTTGTTAAATAAAAAAGCCAAATAATAAATATTACCGGTTGATCAGGTACCCGGTTATCATCTTGCTCACATAAGTAAAAATTTTTCCAGTAGGATGCATACTTGAACTATTTCTATAGTATGTTGCATACTTGGAACATTTTGTGGCAGTTCGTTGCTGATTTTTGTCATTTACCCTACATTTAAAACCCAATCAATTGATATATTTTGTATCAAATATTATATAACACAAAAAAATATATATTTAAGGTGAATGTTGGAAAAGAAAGACTTTCAAAAGTTAAAACTAGACAATTATTTTGGGACGGAGGTAGTAACTAACAATATAAAAAAATTCTAAGAACCATATCTTAAAACATATTTCAACTGAATTGTTCACATGTGAACGAATAATAATCTTTCTTTTATATATATATGGATGGGTTCAATTGAGAACACAACATTAAAATGAGAATGATGAGAACAAAGATACTTAACTCTTTTTAAATTAATGTGAAGCTAAAACATAATGAAGGTCTACAATTAAAAATTTCTAGTGAAGGCAATAAATAATAAATGTTTACAATTAGAAATATATGTGAAATAAAATAAAAATAAAGATTTAAAGTTAAAAGTTTATGTGAAGCAAAAAAATATAAAGCTTCACTTCTTTGTAATTTTGTGTGAAGTTAAAATGAAATGAAGGTTCAGAATTAAATTTTTTTGTGAATAGAATGATCAATAACATTACTCTATTTTTTTCAAGACTCAACTCCACCCGATTATCAAAATTAAATGCCTTACAAAAGATATATGTATCTATCTATCTATATCTATCTTCTATATCTATCTATCTATATTATATATTATAACAAAGTGTGAATTAAGTAGTCATTTTATTTTTAGTAACTTATAAACTAATCTCCACCATTAACGAATTAAAACTTTTAATTTAGACCATTAATCTTACCTTGATAAAATGACTACCTAAATAGTGGAGAAGTGATGATCAAATGTCTGAACTACCCCTTTAATCTTATTTCAACAATCAATTAAATTAAATGTTCAATTAATTAACGTATATACAAATCAAGGTTTAATCTTTATTCACATAATGATTGTCAAACAATTCATCACCTATAAATTCGAATTTGAATATTGTATAACCTTTTTATTATATATATATATATATATATATATATATATATATATATATATATATATATATATATATATATATATATATATATATATGCACTAATGTATTGTTAAAATTGCTAATAGTAGTTTTAATTTTTCATTTTGAATTTATTTTTTTCCGATCATCACATGTATTTTCATCGATTATAAATTTTTAAGTTTCGTGAATGCACAAGAGATATTCGACTAAATATCTCTAAGGATTTCAACGTTATATCTCAAATGTAAGATTTAAAATTTTAAAGTTGGTTAGTTACTATTTTTTTATAAATATCAGACCCCACATATGTGACCTATAGGTCACGGGTTCAAATTTGTGCCTTGGCATATGTGGGTGATGTGGACATGTGATTTGTCCAACGTTGATGTTCACCTTGCGGGGTGGGGCGGACACGTACCATTGAAATATGGTACGGGAGTCAGGGGTACCCTCCAAATTACCTTTTTTTTCCAATATATTTGTTATTTAGTTTAAGTTTTTTCCTAAAAAAAACATTTTACACTTAGTGTCGATAAATTTCTAATGGATATTTTTTTCCTTTTTTTTGTTATATTAACTTTAGTTTTGTTGCTTGCTTATTGTTTAACCTTTTTATTATATATACATATGCACTAATGTATTGTTAAAATTGCTAATAGTAGTTTTAATTTTACATTTTCAATTTATTTTTTCCCGATCATCATATGTATTTTCATCGATTGTAAATTTTTAAGTTTCGTGAATGGACACGAGATATTCGACTAAATGTCTCTAAGGATTTCAATGTTAAATGTAAAATTTAAAATTTAAAAGTTGGTTAGTTGCTATTTTTTTTATAAATATCAGACCCCACATATGTGACCTATCGGTCACGGGTTCAAATTTGTGCCTTGGCATATGTGGGTGATGTGGACATGTGATTTTTCCGACGTTGATGTTCGCCTTGCGAAGTGGGGCGGACACGTACCATTGAAATATGGTACGGGAGTTAGGGGTACCCTCCAAATTACCTTTTTTCCAATATATTTATTATTTAGTTTAAGTTTTTTCCTAAAAAAAAACATTTTACACTTAGTGTCGATAAATTTTGGATGGATATTTTTTCCCTTTTTTTTTGGTTATATCAACTTTAGTTTTGTTGCTTGCTTATTGTTTAACCTTTTTATTATATACTAGCTTATAACCCGCGGATTCGCGAGATGATACATGTTTTAGACTTCAGAATACAAAAGATAAACTTAAGAAACTTACAACACGTTTGCCATCAAAACAAACGACTTCAACAGCCGATCAAATAACTACCATTCTATCTAATATTTCAATGAATAAAAAAATAAATATGTATACTGTGGATATGAAAAAGTCAGGTATTAAAAAATCTTATTTTCATAGTCAATTGTATTTTATTTTACATAATAACATGTTTAAATAAACAAATAAGTAGGAAATTACTCAAAGTGAATTAGTTTTTGAATTATCTCATTAGGAGTTTTGAAATAGCTTTAATAACCGATTTATATTATATGTGTGATTTAGCCAATCAATTGATATGGTAACTAATTATATAATTAAGGGGTTTAAATGAGTTTTAATTAGGGGTGATTGTGTAAATTAAGCATGTCTAATGAGACTTATTGCATGGACACTTATGGGTAATTAGATCAAGAGTGATTAGGTAGGGTGACTAATTAAATGAAGGGTTTGGATTAATTTTGGAGGGGTTAAGTTTTCACTGTCTACAAAATTTTGTGTTTCTTATAATTATAATATATAATAGGAGATAGGAGATAGGAGATATATGCAATAATGTATTGTTAAAATTTCTAATAGTAGTTTTAATTTTTCATTTTCGATTTATTTTTTTCCGATCATCACATGTATTTTCATCGATTGTAAATTTTAAAGTTTCGTGAATGCACACGAGATATTCGACTAAATGTCTCTAAGGATTTCTACGTTATATCTCAAATGTAAGATTTAAAATTTTAAAGTTGGTTAGTTGCTATTTTTTTTATAAATATCAGACCCCACATATGTGACCTATAGGTCACGGGTTCAAATTTGTGCCTTGGCATATGTGGGTGATGTGGACATGTGATTTGTCCGACGTTGATGTTCACCTTGCGGGGTGGGGCGGACACGTACCATTGAAATATGGTACGGGAGTCAGGGATACCCTCCAAATTACCTTTTTTCCAATATATTTATTATTTAGTTTAAGTTTTTTCCTATAAAAAAACATTTTACACTTAGTGTCGATAAATTTCTGATGGATATTTTTTTCCCTTTTTTTTGGTTATATTAACTTTAGTTTTGTTGTTTGCTTGAATTTAATACAATAATGTGATATCGCAATGTAGTCTTTGAATTTAACCCCATGGAAAGAGTTTATTTTTTTTCCTATCTTTTTTTGTGAATTATGAACTTTGTTATTATATACGTCTAACCCTTATTATCACAATAATCCAAATTATAATGGTATGTTTCAAAAAAGAAAACCAAATAACTCGATAATAAAAACGTAAAATGCTCTTGCAAAATAAAAGAGTTGCATTTTAACTTTTGCTAAGAAAAAATGAAATATTAGTTTATTTTAGATATAAGTGTATGGTCCGTGAAGAAAATCATAATATTGTTGTGACGGATCCTTTTTATGATATTTTTTTTAACCAAATACAAAATTCAACTCATTTACTGTACAACATCATCTTATATTACTCTAATTCACTATTTAATTTGTCATTAAACCTAAAACTATTCAAGGATATATATTAGAAAGGCTAATTATTTGAGTGGTCAAGATTAGGCTAATTGAATAATGACAACCTAATTTACACTTTATTTTTCATTGATTAATTATAAATTTTTAAGTTTCGTGAATGCACACGAGATGTTCGTCTAAATTTCTCTAAGGATTTCAACACATATGTGACCTATAGGTCACGGGTTCAAATTTGTGTCTTGGCATATGTGGGTGATTTGTGAACATGTGATTTGTTTGGCGTTGATGTTCACTTTGCAGGGTGGGGCGGACACATACCATTGAAATATGGTATAGGAGTCAGATGTACCTTCCAAATTACCTTTTTTTTCCCAATTTATTATTTAGTTTAAGTTTTTTCATAAAAAAAAAATTACACTTAGAGTCGATAAATTTCGGATAGATATTTTTTTATTTTTTTTGGTTATATTAACTTTAGATTTGTTGTTTGCTTGAATTTAATACAATAATGTGATATCACAATGTAGTCTTTGGATTTAACCCCATGGAAAGAGTTTTTTTTCTTTTTTCTATTTTGTTTTATGAATTATGAACTTTGTTATTGTATACGCCTAGCCCTTATTATCACAACAATCCAAATTATAAAGACATGTTTCAAAAAAGAAAAAATAATTCTAAAATACCAAATAACTCGATAATAAAAATGTAAAATGCTCTTGCACAATAAAAGAGTTGCATTTTAACTTTTGCTAAGAAAAAATGAAACATTAGTTTATTTTAAATATGAGTGTATGGTCCGTGATGAAAATCATAATATTTTGTTTTAGTTGCTTAAGAAAAGTATAATATTGATTTCTTTTATCAAATTAATACTCCCTACATCTTAAGATAAGTGTTCACAATTAGTTTTAACAGAGCGTAAGAAATTACATGTGGTTGTTAAGATGACACTTTTACCCTTATGTTTTGTACTCTCACGTATGAGTTTTGAAAAAAAATTATATTGAGAGTTAAATTGTAAAATTAATATGTTATTTTTGAAAGTTGACACTTATTTTGAGATAAAATAAAATACAAAGGTAGACACTTATATATATATCTTGAGATGGAGGGAGATAACAAGTTTCCTACTCCCTATATTAAATATATCATCAATCCCTTTTTTTTTCAAACTCCTCCCAAGTTGACATTCTTTATACCTCCTATGTTTCGTTTTATCTTTGTTTTTAATAGCATGCAATAGTTTTTTTTTTTTCTTTTTTTTCCTTTTCAACCATCCATGATTTAATAGTTTATGCCCCATATCTCATATATGATTGTTTAAAGCTATTATCATAGATATGATGAGATGAGATGAACTTTACATTCCAATATAATTATTTATTTTGCAATGTGTCATCATTTGATTATATACCATAGTTCCTAATTCTACAAAGTTTAATCCCTCATATTCAATGCAAAATTATTTTTTATTTTTATTATTCTTCAAAGTTTGAAGAACATGCAGATTTATAAACCCAAAATAAGAACATGCAGACGAAGTTTTCTAATGAATATAAATTTATTATTATTATTTAGGGAAATGCTATTGACAGCCCTAAGGGCTGTCAATAAGTGCTTTCATTGAAGTCAAAGTTTCCTTATATAATCAAAATTATAATTAATACACTGTATTTAATTCATTGAAACTTTTCTTTTATATGTGATGTATTAGTTATGATTTTTGATAATAAAGGAAAGTTTGAGTTTAATAAATAAGTTTAAGGGTTCTTATTGACAGCCCTAAGGGCTGTCAATAGCATTTCCCATTTATTTATTAGTTTTCTTTTTGATTTGATGATTCACTACAACAACAAATATTATTTATCCACAATTTTTTTCATACTTTTTAAATATATGTGAAATTGTGTAAAATTATTCATACTTATAATTGTGTAAAAAATTGTTACATCAATAAGTGTGGAAATCACCACAATCTTCACATATACAAATGTAAGAAAAAAAAGTTTGCCTTTGCAAGTGTGGAGAAATTACAACTTATTAACTATTCAAAGTGGGGAGAAAATACAATTTGTCAACACTTAAAAGTGTGAAAAAAAGATCGTAACACCCAATTTATCAACACTTCCTTTTGCGTGACAAAATCATATATTACAAAAATTTTCCGCACTTTTAAGTGTTGATCGAAAAATTATAATTTCTCCACACTTACAAGTGTGAGTTTTTCTTTTTTATACATCTTATCTTTTGCAAAAAGTTCTACACACTTTCTAAAAGGGTGGATGAAAAAGTGTGATAAAATGACATTTTTTGTAGTGATTGCATTTGGAGGTAGGTTTAAAACTAGCATTTACATATATATAAAAAAAAATTAAAGTTTGATTGACTCCAGGTTGATGCAGCAAGGTTTAAACGCCATAACCAATTCAACTTTTCACTCAATGAAATAAAATTTGCCACGGATAAGTTCAGTGATGAGAGGTGCATTGGAGGAGGAAGAAGTGGGAAGGTATACACAGGACAACTTCCACATGCGAATGGACCGAAAATCATTGTTGCAAAGCGGTTTGCCACAGGTTTGGGTCAAGAAAATGATGTATTTGATCGAGAGTTTCATATTCTTGCAAGGCTTAAACACGAGAATATCATCAAAATAGAAGGTTATTGTGAAGAATTGGATGAAAAGATTTTAGTTTATGAGTACGCGTCTAAAGGAAGTCTCGATCAATGGTTGAACAAAGACGATCTTACATGGATGAAACGTCTTGCGATATGCATTGATATTGCAAGCGGGCTAGAGTTTATTCATGAAGGTTTCTCAAACAATCTATATGTGATACATAAGAGCATTAAAAGTAGTAACATTCTACTAAGTGGTGACTGGAAAGCCAAAATTTCTGACTTTGAGTTTCTTGAGATATACCGCAAGGATAGTAAAACCACTAACTCGGCAGCAAAACAAGATGATATATACCCATTTGGTGGGGTTTTATTGGAAATTTTGTGCGGGAGACTTGTGTATTCAGACGATGATGACCTACGCTTAATAGCTAAACGGTGTTTTGAAGAAGGTAAACTAGATGAGATGGTGTTCGAGGGTATAAAAGGAACAGTTGGGCAAAAATCATATGATACATTTTCAAAGATTGCCCATCAATGCTTAGATCCTGATTCAGATAAATGGCCACTGGCAAGTGAAGTGATAGTACAACTTAAGAAAGCATTGGAATACCAAGTAAGTTCTCTAACTCCTACAAATATTATATGTCAATTTTATATTAATTAAATTATTTTAAATAATAAAGAGGAATGTAGGTTCTCAAACGAACATATTCAAATACATAGACAGATTAATAACTATTACTTGATTCATACTTATTATACAGGAGGACTATGAGGACTATGAAATGTGGGAGCACAAACTGCCAACGATTTACGAACGATTAATTCAAATGTCAAAAAACGCGAAGATAAACTCCAACATAAAGAAGAAAGATCTCTATGATATGTTGTTCTCTGAAGGAATCCTCCTTCGAGTAGGCAAAGTGGTAATTAGCTCGTTCATAGATCTCGTTATCTCTTTAGTATATCTTAATTAACTTCAATCATTCACTTTTGAATTTTTCGTGTGTGTCCTTACATAATAACCACCTTTTTGGCGTGAGTAGATCAATTGATCTCATTTTCATTAAATTATTATCAGAAAAAGAGGACGAAGGCATTCGTTTTGCATCTCCAATCTTTATTTCTTTTTCTTTTTTATTTCTATCTTAATTAAATTAAGATTTTAAGTTCATTTTACACCTAACTGCATTTTATACATAACTACGATTATGCACCTAACTACACCTCTAAATTTACAGATTCTAAAACATGATTTTGCATCTAATTAAATTTTAAAGAAAATATAATGTTTGACAAACACCACATTAAAAAGAATATAAATATGAATTGAGTGATATAATTTGTCTGATTAATTTCTTTATCGTATTAAAGTAATTTTGATTTGGAGATTTGTGGTGACTTATAAATTGGCGGTCTGAGTAAGTAGGAAGGAGGAAATCTGAAGTTGTGATAGTTCTCACCTATTGACAGTGAGAGAGGGAGTATATATATATATATATATATATATATATATGTGTGTGTGTGTGTGTGTGTGTGTGTGTGTGTGTATATATATATATATATATATATATATATATATATATAGGGGTGGCAATTCGAGTTGGGTCGGGTTGGCGGGTTTGGGTTGTCGGGTTGGTGGGTCATGGTCAAACCGAACCCAACCTGATTTTAAAATCGGGTTGGGTATTTCAAGCAAACCCAAAACCCGACAACCCTAACCCAACCCGACCTAATCCGAATTGCAAATAATTCAACAAATTTTCACGTTATTTTCGAGTTTTAAGGTTGGTTTTGGGTCACTTAAGTCACATTGATCAATCTTTTGAAAAAAATAGCTAATCATTTATAAGCATAAATAATTATAGAATTTCAAAATTAATAAAAATAAATATTATATCAATTTGAATTGATCATCAAAATATCATTAATTCACTAACTTATATCAAAACGTAAAGATATCAAAGGAAAAATTATAAATCAGTAACTGAAAAGGTCTAAATTATGTGTCATATTTAAATTAAAATAAATTTATAATGATATTAACTGAATTTTGGGTTGTCGGGTTCAACCTAAAAATGCATTTGCTGACCCAGACCTGACCCAAAAAAATATCGAGTTGGCAGGTTTCGGGTTGACGAGTTAGTGCCTCAAAAATCCCGACCCTAACTTTATAATATTCGGGTTGGGTTCGTGTTGGGTTTCGGGTTCACGGGTTGGTTGCCAGCCGTATATTTATATATATATATATATATATATATATATATATTTGTGTGTGTGGTGTGTGTTATCACACGATAAATATTGGTTTTGATTTGTTTTGTTTTGCGTGACAGTCAATTTCGTTTGACAAAAATAAAAGGAGCAAGGAACTGATATCAGCAATAATGTTTTGCTACAAAAACCCAACTTTGCTTAAGTGGAAGCTCATTCCGAAATCAAGGTCATTTCAGCTCTGCCTCTCAGTGACATGTAGAAATTAAATTTAGAAGTACATATCTACAAAAATGTAAATATAAACTATGATAATTAACGAATTTTAGAACATTTTTCAATAAAATGTGTAGATATTAGACTTTGACATCTAACTAATTTCTACATGCTTTTGCGTGCGGATTTAATTTAGATATTAAACTTTTGTGTCTGCATTTTGAACAATTTTCTCCACATTTCTATATGTCATGTTTAGAAACATTTCTGTACGTACGTACCCTTGTTCAAAATTTTAAAGGTGCACGTGTACAAATTTCGTGTGTATACGTATATTTTATAATTGCTAAATCCAAAAATTAAAAAGAATGTATGTCTAGGAGTCAATTCATCCAGACTCTAATTAATTAATATCTTCAATTATAACATGTGCAGGTTTCACAAAGTATCGATGATGTCAGATGCTTCAAATTTAATGATCCAAATCAAGATTAAAACTCAATTTCTATCACCAAATGTCAATTATGGGGTTCATCTGATCTTCAAATTTGGTGATCGAAAAAAAGTTCCAAGTAAACTCATGTATGTGAACCTAAAGTATACAATGCGGAATGAAACAATGCATGCATACTTCGCAGAACAGAGAGATGATGAGTGGATGCAGATTGAATTGTTTCGATTCTTCAATCATAACGAAGAAACTTATTTTGAGGTTATGCTAGAGAGTTTTTCGAAATGCTATTGCGGTAGGGGTGTCGTCTACATTGAAGGAATTGAGTTTCGAGCCATTGACAATGCAAGTTCTAAAAATTCTCATAAATTCTCATACCATATATTTACTGCTTAGAATTTGCAACATATGTAGATGTATAGGCAAAGTTTCAGTGTTTTACAACACAAGTAAATAACATACACGTCTTTATGATATTGTATACAGGTAAAACTTGAAGAAATGGACAAATTAAGGGAATCTGTACACGTCTTGAAATTAAGCTCGAACATGGACCAGATGGAACGAGTGTCAATAGAATATATGACAAAATATCTTATTGTTGAATTCTTTAGTACAGCTATTTTGCCAAGTGAAGTGGATGGAAAGAAGCTTGGTATGTATTCTGCACTGCATTTGAAAGATCCCGACCGTTTAAAGGTGAAGTATCTTAAAAGGAAGCCGTCAGAACAGTCCAGGTTTGCTTTCTGTGATACTTCTCTTAAATATTTAACTACATTTACCTTAACAGTTAGAAGAGTATAGTACTCATATCTTCCATGTGGTTTTCTTTTAAGACACGGTTCGTACTTATTTTATTGTTTGCATTTATTCTTTTAAGACATGTGGTTTTCTTTTAAGAACCGGTTCCTTTATACTAACCGCGTTAATTATACCCGTTAAGTTACGTGACATGGTAAACATGTGAGGGCACTTTTGGTACTTATAGAGTATCCTTTTACACATATAAAACTTGTACCTTAGGTAAAATAAATTGTACTTCACCCACCATCACACCAAAGACTCTCACTAAGAGTGTTTAATATTTAGTTTGAAATCTTTTAATCCCAAAATCAAACCGAATTAAAGCCGAAAAATTCAAACCGAAATCGAATTTGGTTTTCCATGGGGTTTCGGTTCGGTTTACACATCTGAATTTGATTTTCGGTTTTGAATTAATGAATATAGTTAAACCGAAACCGAATTCAAATTAATAATTATATATGTGTAATTCTGTTTCCTAAACAAGTCTATTCTAATTTCAACTCTAAATTAACTTCAGTTCTTTTACTTTCACTAGTGAAACCCTAACACACTTAAATTGCAATCCGAAACCTATTCTTCATTATTTTTTTGGTAAAGTTCTGATTTTTTTTGGTTTTATGTTTTTAACCGAAACCAAACCAAATTCCAATTCGGTTTTAGTTTGGTTTAATCTGAATTTGATTTTAAGTTTTGCTCTCAAGATTTCAAAGCTGAACAAAGCGAACCGCATAACCCGGGAAAATCGTAAACTGAACCAATGAACATCCCTAACTCTCATTTAATCATCTATTTCTCCACTTTATGTATTCAAAATAAAACTATAATTCACAATACCTTTTGTATCTTTCTAGAAAAACTACTTATTTTATTTTTGTCATCTATGTGGTATGCATTTTTTTCACATGGGATGTCGTTTTTGCTAAAGGCGTTAATACCTGTTAAGTTACGTGATATGCTAAACAGGTATTTTCAGAGAGATTCCTTTTAACATAAAAAAAAACTTGTACGTTAGGTAAAATAAATTGTACTTCACCAACCATCACATCATGACACCAACGATTCTCGTTAGGGGTGTTTAAAATTCGATTTGAAACCTTTTAATCCCAAAATCCAACCGAATAAAAAATGAACAAAAATCGGACCGAAATCGAATTTTGGTTTTCCGTGGGGTTTCGGTTCGGTTTACACATCCAAATTTGGTTTTCGGTTTTAAATTTTTGAATTTTAAACTTTGGTTAAACCGAAACCAAAATCTTAACCGAATCATTAATATATGTAGTGTATATGTGATATTCAGATTTCATAAACAAGTTTATTTAAATCTCAATCCAAAATTAACTTCACTTCTTTTAGTTCCAACACTAGTGAAACCCTAACACACTAGAATTGCAAGCCGAAACCTTCTTTTTTTTTTTTTTTTTTTTTTTTGTGAAAGTTATGATTTTCTTGGTTTTTCGTTTTTAACTGAAACCAAACTTAATTCAAATTCAGTTTTCGTTTAGTTTAATCTGAATTCAATTTTCAGTTTTGCTCTCAAAATTTCAAAACCGAACAAAGCAAACCGAATAATCCGAGAAAACCCTAAACTGAACCGATGAACCACCCTAACTCTCATTCGGTCATCTCTTTCTCCACTTTATCTATTCAAAATAAAACTATCATTCACAATACCTTTTGTATCTTTCTAGAAAAACATACCCAAATGATTTATATCTATAGATATATATACATACACAAATCGTCCTCGTAAGTTTAGTCGGAGCTGACGGACCTGGACGGTGGTGGTTTGTTAGTAGCGGATTTAGAAATTTAAGTGACCCGTAGCACAAATTTTTTCATGATATTAAATAGATAATTTTTTAATTAACATATACGATTTCATTAGAAATTACTAGTTTTTAGAGTAAATAACATACAAAATGAACTAATCATATATCAAACCAGTAGCTGAACTTGTTTTGACCCGTAGCATTAGCAATAAAATCAATTATTTCTAAAAAAATTTACACTTCGCATGACAAACGGACCCGTAACAAACGCTACCCCTAGCTTCTACATGGCTCCGCCCCTGTGGTTTGTCCTTGGAACTAGGAAAATGACACGGATCTGGACGGTGGGTTTAACATTGATCAAGAAAATATGATGCTTTTGTTATTGTTTTTTGGTCAATTAAAGAATTGATTGACGGTTTAGTGTTATTAATATGTGTTGATTTGAGTTTAATTTTGATCGAGAAAATTGCCCAAATCATTCCGTGTTTTTCATAAAAATCACGTTTCATCTTTAAGTTCACGAAATACAAGTCATTTCTATATATATTTGCTGTTTTCGCTTACTAGTGGTCCACTTCGTTATATATATTAACCTTTTCCGTTAAGTCGCATTAAAATGACAAAATACTCCATCTTCTTCAATATCCTCCTCAACCCATGACTACAATTCTCATTTTTTCATTTGTTCATTCTTCTTCATTTGCTATTTTTGAAGTGCTATCGATTTAATAATTGCTATAAGTGTCCCAATTATTAACCAACTCTAGCAGACTCATTGGTGGTTTGTTACTAACTCTTGCTTTAGATGTCTAATATCTATATTAACCTAAAAAATAAAAAGCTTGTAACCCTAAGCCAACATCTCATGTAAGACATATTTTGTTCAGATAAATAACTTCATTTAAATTGCACAATTACTATAAGCTAGCGGCTAGCTACCAGATTATGAATGATTAAACTCTATGCATTACCATAACATTATTAGGGTACATCATATCATATGAGAGTAACAAAAACTGAAGAGTAAATTACATTCCCCATCTCTAATATTTGTCATACATTTCACTCCGCGTCTCCAGGTCGAGTTTTTTGCAGGTTTAGTCCCTAGACCCAGGGTTTCGTTTCATTTCACATCCCTCGACGGTAAGTTGTAAATTTTTAACCGTATTTTAGTCCTTTCATGAGGGATGAGGGACTCGGAGTGAAATGAAAACCTTGGTCAACGGACTAAACCCGCAAAAAACTCAAACCGGGGACGAGGACTGAAATGTATGATAAAGATCAGGGACGAGGGATGTAATTTACTCAAAACTAAAAATGATAACATAAAATGGATGCACTCGAGAGGGGCAGGCGTGGAAAGAGATGCAGACAAAATAGTTGCATTTTAAGGTAAAATTGTAGGGGTATGATACAGTGATGTTAAGATAAAAAAAATCGAAGACTGAAATTTCTAGCCCTTCTGGCCCTCTAATTTCAAATCACATTAAATATACAATTTATTCAGTTATTAATTATGAAATAATTATATTCATATCCATACTTCGAATATACCTAAGGGCATTTCCAACATATGTACTAAACACTACATTAAATTTGGTGTAACACAGGAATCTTTTAGGAATATATTTACACCAAATCCATTTTATCTCCAACATGTGCACTAAATTTCTGCACTAAAACGACTTTCATGATTTACACATTGCCCCCTAAATTATTTTTACATTAAGTTTTACATCAATTTATTATTTTTATAATCAATTAACCTTCTAAACTATTAAGTTAATGGTAAATTTTATTTATTTACTTTTGTAAAGTTTCAATTACAAAATTTCTTTGTATTAATCAATTTTTGATTATCCTAATTTGTTTGAAATTTTTATTTTATTTTTTCATTAATCGTACGTATTATCTAATCTAAAGTATAGGTACTTATAGGAATCATAAAGATAAATACTTTTTTTCAAGTCTCATATTTAAATAATAACAATATTTTAGTTATAAGGGCTAAAATGAAACATTATAAATTTAGTGCAGAGTTTAGTGTTACACCAAATTTAGTGAAAAATCTTTAAAAATTTAGTGTGCGTTTTACACCAAATTTGGTGAGTTGGTGAGAACTTTTATACCAAAATGCCAAATTTGGTGTTTTAGTGAATACATTGGAGATGGTCTAAAGTAGTTTTGGGAATAGGTTTATTGCCGCCAACAGACCTTATAATGGCTTCATGTAATTACCATTGAACCCGAGACGACCGCGATGACGTCTTCTTATTTCCGCCGGAATTGGAGAAGGCTGCACATCTGAGAGAACTATTGCTGATCGGACAGTGGAAAATGGAGCCGAAGCGGTTCGAATGAGTGTGTGAATAATTTGATCAAATTAAATTAATTTGATCGAATAAAATTAATTCAAAATCGCAAGTAACTCAATTTTCTTTCATAATCGTAGAGATGGAAGTAAATATTGGGTATTTAATAGCTTTTGGTTTTCGAATGACAATATTGGAAACTTTATGCGAGCTACCAAACAAAGTTTAGAGATTGAGTTTTTTTAGTGTTATTATTACTCGCGTAAAACAACATGGGTGAGGTTTCTGGGAGAAGGGGTAAAAGTGAGGGAAGAGAGAGAAGTCAATGAGTAGGTGACAAGTGTCTCCTCATTTCTCCACCTTTTTTATTCATTTCCCCTTCCCTTTTTCATTTATCCATATTTTTTATCCAATTCTTCCCTTTTTCTTCATTTCTCAATTTTTTTTTTCTATTTCCTTTTTTTAATTTATTTTTTTATTAAAAAATTTTATTATAAAAAAAAAAAAAGATTGTAAACTTAAAAAAAATTAAATCTTTTTAAACATGTAAAAACTTCTATAACACTTTTGTTAAAAAAAAAATAATTAAATAAAATTTGTTAACATTTTTTAGAAAAAATGATCACTTTAAAAATCTAAAAATTAGTTTTTAACCTGTTTAGTTTTTTATTTCTTTTATATCATTTTCACATTTGTAATGCACCAGATATTATATATAGCGATGCACATGAATATCAAAAACAAGATGCAAAACTAAATTAGTGTGTTCACCAACATTATAACTATGATACACTGATTTTCTCTAAATATGATGCATCGAGTGTTTAAATGTCATGTGTCGACTTTCCAAATATACTATAAAACATAATTATTGAATTAAAAAGTGATGCATCATAGTTATAAAAACATGGTTCATCATATATAGTTATAAAACATGATGCATCGAGTGTTTAAAATATCATGCATCGACTTTCAAAAAATACTATAAAACATAGTTATTGAAAATAAGTGGTGCATCATATTTATAAAAACATGGTTCATTATAGTTATAAAACATGGTGCATCAAGTGTTTAAAATATCATACATCAACTTTTAAAATATACTATAAAACATAGTTATTGAATTAAAAAGTGGTGCATCATAGTTATAAAACATGGTGCATCGAGTGTTTAAAATATCATGCATCAACTTTGAAAATATACTATAAAACATCGTTATTGAATTAAAAAGTGGTGCATCATAGTTATAAAATATGGTGCATCATAGTTATAAAATATGGTGCATCATAGTTATAAATATGACGATTCAACTTTCAGATATACGATAAACATTATTTGTGTATAAATCTTGGTGCATCATAATTTTAATTTTACGATGCACTGAAATTATAATTTTGTTATATCAATTTTTTTTTTAAGGTATGAATATGGTACATCATATAAGGGGGTGTTTGGGATAGCTTATATAAGTATTTATCAGCTTATTTGCTTATTTTGACAGCAGATAAGCAGATCCAAACACCTTTCTGAAAACTGCTTATCTGCTTATTTACTAAGGAATAAGCAGTTAAAAATAAGTAAGGGATCACCTACTTATTTTTTAAGCATATAAGCGCTATAAATAAGCAAATCCAAATTAAACACCCCTAAATGTTTTTTTTAATACTATATATAAAATTGTATTTAAATATAATAACGTGAGGTAAACAACAACCAAAAAAGGTTGAAAACGCAAAAAAACAAAAATAAATAAAAATAAATGATAAACAAGTTGTGAAAAAAGTTAAGTGAAAAAGTTAAAAAAGAAAAGAAAAAAAAAGTTAGATAACAAGAACTTTAAAAAATGCAAAAATAAAAAAATAAATAAAAATAATAATAATAATAATAATAATAATGATAATAATACATTAATATAAAAATAATAATAAAAAAAGAAAACACTTAAAAAATTATAAGAAAAAAGTGGAGAAATGATAAGGGTAAAGAAACGAAGAATGTGGAGAAATGGAGGAGGACACTTGTTACCTCCCATTTGCTTCTCTTCCTTCCCTCTCTAAACTTCTTCCTCACAAGAACCAATATCTTATTATTATTACTATTATATTACTCTCTCCGTTCTAAAATTAAATAGTTGTCCTATTTTGACTTTTTGAAGTATTTTTTTCCCAATTTTAACCTTAAATATTTTTATTTGTGTTATAAAAATTATACCAATGAAAATATATTCAAAACCTAATTCACTCAAATATTTTGCATCTGATATTATATAACACAAAAGTAACATAATTAAACGAAATTAAACTTAATAGCCCCTTAATATATTGTATAAAGATTAATTAGTACGATAAAAATGTATAGAGTTATGCGTTTAGAGGAGATGGTTGAACTAAATGTTTCTTTACAGGAGAAATATGTTTGAAATTTTTTTCTATTTCCTCCGTATATAGAAAAAGAGACATATCGTAAGTTGGAGAGTTACAAATCTATTGAGTGAGTGGAGTGTAAGCTGTATTGCTTATGGTACAAGTTGCTAAAAGAAAATATTTATTTTGAAGAAAATAACTTCACATGGTTAGAATGTGACGTAGACTTAACTGACATAAATTATTTATGTCAAAATATACAAAATAAGGACGGATCATGTTCAAAAAGAAAACCATGAAGCGATCCGAGTAAATTACTCTAGTTGGAATTTACCTATGTTGAATTGTTAGTTTATTACTATTTAAAAAAGAAGAAAGTATTATTATATTGGTCTTATTATTAATAAAACTAGTAAATAAATAAAATTAAAGGGTATTACACCTTATAATCATATGGCAAACTTGAATACTACTCCGTATTTTATCATGACATTTAATTTAAGGGAATTTATCACTAGTCTATCATTGAAACATGAGATATAAAGATTCTCATGAGAATATTAAAGTCATTATTGTACTCTTACGTTACCTTTTAGTCTCCAACATTGTTCTTGATTTTTGTTTCATTACTTTTATACTTTCCCTCTCTAATACTAGGGGTGTGAATGGTCCGGAACCGGATCAAACTTTCTCGGTTCGGTTCGGTCCCGAGACCTGATTTGTAGCGGATTCTTGGACCGAGGACCGGACCATATGTAATTGGTTTGGTTCGGTTCGGTTTTAAAATGGTCCTGTTCGGTTCGGTGTAAAAGACCGACCCGATTGGTTATGCGTGATTTCATTGTCATTTTGTGTCTAGCCGATGTTTAGTAACCGTTGACGTGGGAAATATTTAATCACCGGTTTACATGAAAATTATTTGTTAGATTCATGTATTTGAGTCCCTTTTTGGGGCCTACTTTTAAAGCCATATATCATGTGTATAATTGTAATTTGTGAATGAGGTTCAAAGGGTAAAAAGCTACAGAAACATTTTTATATCTCATTTTTTTCAGTTGTGATACAGTCTAAATTAATGGCATTCTAAGAGTTGCAGCTTGAAAATTAATGATTAGATAAATGAGCTATATATTTTGAAGTAAGTGCATAAACAAGTCAAATTATAAAAGTTTAAAGAAAATAAACAATAGACCACATTGGGTAAATAAACAATCCAACGCTTTTAATAGCCACCCCAAGATGTACTGCTATAGAGGTTTGAACACGAGACCCTTTATAATCGGGTATCAGGATGTCAACCAATAGACCACCTTGATGATGGTTATATAGACTATTATATAATTTAGATATAAAATTTTGTAGGGAACAGAATACGAAGTCATGAAGGCGTATAAACATATATACACATGATTTAAATAGTCAACCGAGTCCCACATAGGTAACAAGGAATTTGGATGAACAGTTATTTTTTACCGATACATAAGGAAGTTATATGAAATTATATGCTATATCTAATGAATGTATACGGATATTCGGTTCGGTCCATTTTCCGTTTTTCTCGGGTTTGGTCCAGGACCGGACCGAGTCCCAAATATCTAAAAAACTATGGACCATGGACCGTATCATATATCCTCGGGTATTTCGGTTACGATCCGGCTCGGGTTTTTTCGGTTCTTTCCATAAAATGCACAGCCCTATATAATACGTAACAAGTTATAAGACTGCTCCCAATAGGTGACACAAACTGACGCGTCAATTTGTGCCACCTCTGCGCCACATCAGCTTTTTTCCCAACTGACACAAACTGACATTTCACTGCCTACAGTAACATCACTTCCCTTTTTTTCAGGGCCCCACACACTATTTTCTCTATTTGTTTAATACACAAACTTAAATAACACATATGTTAAAATTAAAAACATTACATTAATATAAAATAAAACATTACAAAGCCTAAAAAAAATTACATTTATTAAAAAGAAATTAAAAACATTACAAATCCTAAAAAAAAAACATTACAAATCCTAAAAAAAAAAATACATTTATTAATAAGAAAATACAACTAGCTAACGCGATCTGAAATTTGGTGGGAGGCTCGAGATGTGTTCGATGAGAGCTTCGCGAAGTCGATGATGCACGGCACGGTCACGTATTTCCTCATCCGAAAGCGTCGACGAAAAAAATCAAGTGGGAATGTCGGGTTCTCGGCAAAGTAGTCTTGATATAAATGTTGTCCGGCAGCATAACGGTCTCTTGGTAAATACCGTCTCATTCGTGGAACACGAATTGTAACTTCGGTCTCCTCGTCCGAATCGGATGACGAATCTTCTTGGTTGAGACGATTTAGCCTAACGATCGGATTGTATACTGCAAAGACGGCATTCACATCGTCTTTATCGGAATCGCTTGACGACATGTTAAATAGAGAGAGTTTTTTGGAAAGTGTTTTAAAATTGTGTTTGAAAAAGTGTATATATTGTAGATGAAATGAATGGATTGTGTATGAAAAATGGGTTTGGAAATTGGTGTATTTATAGTGTGTGAAAAAGGTGAAAAAAAAATATTTTTTTTATACCGTTGCATTTCAAAAAAAGGAAAAAGCAAACCGATGCGGGCCCCACACACTCTCCCCCTCCGTCACCAAAGCAACGCCAGCAACCGACGCCGACGGGCCGTGCCTATGGCGTCGGTTCCGTCGGCTGGTACCGACGTGCCGTAGGCACAAGTCTAAAGTTCTTATATTTGTAAAATCTAATCACGTCCCATATTAGGAACTTAAAATTCAAGACTATCAATTTTTTTCAAACATCATGAAAATATTTATATCATGATAAATTCTAAAACTACAACTGTAATTTAATCAAAAAGATTAAAAAACTAAGTTTCAAAATTTACAATGTATAGTATCCCGTCACATTGTGAGAGGCATATCAAATATTGTTTTAGTTCATCCATGTGGATTTATGTGAACATAGGACGGGAGTGGAAAAAAAAAATTCGGGTCAAGAGACTGATTTCAGAAAAATCCCGACTGAGACAGGGTGTAAAACCAATGACGTATTTTAGGGATGGTAATTGTAATTTACTCATTTATATAACATTGTACGTGCAGATTTTCGATAGTGATTGAGCTTCTTCAACATCAAGTACGCCGTATCAAACTTGATATTGACAGTTATATGTTGTCACCAAATACGGATTATACGTGTTTTATTGTATTCAAACTTTCTGAGAAATGTCATGGGTTGCATTGTCCCGTGAAGGTAAGAAATCAACTTCATCGCAACAACAAAGAGATTGGAACTCTTTATTTTAGAACTCCAACTCCATGGAATGTACTTGATATGAAACAAGTCTCAAAACACAGAGAAGATGAATGGATGGAGATTAGTGTATGTAAATTCAACTCAACAATAGACCTCATTAATGAGTCTATTTCTATAGATTTGAAACTTATTTGCTATGAAGGAACGATGGCCGGCCTTATTTTATATGGCCTCGAATTTCGGCCAATGTAAATAAAGAACTTAAATTCTGTCATCTAGTGTTCTTATATGGAATTTATTATTTTTATCTATCGAATGGTCGTTATTTTACATACTATGCCTAAAAAATAATTACATACTATGCTAATAGGTATTTTCATACTATGCTAACAGGTATGTGATTGATCGATCTATTACATTCCCAACAATATTTCTTCACTTATAAAAGCTTGTGAAATATCAAAATGAAAAATGCAAAGGGATTTAGGAAGTTGTTTATGTCAGATTTTAAAAGTAATATGTTATACTAGATTTTAGACCCATGTGTAAACACGGGTGTTTAATGCAAACGTATTAGCAAACATATTATTAGGAAGAATTGTCGTATTAAGTATTGAAGTTTGTATCTTGTGTTTTATGGATGATGACACTTTCGGCATATAAAGTTAAAAGATGAGTTAAATGTAAACGCAGTAGCTTTGATAGAAGAAAAACTATGATGGTATGCTACCATAAAATTAGACTATTTAGGAGTGGTTATTATTTATTCACAATCATATCAAAAGAAGTTTTTTTTTTTTTAGACCACAATTGTGGTTACATGACTCTTAGCTCAGAAGACATAGTGAGCCCACACAATCAGGTTAGGCCAAGCCCATAAGGCAATGGAACCCTTCCCTTTATGCATGTGAGAGGAAACCTCTATCGCCCCAAACAAAACTCAAACCTGAGACATTGCCTAGGAGAGTAAAACCTCCCCCCAAATCACACCAAAGGCGGGACCCGGGTGGCCACTTGAGCTGGAAGCTCGTGGTTACAATCAATTTAAACATATAATGTTAATTATATCTCTTATTAGTTCAGTTGTCTTTGAGTTTAAAAGTTTAAGTTAATTGGATAAAATAGAGGAATCTATACTCCTTATAAATTGTTTAATTACCAACATTCTTTATGTAGGTCCTGTAGATCAGGATCAAATCGAGTCGATGTCAACTATACGTGCGGAATCCGTATAATTGAATATTGAACGTTAACGAAACAAAAAACGATTTATCAATCAAAAGCTTCTGTTATATATTGATATTTTCGTGTAAAGATTACAAAAGAACACTCACAAATCAACTCACACTCTTAGGGTTTCATCACCCTTCAACTAAAACTCTAACATTCTATTTATATACAATGTACAGACCCTTGCGACACTTGCCTCTGCCAACTATTGCGACACTAGGCTAGTGTCGCAATTACGACACTGGCTAAGTGTCGCAGGACAACACTTGTGTATTTTTCTAACTTCATTAATTCATTACAAAATTGTTACTTACAAATTCGACACGTAGAGACTCTGACCAACAGACTGATACACAAATACGCACCAACAAACTCCCCTTGTCAGCAGCTTGGTCTTTAGATGTCTTCGTTTCAGCACCAGTCACTCGGGAATATACCACCTGCATGTATTCCTTTCGCAATGCAAACACCAACAACTTTCTGAAACTTTTCTGAATCATTCTTGAACTCTATTTCAAATATGATCTTGTTCGCATGAAGAGGTTCTAAATCTTTCTTTGACAAGTTGATGAGACTGAGAGGATCATAGACATGTATCTGCGTAGTCTTCAACCCCTTCCAACTGTCTTCAGGTTCTTCAGGCTCGCTTTTGGGAATAAACTCAATAATAGCTTCAGCCGACACTTTATCATAATTCCAGATTCTAGTCTTCTAAGAAAGTATAACGACAGCTTTTCCAAAGGAATTTTCTTTAGCATCTTTGGCCCTCAATACACAATCTTCACCCATGGCTTCATCGTTACTGGATGTACTCTGTTCTTGTAGATATATCTAGTTCCCATATTAGGCTTTAACAGGAAGAACTGGTTGTTGTTGATCTTATTTCTGATCGTTGATTGAATAAAATCTCCCATAATACTAAAATTAGCCATGTTTTCAAATTCGATAACATAAATTTGTCTACCTCATCTAAAAGTGTTGCCTAGAACAGCATACGGTAATTCAATTAAAAACATCAACTTTATAAACTTATATAAGGGGGTGTTTGGATTTGCTCTTACGAGGCTTTCTCAATAAGCTCATTTTGATTATCAAAGACCTTATTTATTTAGGAACTTATTGAAATGAGCATTTCAATCTAACTAGCATTTTGCTCGCGCAATGCAGCGGCGACAAAAGATTTTACTCATTCTAGGTCTGTTTAACGACATGTCGTATTTGAGTAAAAAGTAAAATAATAATGCTAAACCAATTTTTAAATTATTTTATATAAATTATATTTTAAATGGTTCTACGTACTTCTCGGTGGTAATTCTCGCTACAACTTAAAATTTTGCGCGGAAATAAATGGGAAATAGTTGTATTCTCAAGTCTACCCGCCGACTGAATTTATTTATCTTATTGGGTTAGGGTTAAAGTCTGGGTTGACCTGCTAACCAGCACAATTAATGCAGGTCGTATCCAGGTTGGTTACTTTTGACCCATTAACCCGTTTATCAAATTATTTTCAGATTTAGATTGTGAAAATTTTGACCCGCAAACCTAACTCGACACACATTGCAATCCCTAATTATAATTTGAAAGTTAAATAAAATTAAAATAAAATGGGTAAACATAGGAGACTTTTCTGTCCAGCTTACCCGTGGAGGGCGATTATAAATAAAATTAAGATACAAATATCTAATATAACTATAAAATATTTACAGTTATGCCTTTAACATTGCAAATGGTCAAATCCTTTATATAGTATTGATATATTAACTTTTATAATTACTTGGATTCACTTAATTAAATGTTTAAGTGTTAAATAACATATTTAAAGTATATAACAAATTTTATGTATCTCTTTTTTTATAGTCTAAAATTTAGTAACAAATTCTTTATAATTCTTAAATAATATATGATTTTACATTATTAATACTTATATTAAAATAATCTTAACATACATTAATTATTCATTAATATGTCATATAAGTTATGAAAAATGACAAATATTTATGGGGTTACACTTGTAACCGAAAAATCATTATGAGATATTACTTGTATCATAAATTACATTTAATTTAAGTATTTCGAAATTGAATGAGACTAAAAGGGTAGGATAGTTTTGTAATTACTCTTTTTAAGACTATGGCTCAAATTCTTTATTATATAGTATAGATATGCTAGAAAGCACAAGCCCATTCAAAGAAGATAACCCAAACACCCCTAAATTGTAAGCCCATTTGGGCCTAACTGAGGAATTGTGAAATATTCTAGCTTACTAAGTTTATTAAACAAACATTTAAATGCTTTTAAACTTAATACATCTCCAAAGCCAAAAAATGAAAGATATAATAACGATAAAGACTTTTTCGTATTAGGCTGCTCCCAACCCCATTCGTCACTCTCCGTCGGTTAGCAGCCGACGAACCGACAGGGATGGCACGCCCTCGTCGGTTTCGTCGGTCGGTTTGTCACTTCGGTAAACCGAAGTGTGTTCGGTTATTTCCTGGGGCCCATTTTCCTTTTTTTTGTTTGTTTGTAGCCGTTGAAATAAAAAAAAAAAAAAAAAAATTTCCAACGGTCATGAGGCCATTTGGTTTTTTTTAAATATATTTTTTTTAAATTTCACTTTTTCACCTATAAATTCATACCTCCTTTCCAAACAATTCACACACTCTTTCCAACTATTTCATACAATTCATACTACACAATTTTATACACTTTCAACATTTAAAAATGTCTTCCGATTCTGATCTTGAAGATTTGCAGGCGCTCAACGACATTTTCGATCCGGAATGGGCGATAAATGTTATCAACGCCATATCCTCCTAATCGGAAGACGAAGAAGTTATTCCGATCCCGAGAGCTCCCCGTCGATACTTTCCAAGAGATCGCGAAGCAACGAGCCAACGTTTGTTTCAAGATTACTTTGCCGACACCCCAACATTTCCGGCGGATAATGATTTTGTATTCTCAAGCTCTTAGAAACGACTTGACAGAAAAGCGATGCACATGGTCATGCAAATTTGGGTATGCTTATGTTTTTGTCTTTTGGAGTATGATAATAAATCTTAGTGTTTTGATTTAGGGAAAAACTCCGTCACTTGTTAGTTTTGTTTCGAATGACAACTCATATACATGCTAGATTGATTGATACACAAAAAAAATTATGGTTCAAGAAATATGTAACTCTTCGCTTTAGGCATATCTCAGGTGGTACCGTCACCACAAACGTTCGGGTCCCACATGTGTGATCGACATGTCAGGGGTTCCAATCCGTTTTTCAGCACATGTGGCTGATTCGCTGACACGTGATTTGTCGGACGTTGATGCTCCTTGCGGGCTGGGCGGACATGTACTATTGAAATATGGTACGAGGATCAGGTGTACTCTCCAAATCACCCTTTTTTAAGATAAAATATAGCACCATTAGTTTAAATTACAAATCATTTTGGAAAGCAAATATATAAGAACATGAAATAAAGTAAAAGAAAATAATTAAAGAATCAGAAATTGGAAAAAAACCAGCGGATGACGTAACAGGGATGGAGTTAGACTGTTGTTGTTGTTGTCCATCTCATCCCCTACAACTATGTATTGTTGATTTATTTACTTACTTAGTGTTACTTTTATTTTCTAAATCAATACGATCCTCTTGTTTATAGTTATAGTTATTATAGTTATTTAAAATTTAAAATATGAACACTTTTTAAACTGGAGTTTTCTCATGAAATTCTTAGTTTGAGTAAGTTACCCATTTCGTCCATGAGTTCTATTACTTTTACAATTTTCCTCCTTGTTATTTCGTCCATGAGTAGCTTTACAACTAAAATTTGGTGGTGAAATTATTTAAGTAAGTTATCCTTTTGGTCCATGAGTTTTATTACATTTACACGTTTCATCCCTGTTGTTATTTTTCCACAATTTATCCTTTTCCGTTAACCCACTTTAACCACTCACCAAATTATCAACATCATTAACACTAATCCTAATTTCAGCAAATCAAAATAAATATGTGGAAACAGAACAAAGATAAGCAGATTGAAGAAGCAAGACAAGATGTGAATACCACAGAAAATGAAAATTAACAACAAAATGTAGACTGCTTCAAGTCTGTAAACCCTAACTCTGCGTCGCCGGCGATGTAGACTACTTCGTTCTATGGATGACGGCAATGGCGGTGTCTCGTCCTGCTATCTCAGGCGCCGGCGAGTTCAAATTTCAGATAAGGTATGTGCAATTTGTTATCGATTATAGTTAATGTTATTCAACTTGATTTAGGGTTTGTATTTGAATCGGAGAGATTGGCTAAAGGAGAAGAAGAGCTTTTTGGTCATTTCACCTATTACTTAACAGCTCATTTAATTTAACTAATATTATTAATTAATTACACCAACAGCATGGTAATGTAGGCATGATGCAAGTAGTATTCAAATATTTGTTTTATAAAAGTTGGAAGGATTGACAAGATAATGCTGGTTGATACCTACTACCATACCATTGGGAAGTCATTGAATGCATAACAGTTTTCGATGTAAATGATCAGGTTGTTGGTTTGACTAATTTTATCATTTTTTTAATGACCAACTTGTCAGAGACAATAATTGTATGTATTTGTGTGTTTATAAGATATCAAAAGTTCTAATTCATTGTATTGTAATTGTGAAACAATAATAGGATGTCTACTCCCTTAGAAATCCCATTTACAGAGATACAATCAATCACTAACAACTTTTCTGATGAAATCGGAAAAGGATTTTTCGGAAGTATCTATAAAGGACAACTCTCACAATCCGGAGAGTCAATCGATGTTGCAGTACGGAGGTTAGATTATAGTTTTTATCTGCAAGAAATTGCTTTTGATAAAGAGATTTCAGTTCTTTCTAGTCTCAAGCATGAAAATATCGTGTCTATGCTCGGGTTCTGTTACGAGAATAATCATGAGATGATCATCGTGAACAAGCGTGAGGCCCGTGGAAGTCTCAACCCACATCTAAGTGGCTCGAAACTTACATGGATGCAAAGATTGAAGATAAGTGTTGGTGTTGCAAGTGCATTAAGTTACCTGCATAATGCAAGTGTCATACATCATAACGTCAACAGTACTTCGATCTTATTAGATGAAAATTGGGAAGCCAAATTATCTGGCTTTGAATATTCCATGAGATTTCCGGCAGGGGATCTCGACCTAGTATACGAAAAGCTTGGGATTGGGAGCTACAAGTCGGATATGTTCTCATTTGGCATTGTACTATTTGAAGTCTTGTGTGGAGCGAATACCTTTACTTCAAAAGATGATGGTAGCTTTCAGGCTCCGGTGGCCATATTCCATCATGAAAACAGAAAACTGCATAAGTTTGTTGATCCAGATCTATTTAGCCAAATGGACCCACAATCATTCAACATCTTTTCCGAAACAGCATGTTATTGCTTGAGGGAGCATCAAGCACCACCATCTATGAATCAGGTCCTTAAAAGACTTGACAAAGCATTGAAACTTCAACAAAAACGTGAAAATCCTGTAAGGCTATATGTATTTTGTTCTTTAAATATAAATTCATAATTCATAATTCATAATAGAGCCTTACATATGTATTACATTAATTACTTATTGTTGCAATTGATATTACAGGAACTCTCTGCTGTTTCCGTTGAACATACTTTATCCCCTCACTTGAAGTTAAAGGTAATTAATTTATTTTCATTTGAGAGTGATTGTAGTAAACAGTAGCATATGTTATACATTTCTTTATCCTGTCAAAGATATATTTTATATGCTTATAATTACATTGTTAACCTTATTTGCAATGATATCAAAAAGATAATATAAACTTAATGACGCAGCTGAAGAACTTGGAACACATGAGGGTTCAACTCAATGATATAGTGTTGGCCACCGACAATTTCTCCTCTAAATATTGCATTGTGTCTGGTGGATTTGGTACCGTATACAAAGGAGAACTCGACCATGTTGATAGAGAATATTGTTGTGCTATAGAAGGAGAGAGTGAACGTGAACTACCCAAGAGACGCAGCGAAGTAGCTATTAAACGCATCTTCAATACAGAAGATGAGTCCGGAGAACAAGGCTTTTATGCAGAAATTGAAATGCTTACCAAGTGTAAGCAGTCCAACATACTCACTCTACTTGGTTTTTGTGATGAAGGTTCGGCGATGATCCTAATCTATGAGTATGCTACCAATGGAAGTCTCGCCGATTATATACATAATAAGAGTAACATCAGTGATGATAGTTGGGCTCAACGAATGAAAATATGCCTAGATGCTGCAAAGGGATTAAGTTGCCTTCACACCGGTGAGAGGGACCGACAAGAGATAGTTCACCGTGACATAAAGAGTGATAATATTCTTTTGGGAAAGAATTTCGATGCGAAGATTGGTGACTTTGGGCTCTCCAAATTCGTCTCTGCTTATGAAGAGCATAGTGGTGTTGCAGGGACAAGAGTGTACATAGATCCACAATATGTACAGGAAGCTAAGTTGAAAAAACAAACAGATGTTTACAGCTTTGGAGTAGTCTTGTTTGAGGTTCTATGTGGGACGTTGGCCTATGATCCAGTTTACTCCACGAAGAAAAACAAGGGGCTTGCACTCTTAGCACAACAACATGTCTACAATGGAACAGTTAAGGAAATCATAGATCCCAAAATAAAAGAAGAAATAACTAAAACCAGGTTCACTTCAATTAAAGGACCCGGTCAAGATTCTATAGCCACATTTTCAAAAATCGCATATCGTTGTTTAGACGGAAGACAAGAGAACCGTCCCAGAATGGAAGAAGTTATGGAGGAACTTGAGAAAGCACTGCACTTTCAAGTAAGTGAATTTCAAGAGTTAATTAAATTTTCATTTCCTATTCTTAGTGCCACGTATTAGTCTAGTATCGTCAAACTTTATATATAAAATTATAATAATAATAATAATAATAATAATAAATAATAACTCATTCCATCCCACTTTGTCCAAAAATAAGTGTCTACTCTCAAAAATAACATATTAATTTGACCATTTAACCCTAAATTTACTTTTTTTCAAGACTGAAATCTGGGAGTTTGTGTAAAAAGTAAAAGTAAAAATATCATCTCACTACTAGACAATGTAATTTTTTAAATTTCGTGAAAACTGATTATGAACATTTGTTATTTTGGGAGTAATAAATATCAATATTACCAACTTGGTGTATATAAATTCCATTCTCTCGTTAAAAGGTAACATAAATCTGGTTTCTCATATATGAGGGAACATTAGAAAAAATGCCAATGTAAAATGTATTTAAACACCCATCCGCCGACCTTGTTTTGACAATCGAGAAATTGTTTTAATTAAGATATACCTTTTATAAACCATAAATTTTTACATGAATAGTTTTGACAATCGAGATTTGAGAAGCTTATTGAATAAACAATATTTATAAAAATAAGCTACTTGCAGTAACTTATTTATAAAAGCTTAAGATATACCTTTTATAAACCATAAATACTCCTTATATCATTATATATGATATACTATTTGTCCTTTTACATTAATTTACATCTTTAAGCTTCAAATAATTTTACCAAACACTTATAAAAATTAAGTTTTAGCTTTTAGCTCAAAATATAAGATTCAGCTTCCAACTCCAGCTACAACTACCAACTAATTTTACCAAACACACTCTATATACCCTAATATAAGTTGAGGATGTACGTTATAGCTACATGTAGGGTCTTTTGCGACGGCGGTACCACTTGAGCACGTAGTTGGATTTGATGTTACTATTGATTTTTTCTCGTTTAGATATAAAATAATTACTCCATTTCAATATAATACCCATATTTTGGCTTCTATATTTATTTCATGACTTGATAATAAGTAATAATAAAGTTAAAATGAAACTTTGAAGTTGTAAACTCACAATCGATAATTCATAAAGAGAAAATAATATACTATTTTTTTTTTATCACCACGAAAATTGACATGGATTTAACTTGTGGATTAATTATCTAAAAATGAAGATAGGATGATGGGGTTTAAGAAATGAATTTCTTCCGGCCGGAATTATGTTCAAGTTCATTGAGTGTCTCACGTTTTACAGGAAAACCGCAAAGAGATCTTCCAAGTTCCACTTGAAGTCATAAAATCAGCCACCCAAAACTTCAGAACTGGTCCATACCGTTACAGTCTGAGACAAAGTTTTTGGACTATATATAGTGTAGACGACTCATTTGATAATACCAACAATCTTCTGAAGGGAATGGACATTCTTGTGAAGCGACTGGATACCAGTCATCATGAAGCAGAAGACGCATTTTCTACTGAGCTTAAAATTCTTATGGAGTATAAACACGAGAACGTGATTGGTCTTGTAGGATATTGTGATGAAATGGATGAAAGAATCATTATTTATGGGGGTGCTGTAAGTTCTCTTCTGGGACGTATGAAGACTTTGGTTTATTACTGGAAGTTTCGTCTTAAGATATGCATTGACATTGCAAGTGGTTTGGACTTCCTACACGGAGGTCTTGTAACCGAAGAGATAGTGATTCATAGGGAGATAAACATGGTTAACATTCTGTTAGATCTTGATAATAATGCAAAAATTGCTGGTTTTGGACATTCCATAATACTTCCAGTAAATCAAGAAACGGTATCTTCAGTAGACATTATTGCAAAATCCTACACTGACCCGCATTATGCGAGTACGGGTTTGTTAAGCAAAGAATGTGATATATACTCCTTTGGTGTACTCTTATGTGAGGTTATGTTACGGCAAGAGACAAAGGACTTTGGAAATAGCGACGGTCATCTACGTCGTTTTATTGAACGCCTTCAGAATGAAGGAAAACTCAACGATATGGCGTCTGCGGCTAGAGAAGATAAAATTGAGCGTCAATCATTGAGCATATTTGTAAGGGTTGCCATTCAATGCTTACATGACAAGAGAGAAGAACGGCCAACAGCAGCGGAACTGGTAACCCAATTAAAGGAGGCACTTGACATCCAAGTAAGTTTTCATTAGTTTACAACTGAAGTAGGAAGGTTAACGTATTTGTTCCCTGTAAGAAACCATCAAAGCATAATCCAAACTGTAAGGTTAAATCTGGGGTCTATAGTTTTCATAACTTCTATTGTATATATAAAATGATACATATAGGCCTAATAATTAAAACAAAACAATAATATGCTAATTACATAATTGACATACGTAGTATGTTAAAAAGTGGATTGATTGGCCTCCTTCTAGATCCATAGTTTAGACGAATGTTTTATTACTTACTCCCAGATAAAAATTTTAAAGCTTTTTAAAGTTCTATATTTTTTTCATTCCCAGATGAACGAACTCCGATCCTACTTGAAAAGGGTGAAAACATAAAATAACCTTGGAAGTTATGAATACGCGTAATCAGATTGACTTGAACTAATTTAACTATTTGTAGACGAAAAAGATAAATTTACTCTCAAAATATTGACTCCGTGGTAACTCACAGGAATCATCTATTGACGAAAACGAAATATCATTTGAAGACATAGAATTTGCGACGGATAATTTCAGTGATGAGAGGTGCATTGGTGGGAAGGTATACACAGGACAACTTCCACATGATGGAGGGAAAATCATTGCTGCAAAGCGGTTTAGTAAAAAATATGAATTTTCTGAACTGATTCGTAATCTTCCAGATTTTAAACACGAGAATATAATCAATTTGGTTGGTTATTGCAAAGAAGCGGATATTGTCGTTTATGAATACGCGTCCAACGGATGTCTCGATCGATGGTTGAACAAAGATGATCTTACATGGATGAAACGGCTTGCAATATGCATCGGTATTGCAAGCGGTTTAGAGTTTCTCCGTGGAGGCTTCCGAATGGATAGATATCTATTTCACAGGAATATTAGAAGTAGTAACATTCTACTTAGTGGGGACTGGAAAGCCAAAATTTATAAATTTGAATATTCCGAATATCATGTTTACAACGCTGCTAAATATGCGCCAGACTATGATATATACCCATTTGGTTGGGTATTAATGGAGATTTTGTGTGGGAGACTTTTGTGTTCAACTGACGATGAAGATGAAGATAATGATGTCGATGGCGATGACATTGATGATGAAGATAACAATGAAGATGATGATGTCGAAGTCAATGACGACGACGATTACAATGATGATGATGATGATGATGATGTTGATATTGATCTTGATGTCAATATCGACGACGATGACGCTGACGGTCGTGATGACGATGACCTTAAGCTGCACATTGTTGGTAAACACTCCTCTAAAGAAGGTAAACTAGATGAGGATGATGATGTCAATGTCAATGAGGATGATGATGATGTCAATGTCAATGAGGATGATGAGGAAGATGATGTTGTCAATGTCGTTGACGATGATGATGATGCGGAAGACGATGATGTCAATGTCTATGACGATGGTGATGACAACGCTCTTGAGCTACACCCTTTAGTTAAACACTGCTTTGAAGAGGGTAAACTTGATGAGATGGTGTTTGACGGCATAAAAGGAAAAATTGTGCCACAATCATATGATACGTTTTCAAGGATTACCCGTCAATGCTTAGATCCTGATAGAGAAAAACGTCCAACAGCAAGCGAAGTGCTAGTACAACTTAAGAAAGCGTTCGAATTCCAAGTAAGTTCTCTATATTTACAAACATGGGTTTCTTATGTTTGAAATATATATATATATATATATATATATATATATATATATATATATATATATATATATATATTAAAAAATTAATACCACAACAAGGTGTAGAATCATATATAGTTTTGAAATATCAAACTTTGTTGAATTTAATTAATACCACAAGGTGTAGAATCATACTTTGTTGAATTTAATTAATTTGATTTAACGCAGAAGCTACGTTCTATTACTGAGTATATCACAATACGTACATATATATTAATAACTATTAGTTGTTTAATTATTATTATACAGGAGGAGTATGAAATCTGGGAGCCCAAACTGCCAAAGGATTACCAACGAATAATTGAAATGTCAAAAAACCCCGCGATTTACTCTAACTTAAGGAAAAAGGATCTGTACGACGCATTTTCCTCCGAAGGAATTCTCCTTCGAGGAGGCAAAGTGGTAATATATTAGCTCGTTCTTAGATCCCCTTTTTCTTTTAACTAAAACTTAAGAAATCCTGTTTACAAATTCCTTGAAGGAGTAAAATTTCTTAATTACAATAACTTCTCAAGGTGATAAAGTTGTATGTGCTTTCACAGACAATAGAAAGTTGTTTTGATTTAAATGTTTTGTGTGACAGTCGCTTTCATTTGACGATAATCGAAGAACAAATGAAATGATATCGGCAAGAATGTTTTCTTACAAGGACCAAAGATGGCAAAAGTGGAGACAAATGCAGAAATCGAGGTCATCTTTCTCCCTATCTCTTTAATAGTGTGATCTTTTTTTTTTTTTGTCAAGCTATTTTAAAATAAAAGTTTTAAAAAAATTCTTCACGTTTTGAAAAGCAACATCTCTCTACACTTGCTTAATATACCACCGGAGTAAAAAGAGTCTAGAACTAACTGCATTTAAGTTATAACTTGTGCAGGTTTCACAGAGTGTCGATGATGTTGGATATTTCGAATCTAATGATTCAAATCAAGATAAAAACTCAATTTTTATCGCCAGATGTCATTTATGGTGTTTATTTGATCTTCAAATTTGGTGATCCGAAACAAGTTCCAAGTAAACTCATGTACGTCGACCTCAAGTACAAAAAGGGGAATGAAAGAATGCATGCATACTTTGCAGAACAGAGAGAAGATGAGTGGATGATGATTGAACTGTTGCGATTCTTCAATTATAAGCAAGATACTGATTTTGAGGTTTTACTGGAGAGTTTTTCGCGATACTATTGTGGAAGTGGCGCCATTTATGTTGAAGGAATCGAGTTTCGAGCGATTGACAATGCAAGTTTTAAAAATTCTCAATCTATATTTTCTTTTTTTGTTAATACTTAGAAGCAGAGCGATTTTCATGTTGTGTGACACAAGTGTATGACATTTGTTTTATGATCAATAGGTGAAACATGAAGAAATGGAGAAATTAAAGGAAATCAAAAAGGTCTCGAGTTCAAACTCGAACATGGGCCAGGTTCAACAATTGTCAACTGAATATCGAGGACTCTTTGTGAGATCAGAAAACTCCAAGGAGGGTGACAAGGTCTCTTTTATTATTAATTAGTAGCAAATTTAGTATAGAAAAAGAATATCTTGTTATTTTGCTTATAAATTCTCTCTAACCTTTTAATGAACAGTTCCTACAGAGCGAAGTGGATGGAAAGAAGATTTATATGCTCTCTGCAAAAGATGTTCTGTATGACTCTTCTAATGTGAAGCTTTTTAGATCGAAACTCTCAGAATACTCCAGGTATTCTTTAGATCGAACTTCAATTTATTAATATTGTGCACGTGTTCTACCTCCTAGTACTCTCTAGCCTTAATTTGTATATTTCCCATCTATATCAATTTAAAAATTCTACTATGCGATATGCTAGCTACTTTTACTTAAATAGTTAAATAGTTGAAATTTACTCATGTTAGGCTGGATTTTTATAGTGATCGATCATAAAATAACATTGATAAAGATGGATATGATGAGAAAAGTTTCACCTCTTGTACGCCGCTACAAGTATTTAACTACATGATATATTGTATGTACAGTTTTTGGAATGTGATTGAGCTTCTACGACAACAAGTATTCCGTATCAAATGCAAGATTGAGAGTCAAATGCTGTCACCAAATACAGATTATACGTGTTACCTGGTATTTAAGCTTTCAGAAAAATGTCGTGGGTTGCATTGTCCAGTGAAAGTACGAAATCAACTTCACCGGAACAACAAAGATGTTGAAACTCTTTACTTTAGAGTCCCACCTCCATGGAATTTACATGACATCTTACACGTCCCAAAGCAAAGGGATGATGAATGGATGGAGGTTAGTGTGTGGAAGTTCAACTCAAATGTTGACCTTAAAAATGAGTGTGTCTCTATAAATTTGAAACTTATAAGTTATGAAGGAACAATGGCTGGGCTAATTGTTAGCGGCCTCGAGGTTCGGCCGATGTAAGAACAATTGTATCAAAATTGAAAGAGAAAAGTTGTAACTTGATACCTTCAGTGTCATGTATGAAACTTCAACAAACAAGATCAATATATATGTTGTTCAAAGGTCATGATATGCAGATGCAATTTCCTTAATTTTATATATTATGTCAAATGGTCATGTGATCAATGACAACCAACCACCAAAAGTTCTCCACCTAAGATTATGTGAAATGTTAATGAGAGGTATTCGTAAGTTAATATTTTTTAAAGATATTACTAACCGAGGAGCCTATTTAAATGAATTTTTCATTCTTATAAGCTAGAAAGCACAAGCCCATTCAAAAAAGTTAACCCAAATACCCAAAAAGAAGAAGTCACATAGACCAATATTTGTAAGCCCATTGGGCCTAACTGAGGAAGTTTTGAAAATTGTAGGTTAAGTTTTTTAAAGCACATTTAGAAGCTTTTTAAACTTGGTGCATTTCCAATGCGATAAAAATGAAAGACTTGAAATTGATTTGATAAAGACTTTTTTGCATTCGAGTGAATAGCTTGAAATGATTTTTTCAATAATATTACAGTACAAGAAATATGTAACTATTTGCCTATTTTGAAAAATAAAATAGAAATATATATAAGACTATCAAAGACAGTAAAGAAATCAAAGAATCAAAAATTGGAAAATGCAGCAGATGAGGTAACAAGTCAATATGTTAAACACGACAAGCATCTCATCCCCTGCTGCTATGTATTTTTGATTAGTTAGTTAGAGTTAGTTAGTTAGTTGACTAATTTAGTTACTTTGACTTTTCCCCTGTATATTGTAGTAGGAACTCTGTACATACTTCTTCATCTATCATAATGAGATGAAGATTAACACTCCGTATCAGTTGTGTTTAATATGCCTCGTTTAATCTAATTAGCAATTTTTGTTTTCTTAATATCTGTCTTACTCTATATGACTATATATGTTAATATATTTCATACATATTAGACTTTGAATAATTGTAAAATGATTCATTGATCCGAGCACATGTTCCTGGCTTCAATGTAAATGATTCCATGATCGGAACTCAACTTGAAATTAGTTACTCTAATTAGTAAAATCAAGATACATGCAAAAAGCCCAAAAATCAAACTCCCAAATTCTTGTATTAGATATATAGATAGATGTCTTGTATTTTTTATCATTTTCTTTTTAAAACTTTTATTTTTTTCAATCAATATCATCCTCTTGTTTATAGTCATTTAAATTAATATATTTCGCACCTCTACTTTTTCAGCAACAACATTCATGTAAGAACATTGTAAAAACAATGTCACCACACCACTATAAGTTTTGTTTGAAACACATATATGTAAGATCTAATTGGGAGCTAGCTTGTTTAAAAAATATGTTCTAGAAAAATAAGCTACTTTACGAAACATTCTAGAGCTTATGAAGATTGAAGTTACATAAATAGCCTTTATTTAAATGTTTGGGTTTCTTATTGTATCTTTTTATGTCATTTTACATCTATAAGTTTTACCTTCAACTACTTTATAAAACACTTAGACAAATAATTATAAGCTGAAACTTCCAGCTCCTAATATAAGCTCAAGCAACAAGCTCCAACTAACTATAAGTTAGTTTTACTAAACACACCCTATTTTTGTCATGAAAATTCTTAATTCGAGTGAGTTATCCCTTTCGTCCACAAGTTCCATTACTTTTACAATTTACCTCCTTGTTATTTCGTCCATGAGTAAGCAATAATTTGCACCAACAGTGTGATATACCCTTTTAAGCAATGAATTAATCATACTATACTAATAGCTTGGTAGTGTAGGTATTTTAAATTCTTTGGTAGTAAATCACACTGTTGGTATAGTATGATTAAAGACGTAGAAACTGTCACCAACAAATTTTCAGATGCAAGTTAAAGGATGGCGTCATTTTCTTATTGGTATTTTGACGACGATCACACATATATTTTGGAATTATACATTGTTGGAATATAGTATTGGAAGATTGGTATAAAACATTTTGTGAATATTTTTTGTAAGTGTAGCTTTCTCTTTTCGAAACAAAGTTAAATTTCAAAGAGGCATCTTCTTCTTCTTATTGAAATAAAAGTTCGAATTAACGGCCTTAGCATACAGGATGTTTGTGGACCTGCTTGTCCTTTTGGAATGTTTACAAGAAAAGGTGCCAATAGAGCTCTGTTAGTAAATTGAACTATGAGGATATATGTTGAACAGTGATCCCGTAGATATCGTAAAACTTGAGCTCGACACTTTTAGAGATTGGGTATACGTATTCAGTAGCTGATATGAAAAAGGTTTTGAACCATAAAAAAACTCCAAACTGAACCAACAATGAATATATGAAGTAAATTAAATGAAGTAAAAGAAAATTAAATTAAATGTTCACATACAAGTAATTATACTCTGTCAAAGTCTGGCTATTTGAGTGCTCTGTAATTGCTTCATCATAAATAACAATAATAGTAGTCCGGATTCAAATTTTCAAATAACATAATAAAATTAAACTAAGCAGGTCATATATATATATATATATATATATATATATATATATATATATATATATATATATATATATATAGAACCAAAACCTATATATATATATATATATATATATATATAGTGGGGGGTTCAAATGAGAACCACTTTAAAGTTGAGAACTGCGAGAACCACAACGAATACGTGTTTGTAATAAACCCTATATTCTTTCATTGGATGCTTTACATCTTAACCATTTTCAGTTTAGTAATAATTTACTTATTTCTTTGATCGAAACATGATCAACTTTTTAGTATTTCATATAGTAGACTTTTGATTTCAAAATGAAATAGTCAAGTTGTTGTTAAAGCATCCTTATCTCCAGCTCATTGTTTTCGCAGTTAATTATTTGTTAATTAACATTTTCATAACTCATATGCTCACTTCAGCTTGCTCCCTGCATCTGGTTCAATGTGAAAACCTCTATTATCGGATCTTAATTAAGTTTACAATATTAAAAAAATCAGCATTCAAGACACTGCACATGCGTTGAGCTTCAAAGCATGTATTTCGGCTACAAAGCTGGCACAGCTAAATTATTAAAATGACGATGAGGTAATAATAGAATAATTAATAAATCGAATTATTGGTGTATTAAAATTATTTTAAGCGATAAAACGTACCATGATTAATTAAGGTATATATTCAAATCGTGGAACGTACAATTGTACAAATTGCCAAAATGTCAACTTTAATTATTGGATGTCCTGGATTTTCATTTTCATAAAATGCAGTTCTAAAGTTGTACTAAAAGTATCACGATCCATCATCGTCTCAATGCGCATGAACGTACTAGAAGTATGAGTAATTGCCGAGATGAGACCTTTATCGAGCTACAAAGTGTTTTTCTTATTCTTTATATTGCGGCTTAGTCAACTTTGAAACAACTAGAACCTATATTCCTTTTTGCAATTAACAATCAAGTTATATGTATATGTATATACACACACATATATACACAAACCCACACATTTTGAGGCCGTGAACGGTCGATCACCTTGCCCACCCTCGAAGACGGTCCTGGAACGTATGTAATTAGATGTAAATTAAGGTCTATCATGTTTGATTCCGTATACCATAAATTAAAGCACGATGAATTTTTATCATTACGTATTGAATAAAGCCTTGCCAGAACAAACGTTGAACCCCTTAGTTCTCAAAACAAAAGCATATTTTAGATTTTAGCAAAACTTTGTAAAGACTTTTTTTTTTACCGAAATTGGACTAATATCTTTAAGCGAATCTATAACACACGTGAAACTAGGTTGAGCTTAGGAGATGATGGTACGTGGTAATTTAACTCTTTGAAATTGGGAACCATATTTTTAGTGGAATAGTTTTATGAAAGAAACATATGTACATTGACAACTTCGTCCATAAATACATCATTAATTACATTCACAAACTTGATCATTAAGCTATTATTATAATTGGGATCGGCTAACTTGGGCCCTAAGGGCACATGTTAAGCCTCATTAAATTTACTAAAACAAATATATCACAAAAAATATTTATTAAACTCACCAATTTCTTATTATACATGTATATCAATCAATACCCCTTATAATTGGTTTATGTGATTTGGCTTAATGCTTAAAAAAAAAGATTGAAAATTACTTATTTACCCTTTGTTTAATCATCCTTTTATTTTTAGTAACCTTAAAATTTCAGCATTTCTATTTTAGATTTTTAGGGAGTTGAATAAATGCTATTACATTATAAAACATTTTAATATTTCATCTGTTAGTTGAATTTAAAGATTGGCCGACATTACATTTTATAATACACTCAAGGTAACTATTGGATCACATCGAAAATCGCATGGAAACCATAAGATCGTTAAATCTTAATCGACAACAATCATTTTTTTTAGGTATTGCCGCTGCATTGCGCGGGTACTATACTAGTTAATTATGATTCATATTAATTATGGAAAATTTTTTCATTAAATGCTCGTTAACTAGTGCCCTAAGGGCACCGGTTAGATTTTCCCATTATAATTGTATATCTATATCTACTAATAAAGCATCTCCATATTCTATATATGTAAATCTTAAAATTAAGACTCAACACTTCCAAAATTAAAATGTTTGATTTTTACTTTTAATCCCTTCATCTTTCTAATTTCTAAATCTACACACCAAATTTTTATTATCAATTCATCATCATAAGTAATACATCATGAAATATATAAACTATACAATAATCATTGAGTAATTACAATAATATTTTATACTCTGCTGCATAGCGCGGGTATTATGTTATAAGAATGAATGCATCAATTACCTGGTAACAGACACCAACATGATATGACGTAGATGGATTCAAAACTTCACTATCATCATTTCTGATTGGTAAGAGCTCCTGATTCACAACCGATGTATGGGCTTCACAATCACATACTACATGAGATCTTCAACAGTTAATCAATGACAGAAAGACAACATTATTTGTTCACACAATAGACAAAAAGACAACGTTACCTTCAAGTTTGCTATCTCCTGGTCCCGTTTTGCAATGGTTACTATAAAGCCCGACTCTTTTTTCTTCGCTTTCTCTAGCTGAAAAGAACAATACAAATATAGAATTAACAATGTCGATCCGAATGTTTTTGATTCTCCATCCTTTCCCCTGCATTGAGCATTACATCAATTCCACATATTGTATATGAAACAATTAGATTACTTGGACAGTAATTTTTTCGGGTCAACCACAGTTTGATTTATTTTGCACAATAAATTGACTCATTTCAAGATGAACCCATCTTAACACAATAAATTGACTCATTTCAAGATGAACCCATCTTAACCTGTTAACCACAGTTATTCAGAACTTACATCTCGTGCGAGTATTGACTTTTGCCATCCTGAAATGGCATTATATAATTGTCATCAGTGGATAATACATCTTCAAGGGATTATATCAATTGTCTGACAATTAAGAACAATTAATCAATTAAGCGCAACACGTATTGTAAAATACATTTCAATCAATGTTAATGTTGTATTGATCCCGTTTGAGGCGTTACCACAAACACATGGTGTGCTTCATAACACATGACTGCTACAATTGACATACATGTGAAATAATACAAACTTGTGAGAAAATTAATGTAAATCAAACAAATGGAGAATCAAAACAGGATAGATTGCACCTTTCATCAAAACAATCGGCCATTACTCATGCGATTTTTGATTTGTTTATGGGGCACTATGCTCCGACCAATCGTCCTAATCTTCACCAATCGATTGAAATCTTCGTTTAATTGAATGAGGGCAAGAAGAATGAAAGACTTGATTAAAGCAATTGGGATTTGGGAACTCCTGATCGGTTTTTGCAATTGAAGCGATTGGATGTGTGTGGGTCGTGAATGGCCGATTATTTTGAATGAAAAGGGAAGGGATGGATACAGGAAGCATGAGGGCATATTTGGAACAAATTAGGATAAAAAAGTTTAAGATAAATTAATCATTTTTCTAATGACAATCAAGGGCTATAATTATTTTGACTAAGCCAATGAAAGGTGTAGATTAGTTTTTGAGGAGTGATTTAGAAGAAGATTAACTAATTAACTTCTCCTTTATTAGATAAGAGAGATTAATAATAAATACGTATTTTGCAAGTTGGAAATCTTTCCAAAAAATACTAACAATGCAATATTGATACGGTAGCTTGTGATTAATTAAAGAAAACACCAATCAACTTGCAATATATTCTTGGGTTAATTGTTTCGTTATGTATTAAACTTTATATTTTTATTGTATGCGATATACTTTCGTTCAACTATATGTATTGAACTTGTAAATATCGTCTGTTGTATGTAAATTTTCCTTTCAGGTAAGGTCAAAAAAGGAAACTTTTTTATCTTGGCTTTTCCGAAAAAGGTTTGCATGCAATAGATGATATTTACAAGTTCAATACATACAATATATAAAAGTTTTCAAAGTTCGACTCATACAATAGTAAAAAGTGTAAAGTTTAATACACAAGGAAACAATAAACCCTATATTCTTTCATTGGATGCTTTACATCTTAACCATTTTCAGTTTAGTAATAATTTACTTATTTCTTTGATCGAAACATGATCAACTTTTTAGTATTTCATATAGTAGACTTTTGATTTCAAAATGAAATAGTCAAGTTGTTGTTAAAGCATCCTTATCTCCAGCTCATTGTTTTCGCAGTTAATTATTTGTTAATTAACATTTTCATAACTCATATGCTCACTTCAGCTTGCTCCCTGCATCTGGTTCAATGTGAAAACCTCTATTATCGGATCTTAATTAAGTTTACAATATTAAAAAAATCAGCATTCAAGACACTGCACATGCGTTGAGCTTCAAAGCATGTATTTCGGCTACAAAGCTGGCACAGCTAAATTATTAAAATGACGATGAGGTAATAATAGAATAATTAATAAATCGAATTATTGGTGTATTAAAATTATTTTAAGCGATAAAACGTACCATGATTAATTAAGGTATATATTCAAATCGTGGAACGTACAATTGTACAAATTGCCAAAATGTCAACTTTAATTATTGGATGTCCTGGATTTTCATTTTCATAAAATGCAGTTCTAAAGTTGTACTAAAAGTATCACGATCCATAATCGTCTCAATGCGCATGAACGTACTAGAAGTATGAGTAATTGCCGAGATGAGACCTTTATCGAGCTACAAAGTGTTTTTCTTATTCTTTATATTGCGGCTTAGTCAACTTTGAAACAACTAGAACCTATATTTCTTTTTGCAATTAACAATCAAGTTATATGTATATGTATATACACACACATATATACACAAACCCACACATTTTGAGACCGTGAACGGTCGATCACCTTGCCCACCCTCGAAGACGGTCCTGGAACGTATGTAATTAGATGTAAATTAAGGTCTATCATGTTTGATTCCGTATACCATAAATTAAAGCACGATGAATTTTTATCATTACATATTGAATAAAGCCTTGCCAGAACAAACGTTGAACCCCTTAGTTCTCAAAACAAAAGCATATTTGAGATTTTAGCAAAACTTTGTAAAGACTTTTTTTTTTACCGAAATTGGACTAATATTTTTAAGCAAATCTATAACACACGTGAAACTAGGTTGAGCTTAGGAGATGATGGTACGTGGTATTTTAACTCTTTGAAATTGGGAACCATATTTTTAGTGGAATAGTTTTATGAAAGAAACATATGTACATTGACAACTTCGTCCATAAATACATCATTAATTACACTCACAAACTTGATCATTAAGCTATTATTATTATAATTGGGATCGGCTAACTTGTGCCCTAAGGGCACATGTTAAGCCTCATTAAATTTACTAAAACATTTCAAATATATCACAAAAAATATTTATTAAACTCACCAATTTCTTATTATACATGTATATCAATCAATACCCCTTATAATTGGTTTAGGTGATTTGGCTTAATGCTTAAAAAAAGAAGATTGAAAATTACTTATTTACCCTTTGTTTAATCATCCTTTTATTTTTAGTAACCTTAAAATTTCAGCATTTCTATTTTAGATTTTTAGGGAGCTGAATAAATGCTATTACATTATAAAACATTTTAATATTTCATCAGTTAGTTTAATTTAAAGATTGGCCGACATTACCTTTTACAATACACTCAAGGTAACTATTGGATCACTTCGAAAACCGCATGGAAACCATAAGATCATTAAATCTTAATCGACAACAATCATTTTTTTTAGGTATCGCTGCTGCATTGCGCGGGTATTATACTAGTTAATTATGATTCATATTAATTATGGAAAATTTTTTCATTAAACGCTCGTTAACTAGTGTCCTAAGGGCACCGGTTAGATTTTCCCATTATAATTATATATATCTATATCTACTTATAAAGCATCTCCATATTCTATATATGTAAATCTTAAGTTTAAGACTCAACACTTCCAAAATTAAAATGTTTGATTTTTACTTTTAACCCCTTCATCTTTCTAATTTCTAAATCTACACACCAAATTATTATTATCAATTCATCATCATAAGTAATACATCATGAAATATATAAACTATACAATAATCATTGAGTAATTACAATAATATTTTATACTCTGCTGCATAGCGCGGGTATTATGCTATAAGAATGAATGCAGCAATTACCTGGTAACAGACACCAACATGATATGACGTAGATGGATTCAAAACTTCACTATCATCATTTCTGATTGGTAAGAGCTCCTGATTCACAACCGATGTATGGGCTTCACAATCACATACTACATGAGATCTCCAACAGTTAATCAATGACAGAAAGACAACATTATTTGTTCACACAATAGACAAAAAGACAACGTTACCTTCAAGTTTACTATCTCCTGGTCCCGTTTTGCAATGGTTACTATAAAGCCCGACTCTTTTTTCTTCGCTTTCTCTAGCTGAAAAGAACAATACAAATATAGAATTAACAATGTCGATCCGAATGTTTTTGATTCTCCATCCTTTCCCCTGCATTGAGAATTATATCAATTCCACATATTGTATACGAAACAATTAGATTACTTGGACAGTAATTGTTTCGGTTCAACCACAGTTTGATTTATTTTGCACAATAAAATGACTCATTTCAAGATGAACCCATCTAACCTGTTAACCACAGTTATTCAGAACTTACATCTCTTGCGACTATTGACTTTTGCCATCCTGAAATGGCATTATATAATTGTCATCAGTGGATAATACACCTTCAAGGCATTATATCAATTGTCTGACAATTAAGAACAATTAATCAATTAAGCTCAACACGTATTGTAAAATACATTTCAATCAATGTTAATGTTGTATTGATCCCGTTTGAGGCGTTATGTGACACCCTTCAACTTAGGTCAACTGTTAACTTAGCTGGAAACCCTAACCACTTGTATTTAGTTTTTATTAGGCTAAATATTTGTAATTACTTGTATATTTTAATACACACTTACGTGATTATGTGTTTATTTGTAATCGCGCGAAACAACCGGACGGAGTCCGCCTAATTATACGACGTTGGTGAAAACATTTCTATTAATAACTTAAATCTATTTTTAGAAGTTATTTATCATATAATATTATTTTGTTTAAATAATACACTAAAACCTAGGCGTTTTGGTTAAAACGTCTCAAACACAGTAAAAACGCGCGAATCAATTTCGGCAACGAAATAAACGTCAATAATACTTTGACAACTCAAAATAAAGTATTTCAACAACACTTCAATGAAAAATTACCCAAAATATATCGTTAATTTAAACAACTTAAAATAACGTTACGCGATTTAACGATTTAGCGGAAATAAAGGGTAAACGAACACAATACGTAACCTAAACTTAAAAGACAAAAATTAAACTGAATTTTTGACCCCTATGGGCCCCATGGTCAGCCACATGCAGCCCTCACATGCCCCCATGTGCAAGAGATTCCCATGCTCACTCATTTGACACAAAACACCAAGTATTCTCTCATTTTACTCAATCCCTTTCACACACTCAACCAAAAACTCTCACTACTCCTCCTCCTCTCCCCATTTTCGAACAAGACCAGCTCCACACACCTTCCCACAGCCACCACCTTCCACCATATCACCACCAAGCAACCACCCACAACCACCACTTCATACTTCACCATTTTTGCTAGGAGATTCAAGAAAACAAGGTTTCAAGACCTCCTCATTTCATTTCAGCCATCAAACATCAAAAACAGCATTGTGAGAATATTTTCTTCCTTTATAATACTCTAATAACATGTATTTAAAGTTTACTCAATGATATATGTCCAATATATTGCACAAAAACTATTTTTCATCTTCAAAAACTCAAGAAAATGCTTCATGCATTTCCTGTCCAGGAAGTTGTGCTCATTTCCACGATTTTTAGAAATATCATCTCTCCATGAAATTGGATGTTTTTATAGCCTAAAATTAAGTTCAATAAGTCATTTTTCAAATTCCACTGGCCTCACCTTTTTATGAGTTCGTTTACTATTTTTATTATTTTTTGAGAAATCACATAGACAATCTGTTATACAAAGTCAGAAACTTTTCTCTCAGTATTTTGACTAGAACTTGAGCTAAACACCTCTAAATGACTTGAAACCAACGCAAAAAGTTTACAAATTTCGTTGTCTACAACTTTTATGTTGGCCACTTTTACTGAATCCGTAAGGTTTTTGCCCAGAAATTTGATCTTCTTGCATGTCACCAAAACTGGGTATAGGAGAGAGAAATAATGATTAAAAATAGTAAAACATTTTAGTTAAATCTATAAAAATCACTAGAGCTAGGTAACACATAGGGGAGCATCTGGAAATTTTGTTGTATTTGATTTTGGAGGTTTGATATTTTTAAAAATTAGAACAAGTGGCTGGAAATTCTGAAAAACTAAGTTTGGGACTGATTTTGTTATAACATAAAAACCGACACTTTCGGGCTTGCTAAAAATAGAAGGAATGAATTTTTGGGACTTTTGAACATATCTAAGGGTTTTGGGGAATTTTCGGGTCAAACCGAGTAGGTTTGACCAAGTCAACAAAAACGGGGTTCGATTTCTCAAAACCGACAAACTTACTATTTTTGGAAAGTGGTAACAAAAATGGGTTTGGGTGACTAAATAAATGACTTTGACCAGCTTTGTCTAGTTTAACCAGGTTTGACCAGGTTTGACCAACTTTGACCAACGTTGACCAGCTTTGACCAACTTTGACCTACGGTTTGAGGTTTTTACGAACTAAATAATTTGTTAGCAACACACGATATATACTAATGAATAATGTATAACGAAACAAACTTAATAATAATGTCTAAATGAATTTTTATTATTACAAACTTTTACCAACGGGTCGTACACGCTTTTGACAAACGAACTTGAACAACTTATTTGGACATACTAGTGGATGAAATAGCTTTAGGTGGACATTAACCCTCCACCTACACAATTGGCTTAAGTGGACATTGACCCCCATTTATACAATCGCTAAAGATGGTCTTATGAGACATCTACTTACATACAACCTTATACGTTTAGGATGTTAGAAGGTTGCACGTTGGATACACTCATTGCTTGCTTATTTGATTATTTGCTAGCTGCTTGGTAAACTAAGGTGAGTTTCATAGCCCCTTTTTACATGTTTGAACTGTTTTGGGGTGAGAATACATGCACTATTTTATGAACTGTTATGTGAACTGTTTTATGAACTGTTTTTAGGAAAACACTTATACGTATTTCATGAGTTACTTTCTATTCCACTAAGGCCAATACAACCATTTAAATCTGCTGATTTACGCTTGCGATATTGCGGTAAAGCAATATAAAACGATATTGCGGTAAAGCAATACAAAACGATATTGCGGTAAAGCAATACAAAACGATATTGCGGTAAATCAATACAAAACGATATTGCGGTAAAGCAATACAAAACGATATTGCGGTAAAGCAATACAAACATTTCGATATTGTGGTAAAGCAATACAAACTATTAAATCTTGTGATTTACAAATACGATATTGGCAATAGTATACAGAACTTGATTTATACAGAAACTCTGTTTTACAGAACTTTATTTTACATAACCTTATTTTACGACAAGAAAATCATGTGTTTATATTATTACTTTACAGATTAAACCTATGAACTCACCAACATTATGTTGACCCAATTTAGCATGTATTCTCAGGTTCACAGATGCAGTAGGACTACCCACAGGAAACAACGTACTTTAGGTCGTTCGATGTAACTTTATGTGATGATACTTGATTTGGTCGGCGCCCCCGTAACACCTCGATCCTACTTCCGCTGCCACGTGTTTTGGGGGTGCGACACGTTACCACAAACACATGGTGTGCTTCATAACACATGACTGCTACAATTGACATACACGTGAAATAATACAAACTTGTGAGAAAATTAATGTAAATCAAACAAATGGAGAATCAAAACAGGATAGATTGCACCTTTCATCAAAACAATCGACCATTACTCATGCGATTTTTGATTTGTTTATGGGGCACTATGCTCCGACCAATCGTCCTAATCTTCACCAATCGATTGAAATCTTCGTTTAATTGAATGAGGGCAAGAAGAATGAAAGACTCGATTAAAGCAATTGGGATTTGGGAACTCTTGATCGGTTTTTGCAATTGAAGCGATTGGATGTGTGTGGGTTGTGAATGGCCGATTATTTTGAATGAAAAGGGAAGGGATGGATACAGGAAGCATGAGGGCATATTTGGAACAAATTAGGATAAAAAAGTTTAAGATAAATTAATCATTTTTCTAATGACAATCAAGGGCTATAATTATTTTGACTAAGCCAATGAAAGGTGTAGATTAGTTTTTGAGGAGTGATTTAGAAGAAGATTAACTAATTAACTTCTCCTTTATTAGATAAGAGAGATTAATAATAAATACGTATTTTGCAAGTTGGAAATCTTTCCAAAAAATACTAACAATGCAATATTGATACGGTAGCTTGTGATTAATTAAAGAAAACACCAATCAACTTGCAATATATTCTTGGGTTAATTGTTTCGTTATGTATTAAACTTTATATTTTTATTGTATGCGATATACTTTCGTTCAACTATATGTATTGAACTTGTAAATATCGTCTGTTGTATGTAAATTTTCCTTTCAGGTAAGGTCAAAAAAGGAAACTTTTTTATCTTGGCTTTTCCGAAAAAGGTTTGCATACAATAGATGATATTTACAAGTTCAATACATACAATATATAAAAGTTTTCAAAGTTCGACTCATACAATAGTAAAAAGTGTAAAGTTTAATACACAAGGAAACATTAACCCTATATTCTTTCATTGGATGCTTTACATCTTAACCATTTTCAGTTTAGTAATAATTTACTTATTTCTTTGATCGAAACATGATCAACTTTTTAGTATTTCATATAGTAGACTTTTGATTTCAAAATGAAATAGTCAAGTTGTTGTTAAAGCATCCTTATCTCCAGCTCATTGTTTTCGCAGTTAATTATTTGTTAATTAACATTTTCATAACTCATATGCTCACTTCAGCTTGCTCCCTGCATCTGGTTCAATGTGAAAACCTCTATTATCGGATCTTAATTAAGTTTACAATATTAAAAAAATCAGCATTCAAGACACTGCACATGCGTTGAGCTTCAAAGCATGTATTTCGGCTACAAAGCTGGCACAGCTAAATTATTAAAATGACGATGAGGTAATAATAGAATAATTAATAAATCGAATTATTGGTGTATTAAAATTATTTTAAGCGATAAAACGTACCATGATTAATTAAGGTATATATTCAAATCGTGGAACGTACAATTGTACAAATTGCCAAAATGTCAACTTTAATTATTGGATGTCCTGGATTTTCATTTTCATAAAATGCAGTTCTAAAGTTGTACTAAAAGTATCACGATCCATAATCGTCTCAATGCGCATGAACGTACTAGAAGTATGAGTAATTGCCGAGATGAGACCTTTATCGAGCTACAAAGTGTTTTTCTTATTCTTTATATTGCGGCTTAGTCAACTTTGAAACAACTAGAACCTATATTTCTTTTTGCAATTAACAATCAAGTTATATGTATATGTATATACACACACATATATACACAAACCCACACATTTTGAGACCGTGAACGGTCGATCACCTTGCCCACCCTCGAAGACGGTCCTGGAACGTATGTAATTAGATGTAAATTAAGGTCTATCATGTTTGATTCCGTATACCATAAATTAAAGCACGATGAATTTTTATCATTACATATTGAATAAAGCCTTGCCAGAACAAACGTTGAACCCCTTAGTTCTCAAAACAAAAGCATATTTGAGATTTTAGCAAAACTTTGTAAAGACTTTTTTTTTTACCGAAATTGGACTAATATTTTTAAGCAAATCTATAACACACGTGAAACTAGGTTGAGCTTAGGAGATGATGGTACGTGGTATTTTAACTCTTTGAAATTGGGAACCATATTTTTAGTGGAATAGTTTTATGAAAGAAACATATGTACATTGACAACTTCGTCCATAAATACATCATTAATTACACTCACAAACTTGATCATTAAGCTATTATTATTATAATTGGGATCGGCTAACTTGTGCCCTAAGGGCACATGTTAAGCCTCATTAAATTTACTAAAACATTTCAAATATATCACAAAAAATATTTATTAAACTCACCAATTTCTTATTATACATGTATATCAATCAATACCCCTTATAATTGGTTTAGGTGATTTGGCTTAATGCTTAAAAAAAGAAGATTGAAAATTACTTATTTACCCTTTGTTTAATCATACTTTTATTTTTAGTAACCTTAAAATTTCAGCATTTCTATTTTAGATTTTTAGGGAGTTGAATAAATGCTATTACATTATAAAACATTTTAATATTTAATCTGTTAGTTTAATTTAAAGATTGGCCGACATTACCTTTTACAATACACTCAAGGTAACTATTGGATCACTTCGAAAACCGCATGGAAACCATAAGATCATTAAATCTTAATCGACAACAATCATTTTTTTTAGGTATCGCTGCTGCATTGCGCGGGTATTATACTAGTTAATTATGATTCATATTAATTATGAAAAAATTTTTCATTAAACGCTCGTTAACTAGTGTCCTAAGGGCACCGGTTAGATTTTCCCATTATAATTATATATATCTATATCTACTTATAAAGCATCTCCATATTCTATATATGTAAATCTTAAGTTTAAGACTCAACACTTCCAAAATTAAAATGTTTGATTTTTACTTTTAACCCCTTCATCTTTCTAATTTCTAAATCTACACACCAAATTGTTATTATCAATTCATCATCATAAGTAATACATCATGAAATATATAAACTATACAATAATCATTGAGTAATTACAATAATATTTTATACTCTGCTGCATAGCGCGGGTATTATGCTATAAGAATGAATGCAGCAATTACCTGGTAACAGACACCAACATGATATGACGTAGATGGATTCAAAACTTCACTATCATCATTTCTGATTGGTAAGAGCTCCTGATTCACAACCGATGTATGGGCTTCACAATCACATACTACATGAGATCTCCAACAGTTAATCAATGACAGAAAGACAACATTATTTGTTCACACAATAGACAAAAAGACAACGTTACCTTCAAGTTTGCTATCTCCTGGTCCCGTTTTGCAATGGTTACTATAAAGCCCGACTCTTTTTTCTTCGCTTTCTCTAGCTGAAAAGAACAATACAAATATAGAATTAACAATGTCGATCCGAATGTTTTTGATTCTCCATCCTTTCCCCTGCATTGAGAATTATATCAATTCCACATATTGTATACGAAACAATTAGATTACTTGGACAGTAATTGTTTCGGTTCAACCACAGTTTCATTTATTTTGCACAATAAAATGACTCATTTCAAGATGAACCCATCTAACCTGTTAACCACAGTTATTCAGAACTTACATCTCTTGCGACTATTGACTTTTGCCATCCTGAAATGGCATTATATAATTGTCATCAGTGGATAATACACCTTCAAGGCATTATATCAATTGTCTGACAATTAAGAACAATTAATCAATTAAGCTCAACACGTATTGTAAAATACATTTCAATCAATGTTAACGTTGTATTGATCCCGTTTGAGGCGTTATGTGACACCCTTCAACTTAGGTCAACTGTTAACTTAGCTGGAAACCCTAACCACTTGTATTTAGTTTTTATTAGGCTAAATATTTGTAATTACTTGTATATTTTAATACACACTTACGTGATTATGTGTTTATTTGTAATCGCGCGAAACAACCGGACGGAGTCCGCCTAATTATACGACGTTGGTGAAAACATTTCTATAAATAACTTAAATCTATTTTTAGAAGTTATTTATCATATAATATTATTTTGTTTAAATAATACACTAAAAACCTAGGCGTTTTGGTTAAAACGTCTCAAACACAGTAAAAACGCGCGAATCAATTTCGGCAACGAAATAAACGTCAATAATACTTTGACAACTCAAAATAAAGTATTTCAACAACACTTCAATGAAATATTACCCAAAATATATCGTTAATTTAAACAACTTAAAATAACGTTACGCGATTTAACGATTTAGCGGAAATAAAGGGTAAACGAACACAATACGTAACCTAAACTTAAAAGACAAAAATTAAACTGAATTTTTGACCCCTATGGGCCCCATGGTCAGCCACATGCAGCCCTCACATGCCCCCATGTGCAAGAGATTCCCATGCTCACTCATTTGACACAAAACACCAAGTATTCTCTCATTTTACTCAATCCCTTTCACACACTCAACCAAAAACTCTCACTACTCCTCCTCCTCTCCCCATTTTCGAACAAGACCAGCTCCACACACCTTCCCACAGCCACCACCTTCCACCATATCACCACCAAGCAACCACCCACAACCACCACTTCATACTTCACCATTTTTGCTAGGAGATTCAAGAAAACAAGGTTTCAAGACCTCCTCATTTCATTTCAGCCATCAAACATCAAAAACAGCATTGTGAGAATATTTTCTTCCTTTATAATACTCTAATAACATGTATTTAAAGTTTACTCAATGATATATGTCCAATATATTGCACAAAAACTATTTTTCATCTTCAAAAACTCAAGAAAATGCTTCATGCATTTCCTGTCCAGGAAGTTGTGCTCATTTCCACAATTTTTAGAAATATCATCTCTCCATGAAATTGGATGTTTTTATAGCCTAAAATTAAGTTCAATAAGTCATTTTTCAAATTCCACTGGCCTCACCTTTTTATGAGTTCGTTTACTATTTTTATTATTTTTTGAGAAATCACATAGACAATCTGTTATACAAAGTCAGAAACTTTTCTCTCAGTATTTTGACTAGAACTTGAGCTAAACACCTCTAAATGACTTGAAACCAACGCAAAAAGTTTACAAATTTCGTTGTCTACAACTTTTATGTTGGCCACTTTTACTGAATCCGTAAGGTTTTTGCCCAGAAATTTGATCTTCTTGCATGTCACCAAAACTGGGTATAGGAGATAGAAATAATGATTAAAAATAGTAAAACATTTTAGTTAAATCTATAAAAATCACTAGAGCTAGGTAACACATAGGGGAGCATCTGGAAATTTTGTTGTATTTGATTTTGGAGGTTTGATATTTTTAAAAATTAGAACAAGTGGCTGGAAATTCTGAAAAACTAAGTTTGGGACTGATTTTGTTATAACATAAAAACCGACACTTTCGGGCTTGCTAAAAATAGAAGGAATGAATTTTTGGGACTTTTGAACATATCTAAGGGTTTTGGGGAATTTTCGGGTCAAACCGAGTAGGTTTGACCAAGTCAACAAAAACGGGGTTCGATTTCTCAAAACCGACAAACTTATTATTTTTGGAAAGTGGTAACAAAAATGGGTTTGGGTGACTAAATAAATGACTTTGACCAGCTTTGTCTAGTTTAACCAGGTTTGACCAACTTTGACCAACGTTGACAAGCTTTGACCAACGAGTTGACCAACTTTGACCTACGGTTTGAGGTTTTTACGAACTAAATAATTTGTTAGCAACACACGATATATACTAATGAATAATGTATAACGAAACAAGCTTAATAATAATGTCTAAATGAATTTTTATTATTACAAACTTTTACCAACGGGTCGTACACGCTTTTGACAAACGAACTTGAACAACTTATTTGGACATACTAGTGGATGAAATAGCTTTAGGTGGACATTAACCCTCCACCTACACAATTGGCTTAAGTGGACATTGACCCCCATTTATACAATCGCTAAAGATGGTCTTATGAGACATCTACTTACATACAACCTTATACGTTTAGGATGTTAGAAGGTTGCACGTTGGATACACTCATTGCTTGCTTATTTGATTATTTGCTAGCTGCTTGGTAAACTAAGGTGAGTTTCATAGCCCCTTTTTACATGTTTGAACTGTTTTGGGGTGAGAATACATGCACTATTTTATGAACTGTTATGTGAACTGTTTTATGAACTGTTTTTAGGAAAACACTTATACGTATTTCATGAGTTACTTTCTATTCCACTAAGGCCAATACAACCATTTAAATCTGCTGATTTACGCTTGCGATATTGCGGAAAAACAATACAAAACGATATTGCGGTAAAGCAATACAAAACGATATTGCGGTAAAGCAATAAAAAACGATATTGCGGTAAAGCAATACAAAACGATATTGCGGTAAATCAATACAAAACGATATTGCGGTAAAGCAATACAAAACGATATTGCGGTAAAGCAATACAAACATTTCGATATTGTGGTAAAGCAATACAAACTATTAAATCTTGTGATTTACAAATACGATATTGGCAATAGTATACAGAACTTGATTTATACAGAAACTCTGTTTTACAGAACTTTATTTTACAGAACCTTATTTTACGACAAGAAAATCATGTGTTTATATTATTACTTTACAGATTAAACCTATGAACTCACCAACATTATGTTGACCCAATTTAGCATGTATTCTCAGGTTCACAGATGCAGTAGGACTACCCACAGGAAACAACATACTTTAGGTCGTTCAATGTAACTTTATGTGATGATACTTGATTTGGTCGGCGCCCCCGTGACACCTCGATCCTACTTCCGCTGCCACGTGTTTTGGGAGTGCGACACGTTACCACAAACACATGGTGTGCTTCATAACACATGACTGCTACAATTGACATACACGTGAAATAATACAAACTTGTGAGAAAATTAATGTAAATCAAACAAATGGAGAATCAAAACAGGATAGATTGCACCTTTCATCAAAACAATCGGCCATTACTCATGCGATTTTTGATTTGTTTATGGGGCACTATGCTCCGACCAATCGTCATAATCTTCGCCAATCGATTGAAATCTTCGTTTAATTGAATGAGGGCAAGAAGAATGAAAGACTCGATTAAAGCAATTGGGATTTGGTAACTCCTGATCGGTTTTTGCAATTGAAGCGATTGGATGTGTGTGGGTTGTGAATGGCCGATTATTTTGAATGAAAAGGGAAGGGATGGATACAGGAAGCATGAGGGCATATTTGGAACAAATTAGGATAAAAAAGTTTAAGATAAATTAATCATTTTTCTAATGACAATCAAGGGCTATAATTATTTTGACTAAGCCAATGAAAGGTGTAGATTAGTTTTTGAGGAGTGATTTAGAAGAAGATTAACTAATTAACTTCTCCTTTATTAGATAAGAGAGATTAATAATAAATACGTATTTTGCAAGTTGGAAATCTTTCCAAAAAATACTAACAATGCAATATTGATACGGTAGCTTGTGATTAATTAAAGAAAACACCAATCAACTTGCAATATATTCTTGGGTTAATTGTTTCGTTATGTATTAAACTTTATATTTTTATTGTATGCGATATACTTTCGTTCAACTATATGTATTGAACTTGTAAATATCGTCTGTTGTATGTAAATTTTCCTTTCAGGTAAGGTCAAAAAAGGAAACTTTTTTATCTTGGCTTTTCCGAAAAAGGTTTGCATACAATAGATGATATTTACAAGTTCAATACATACAATATATAAAAGTTTTCAAAGTTCGACTCATACAATAGTAAAAAGTGTAAAGTTTAATACACAAGGAAACAATAAACACTATATTCTTTCATTGGATGCTTTACATCTTAACCATTTTCAGTTTAGTAATAATTTACTTATTTCTTTGATCGAAACATGATCAACTTTTTAGTATTTCATATAGTAGACTTTTGATTTCAAAATGAAATAGTCAAGTTGTTGTTAAAGCATCCTTATCTCCAGCTCATTGTTTTCGCAGTTAATTATTTGTTAATTAACATTTTCATAACTCATATGCTCACTTCAGCTTGCTCCCTGCATCTGGTTCAATGTGAAAACCTCTATTATCGGATCTTAATTAAGTTTACAATATTAAAAAAATCAGCATTCAAGACACTGCACATGCGTTGAGCTTCAAAGCATGTATTTCGGCTACAAAGCTGGCACAGCTAAATTATTAAAATGACGATGAGGTAATAATAGAATAATTAATAAATCGAATTATTGGTGTATTAAAATTATTTTAAGCGATAAAACGTACCATGATTAATTAAGGTATATATTCAAATCGTGGAACGTACAATTGTACAAATTGCCAAAATGTCAACTTTAATTATTGGATGTCCTGGATTTTCATTTTCATAAAATGCAGTTCTAAAGTTGTACTAAAAGTATCACGATCCATCATCGTCTCAATGCGCATGAACGTACTAGAAGTATGAGTAATTGCCGAGATGAGACCTTTATCGAGCTACAAAGTGTTTTTCTTATTCTTTATATTGCGGCTTAGTCAACTTTGAAACAACTAGAACCTATATTTCTTTTTGCAATTAACAATCAAGTTATATGTATATGTATATACACACACATATATACACAAACCCACACATTTTGAGGCCGTGAATGGTCGATCACCTTGCCCACCCTCGAAGACGGTCCTGGAACGTATGTAATTAGATGTAAATTAAGGTCTATCATGTTTGATTCCGTATACCATAAATTAAAGCACGATGAATTTTTATCATTACATATTGAATAAAGCCTTGCCAGAACAAACGTTGAACCCCTTAGTTCTCAAAACAAAAGCATATTTGAGATTTTAGCAAAACTTTGTAAAGACTTTTTTTTTTACCGAAATTGGACTAATATTTTTAAGCAAATCTATAACACACGTGAAACTAGGTTGAGCTTAGGAGATGATGGTACGTGGTATTTTAACTCTTTGAAATTGGGAACCATATTTTTAGTGGAATAGTTTTATGAAAGAAACATATGTACATTGACAACTTCGTCCATAAATACATCATTAATTACACTCACAAACTTGATCATTAAGCTATTATTATTATAATTGGGATCGGCTAACTTGTGCCCTAAGGGCACATGTTAAGCCTCATTAAATTTACTAAAACATTTCAAATATATCACAAAAAATATTTATTAAACTCACTAATTTCTTATTATACATGTATATCAATCATCAATACCCCTTATAATTGGTTTAGGTGATTTGGCTTAATGCATAAAAAAAGAAGATTGGAAATTACTTATTTACCTTTTGTTTAATCATCCTTTTATTTTTAGTAACCTTAAAATTTCAGCATTTCTATTTTAGATTTTTAGGGAGTTGAATAAATGCTATTACATTATAAAACATTTTAATATTTCATCTGTTAGTTGAATTTAAAGATTGGCCGACATTACCTTTTACAATACACTCAAGGTAACTATTGGATCACATCGAAAACCGCATGGAAGCCATAAGATCGTTAAATCTTAATCGACAACAATCATTTTTTTTAGGTATCGCCGCTGCATTGCGCGGGTATTATACTAGTTAATTATGATTCATATTAATTATGGTTGATAACGATCTAGTTTCTGGTTTAATTGATTATATTATTATTAGTTTAATGACCAAGTTGTAAGATTGATAAAGTGTATACATGTGTTAATGTGTTCATATTGCGTACATCATAATAATTCATTCAACTAGCAATCTTCCTTTCTCAAGTTCTCATTCATTGTATTGTAAAACTGACATAAAATGTCTACCCCCCAAAAAATCTCCTTTGAAAAGATACAATCAATCACCAACAACTTTTCAACAGAAATTGGAGAGGAATTTCTGGGAAAAATTTATGAAGGGCGACTCCCACTCTCGGAGTCCGAAAAGGATAACGATGTTGCAGTACGTAGGTTAGATTATAGTCATTACTTGCAAGAGTATGCATTTAAGAAGGAGATTGAAATCCTTTCTAAACTTAAGCATAAAAATATAGTGTCTATGGTTGGATTTTGTTACGAGAATAATGAAATGATCATCGTGACCAAACATGAGGCCCGTGGAAGTCTCAGAAACCATCTAAGTGGCTCGAAACTCACGTGGATGCAAAGATTGCGGATAAGTGTTGGTGTTGCCGGTGCATTGAGTTACCTTCATAGTGATTTGGGACACAAGAGTATCATACATCACAGTGTCAACACCCATTCAATTTTATTAGATGAAAATTGGGAAGCCAAATTATCTGGCTTTGAATATTCTATAACTCCGGCAGGAAAGGATCTAGTCATTACATATGAACAGCCTGGATTTGGGTGCTACAAGGTGGATGTGTTCTCGTTTGGCATCGTACTACTTCAAATCTTGTGTGGAGAGAAATCATTCACTGCAGATGATGGCAGTTTTCAGGCTGCATCAGCTATATATCTGTATGAAAGCAGAAAACTTCATAAGATGGTTGATCCGGATCTATTTAACAAAATGGACCCACAATCATTCAACATCTTTTCCGAAACGGTGTATCTTTGCTTAAAGGAGCAGGGAACACCTCCATTTATGAATCAGGTCTTTAAAAGACTTGAAAGAGCATTGAAACTACAAGAGATACGTGAAAATCCTGTAAGGCTTAAAATTATGGTTTTAATCTTTCAATATTATTTCACCAAGCTTTATATTATTATTACTCACTGTTGAAAACTGATTACAGGAACGCTTACTAGTTCCAGTTAAACGTACATTATCTTCCGACTTGAAATTAATGGTAATTAATCTATTCTCATTTTTAGGGTGATTGTAATAAACGTTAGTATTAATTAATCATTAATTATTCTTATATACATTTAATTGAAAATATATCCATATACATTATTTCTTCCTTCAGTCTTAACCTTACTTGCAATGATACATGCTTCGACTAACACACTCAATTTCTCTTAACATATAATGATGCAGTTGAAGAAAGTGGAACACATGAGGCTTCAACTCGATGATATAGTGTTGGCCACCGACAACTTCGCCTCTATATATTGTATTGCATCTGGTGGATTTTGTACCGTGTACAAAGCAGAACTTGACCACGTTGAAAGAGAGCATTGTTGTGCTAAAGAAGAGGAGACTGTAAATGAACTACCGAAGAGACGCAGCGAAGTTGCTATAAAACGCATCTTCGTTACAGGAGACGAGTCCGGAGAACAAGGCTTTTATTCAGAAATCGAAATGCTTACTACATGTAAGCATTCCAACATACTCAAGCTACTTGGCTTTTGTGATGAAGGTTCATACATGATCCTTATCTATGAGTACGCAAGTAATGGCAGTCTTGCAGATTATATACAAAACAAGAGTAACATTACGAATGATAGTTGGACGCAACGAATGAAAATCTGCCTAGATGCTGCGAATGGATTAAGTTGTCTTCACACTAGTGAGGGGGACCGACAAGAGATTGTTCACCGGGACATAAAGAGCGATAACATTCTTTTGGGAAAGAATTTCGATGCGAAGATTGGTGACTTTGGGCTCTCTAAATTCCTCTCTATTAATAAAGAAAAAAACACTATTACAGGCACAAGAGTATACATGGATCCACAATATGTACGGGATGCTAAGTTGAAAATAGAACTGGATGTTTACAGTTTTGGACTAGTCTTGTTTGAGGTTCTGTGCGGGAAGCTAGCCTATGATCCAGTTTACTCTTCGAAGTATAACAAGGGACTTGCACTACTAGCACAGCAACATGTAGATGATGGAACAGTAAAGGATATATTAGATCTGAAAATAAAAGAAGAAATAACTAAGACCAGGTTTTCTTCAATCAAAGGACCCGCTCAAGATTCTGTAGACGCTTTCTCAAAAATCGCATGTCGCTGTTTACACGAGAGACAAGTCAATCGTCCAACAATGAAAGTTGTTGTCGAGGAACTTGAGAAAGCAATACTCTTACAAGTAAGTCAATGAACTATATTAAGTAATTCTTTTCATATTCTTGAGTACGTATTTTTATTAATATGGAGTAATAAAATAATGAGAATATCGCTAACAAAGGTCAACTAATATCGATCACACCCTCGTAATTTCAATAACTAATTAATCAAAGTGTGTAATACAAACACAGGGAAAACTCGCTATAGATAATACTCTCAACGCTCAATAGAACACCCAGCAATCATCAACACAATGATTCTGAACAGATACCATCAGGAATCATGAAACTCTAATTCTTGATGAAGAAGATGATCATACAATATAAAACTTCAGCCCAGTCACTTTATCGAAATTTCCATAGCCAAATTTCAAATTTCCATAGCCAAATTCAAAATTGCATACTGTACGTTCATTTAGCCAAATATTATCACCAAATTGATCCAGGAAAATATCCAATCTTCCAACCCACTGTTTGGCCCATTTTAGCAGGTTTCATCCCAATCCCCATTATGAAATGTTTGATCCAATAGTTGTTGGTAGCCCAATTGAACACCAGATTGACCCATTTCTTTTCAGCCCATTTCCCATGAAATTCCACGTCAACCAGATGTGCACTTTGATCTCTTTATGTTTTCCATCGTACATTTAAACATTTCACCTTTTTAACAGAAGCTTTCACCATAATACTCAAAACTACACGATTACCTTCAACATCTGCAAACTGATTTAAACCAAAATTAAATGGTTTACTTTTGAAAGTCTAGTTGTCTTTAATCAGAGTACTCTCCATCAGTAAACCTGTTTTTCCAGCACACTGATCAATTCCATACTTTTGATATGGCACTTTAGAGTTAAACTTACTATCAACAAAGGCAATCATCTTCAAGTAACTAAAACCATCCATTCTGAACATGTCATGTTGAATATGATGGGTTGGCACAAAGACAACTTCGCATCCAGGCTTAGTTCGTTTATCATTTGAAAATACACATCTTGGTTATCAAGTTATTATTACTCTTCTATGATATAAAGTCATTACCAGAAATAAACTATATAACATATTACTAACTTCTAGTAGTCAAACACTTGCCCTAATCTAAGTCTACAAATGCATGAAAATTCAAATATGCACATTTAGTAAATATAATACCTTTACCAAGAGCAAGCTTCAAGAGCAATCTCAAAGCAATCTTTAAAGAGTAATGCTATATAGGCCTAATAATATGGACCTAAACATAGACCTACAAATATGATTGGTTGATTTTTTTCACTCTCTCAATTTCATCTAATCATCCACCAATCATATTATTAGGTCTATTTTTAGTCTTAGTACTTTAAGTTCACCAATCATTTTCCATCTTCCAATCTTTATGTCAAGTAAAAGGTGCATACGTGAATTGACTTACGTATTGCACTGGTCACTGGATGAGGCCTAGTTAAAATTAGATACAGAGTATATGATTTTATCTATTAACTTTTAGTATTCTATTATATTTGTCAAAGGTAATTCATTCTCATTTCTATTTACCAATAACATTTCATCTTTATCCACTAAAGTATCTTTTCTTATTGACCGTAATGGAATCTGGACAATTATATTGAAACAAATCAATATAATAAGTGAAACCCTTAATTTGAGACGAATGGAGTTAAGTAAACAGACGTGTCAAAACACGTTTAATATCAATCAAACCCAAATCTCAAAGAAGTTCCCATAGTAATTTCTTTGTGACAAAAATAGCCCTTTCTCAAAATCAGTAACTTCTATTATTATTAGAAAATATTTAAGTCTGCTAATTAAGATATTTTTTATCAAAAACTTCGTGCTTTAAAGATATTTACTATATTGATTATATCCAAAGGGTGAGTTAAGTTGTGGAAAATTTTCTCAATTTTTCATCTCAAGTTTTATGAGAGATGAAATGAGTTTTTGTTTTCTTGAAGAGTACGTAAAAAATATTTAGATAATGTGTTCAAAAGTTGATGTATTTCCATTTTAGAAAATTATGTTAACAAAAGGTTTTTGGGAAATTTTTGAAAAGAAAAAGAAGATGAAGTGGCATAAAGAAATAAGTTGGAAAACTTGGGGTGCGTTTTGTTACAGAAAACTTCATACTTATTCTAAAAAATTTATCTAAGAAAAATGAGTTTTCCATTTTCATGAATTTTTTTTATGAAAATACTCATTTTAAAGACGTTTTCTAATTGGGATAAGTCCCCCGAAATGCAACCAACTTTGACCCAAAAGCTATTGTGTGTAACCAATTAACGTGTAGGTGTAAGAATGCAACCAACCTACTAAAGTGGGGTTTTTGATGTAGTTTACCTATAAAAATCTGATGTCATCCGGTTTTCAATTTTTTTTACATGTAATCTGCCAGGTATATAGACACGTGGATAAAAAAAAAGGCTGAAATTATACTTATTAATCTATCTGGGCAAATCATGATCATCTTCTCAAATCTCAACATCAATATCTGAACTTACCAAAATAAGATGATGATCTCCGATCTTGAACACGATTTGACGCAGCCAACAACATAGAAGTAGCAGGCAATGCTAGGGACAAGTCAAGTGTTTCTACATTCTGCTTCTTATCTCTATTCATTCCATACATTTCATCATTTTCTGCCTCCCTTTTCGACGAATTTTCCAACAATTGTAAAAAATCTCTCTCCACAAATCTATTCTCATCATCCTGATTATGATCCTCATTAACAACTAATTTACCTTTATCTGGTGGATTCTGACCTAATTTTGAATTACCACACAAATAGCACAAAGTCGATTCTTGAGAAATCCCCAATTTTGAGGGTTTCGACTCTGAATTCCTAGAAAACCTTAATTTCAAATTGAAACTGAAACAAAAAAAATGACCTACAAAACCTTTGTATTCGATTTCAGTTACCCTCACGCACACCGCCCTGTAATCGAACACCATTGACAACCTAAATTTGCAGTCGAGGGTTTGAATTTCATCCTGAACGCAAGATTAGAGTTTCGATTTGGTTTTATTTGTATGCTTTGGTACTCGATTAACACTAACCCAAACCGTTGCCGTCGATTAGGGTTTCGATTTGGTTTATCCACATGTTTGGATGATGATAAATTCAACGATGAGAGGTGATGATGATCGATACTGATGATGAAGATAACCAGATGAGGTGATGAATTGATGATGATGAGCAATACTGATGATCGATACTGATGATGATGATAACCAGATGAGGTGATGAATTGATGATGATGATCGATTTTGATGATGATGAGATGATGAATACATATACTCCGTAAGTTGATATTTATTAAAAAAAATTGATGTTACATGGACAATGACTTGGCAAAAAAAGAAAATTAAAAAATGCGTGGATAATGACTTGGCATGCCACGTATCATCCAACATACCAAAAACACACTTCTTAACCGGTTACCTACTGAAAAGGTAAAAAATTACATCAAAAATCCATTTTTGGAAGTTGGTTGCATTCTTACACCTACACGTTAGTTGGTTACACACAATAGCTTTTGGGTCAAAGTTGGTTGCATTTCGATGGACTTATCCCTTTCTAATTTTTCTTTTTTTTTTTTTCTAAAATATCTTTGCTAGAAAAGTGCATGCCCATTTTTTTCTTTAACTAAACACACTCTAACTTTTATCATTATATTATATATATGTTAGTCCTTTACTCGGGATCTATCGGATCGTCACTCAATCAAACGAATATATAACGAATAATCAAGTGAACGAAATCACACGAATCACACGAACACACAAATCTCTATAAGCTTTTCGTATATTGATAGTTTAAACGTTTAGAATATTGCTTACAGATGTCACACACGAACTAGGGTTTCGTTAACCCTCAAACTAAACCCTAACACCTCTATTTATACATTTCAATAACCACCTTGGCGACACTAGCCAGCTGCTAGCGACACTAGACAAGTATCGCCATAGCTGTCGCCCTTTACACTTGGAGTATAATCAGAATGTCAAAACTAACAAAACTAATACAGACTTGATGACCAACTGACTGACAACTAACATGTACTAACAAACTTCCCCGTGTCAGCAGCTTGGTCTTCAAAAATCTTCATTCAATCCAGTTTGCCGGGAACTTACCACCAGCATGTATTCCATTTTCTAAGCAAACCTTAACTACGTTCTAAAACTTGTCGGCCTCTATTTTGAATCTCAAATTAACTGCAATCTTGTTGTTGTGAAGAACTTCAAGATCAGTTTTTGAGAGATTTATCAAACTCATGAGATCATACACACGCAATTCATTAACCTTCAACGTCAATAACTCCCAAGCATCATCCGTTTCAAGCTCAGTCTCAGGAATATATGTAATAATCGCCTCAGCTATTATTTCATCAAATTTCCAATATCGAAATCTCCTGAGGAAGTTCAGTGGCAGTTTCTCCAAAGCAATTTTCGTCAAAGCTTTAGGAGAGCGGTAAACAACCTTAACGAACGGTCTCCTTGATACTGGATCAATTCTGTTCCGATATACATATCTCTTACCCAGATTCGGCTTGAAGAGATTGAACTGCTTGTTGTTCACTTCTTTTCTCAAAATCCTCTGTACTCGATTTCCCAGCTCATTATCCGTATGATTGATAATATTGATCTGAGCAAGATGATGCAATTCGCAGTAGGGAAGAGTACTCAAAACTTTGAAGCTTGTGATAAAATACTGAATCCCATCTCTTTATTTCACCACAATAATCTTGAGATCAGGATCATATTTCCAGCTGAGAATCCAACCCTTGTATCTTCCTTTCTCTTTGTAGAATCTGCATTCTTTTGCAGTCTTTGTTTTTGGAATCGAAGAGGTTGCAGTTCCAGTAGGTCTAGAAGAAGTAGAAGAAGAAGGTATCTGTGTAGCAGTTGACTCAGCAGTTTCAGGTTCATCCTCAGTTGATTTCTCTAATTCCTCGTCATCTTCAATATCAGATATCTCCTCACCCATGTGAACTTCATCACCAGCTGTATAATCATCATTTGCCATTTTCCCGTTCAACCTCAATGTCTGGATTGTCAGATGCAAATTCTTCTTCAGCATTTGATGTACCCTTCTCTTGTTCATTTATCAAACTTTGCAGAAATTCCAGATTGACATTAGAATAATCGATGTTCAGTGGTACTGGTTTCCCTGGAATAGAAGACGCAGGAATATAATCCAAAGAAACATTTTCATTGATAGTCGAATCATTTACATTATCATTTTCAGTTACATTTTCTTCTCGGGAACCCTGGGGGTTGTTTCTAATTCTAACTCCCCCGAAACACCAGTCAGGGTTTCTAGTTCCTGAACCCAATCTTTCAAAGCCACGATCGTCTTGGCATGAGACTGAATCAGTTCCCCTTGATCCAGAAACTGAGCTTGTAGAATAGTAAATTCTTCCATAAGCTGAGAGAAGAAGTCAGGCTGGGGAGCAATAGCAGGGCTTGGCTAAGAAACCGGATGAGAAACAGGGCGAGATGTAGGTTGAGTAGCCAGGCGAGAATGACCAGACGTTGGCTCATTGATGCGAAACGTTGAGCGATTTCAGCTCAAAACTGGAGACTCTTCCTCATAGTATGAATCTGTATCATCTCGAGCTCTTTTCTTTTTCCCTCGATCCGCAGGCACATGAACGCGTCCGTCGCGGATACGTCTTTGAATGCGTCGATAACGATCAGGGTTATGTCGACGAATCGTTTCCATCTGGGATGGATGAGGAACCGCGCCCTCAGAGTCACTCGGTGTCTCACCCCCGTTGGGTGGAGATCGATGAGCATGATCGGAAGATGACGAATCTTGCTGTTCATCCGTAACATGCTCTGCATGCTCAGCATCCTGATTAACCTGAACCTCAATAAATTGATCCTCATCCTGAACAGGAGCTACTGGATCAGTGTAACCGTCATTGGGTGACAGTACGTAGTGTTCATCGACAATGTGTCCAAATAAAGGAACATCCGGTATCGGCGGCTGTCCCTTAGGAACACTAGCAGAATCACTAAAAATACGAAGTAGCATTGGCGTCGGACGAAGATAGTGATCCATATTCTGTGGAATCCCCAGATTCAGGGAGTTGAGAATGAGTTGAACGAACCTTGGCATAAACCACATATCCTCACCCGATTGGATATTGTCGATCATATTGTTGAAGATGTATCCAGAAAAATTATACGGCTTGTTGTAGATTAAAGCCAACATAACCGAAGCCATCAATACCAGCTTTTCTGGGCGAGAGACAGACAATGATAATATGTGCAGTATCTCCAAAGTTTGCTCAGGTGTTGTTTCCTATGCTAACCAATAGGAATTTCCGGATAACCGATACGAACCATGCCCCTAAAGACAAAATCGTTTGCGAACTGCATCGCCATATCAGGCGTATCATCAAATTGAAGAATCTGACGAATCGTATCTTCGGTAACAATGATCTCGTGACCTAAGATAGTGGTCACAATCCTGCAGACACCTTCCATAGTTTGAACAACAGCATTTTCCCAAAATAGTCTGATTTGTTCAAGAAAAACATGTGCGGTTGCCGTAATTGCATGATGAATCCTCGAGCGACGAAGAAATTGAATCATCATATGAAATGGGATTGACTTCTCGTGTGTATCATCTAAGAATGCCACAATATTGTGCCGTGTCTGAGTACGGCCAACGTTGATTGCTAAATCTGCCATTGAAACTAAAACAGACAAACATATACACAAACTACACAAACGATATCGTTATAGAAACAAATCCAATCATACCAATAACATCCTGCAAAAAATGCCAAGTCAAGAATGGCGACACTTAGTTAGTGTCGCCATCGCCATGACAATTAGCGGCACTGGCATAGTGTCGCTATAATTACTTGGCCAAAAACTGAACACAATAGCGGCAGTGATGTAGTGGTGCTAACAATCCCTTAAACAAATTTAACCCAAAAGTGGCGACACTGAGCGAGTGTCGCTATGAGATTAATTCAAAGAATGGTGACACTCGAGTAAGTGACGCTACTTGTAACGGCCGAAACAAGATTGGTTATGGCGACACTAATCGAGTGTCGCCAAGATGAACACGAGCCCAGATCAGTTGAAACCCAGAAAATCAACGAGATTCAAATTTGGGGCTTTTGCAATCTAACCTAACCAAAGTGTGCGGAATACAAGTAGGGTCAATACGCAACGAGTTATAACATCTAAAACTAACATATCAGAGGCTAATTAACCCGATTCCCGTAAACCCTTAAACCCGAATATACATATATAAATTAAATGATAGATACACGGTGAAAAACAATAAAACGTATACCAATCGATGCGGAAATGTGAGTAGATCATGAAACAAGCAATGGATTACACGCAAACGAGGTAGAATCAACGAATCAAACGCTAAAAGGTACGGAATCCGAGTGTCGCTATATTGAGAGCAAGTGTTGCCAAAATCAAGTGAGTGTCGCTATGGTAATTTGAAAGGTGTAAACATGAAGTGCCGCTATGATGAGGTATTTATACCCTAACCCTAAATGGAGACACTACATGGCGACATTCGATAAAACCGATGGCGACATTAGGCTAGTGTCGCCATATGACACTTGGAGAAATTTATAGAAAAATTTCAAACTTTTCAAACCTTGTAAACGTTTTGCGTATGGATCTCGGTGCACGATTTGAGAGAGATATGTGACTTGGATAAGATAAAATAAAATAAAAAAATCTTTTTGTATTTTTTTTTAAGAATCCAAAAAGTAAAATTACTTAAATAAATAAACAAACCAAGCACATTATTTTTGGTGACGGGATTGTTTTGGGTCTGTTTAGGGATCATATTAGGATAACATGTAATTATTAGGAAGTAGTAAGTGTTATCTCGATTATCAGTGAACGAATAACCACCTTCAGTCAACTCACTTACCAGTTGTGAGTATTTTGTAAACAAACCAGTAGCAATTTCATTTGGTAGTAAATCAAACATATCATACTGCTTCTTGATCAATTCAAGCTTACTTTGCTTGTACTTTTCATTTCCTCCGCACCTAGTCTCAATAGCTTTCTAGAGATCATAAGTAATATCATGATGTTTGAATAAACGTAAGACTTCCTGTGGCAAGCACATACAGATTGCAGAATGTGCTTTGCGTTCTAAATCGTAGTCCTTTCGTTCTTATGGTGACGTAATCTTTATAGCTTTAGGCGGTGGAACTCCTCTATAATTACCCTCAGCTGCGGGTCTCTCATAGCGTTCTAAAATAGGAATCCACAAGTCAGGAGCATGAAAGTCCAAGTATTCCTCAAAAAGAGATCTCGAGTAAGCGTAATCACTATATTTGCATGAAACATAGGAGGTTTGCTACTGCTACCAACATCGTTGTTATGTTTTAACATTGCAGTAATATTTTGAATGTTCTCTCTTTCCCGAGCCATTTCAATTCCTGCAAGTTGAACACAAACTAACCAAACAAAATGTCAAAAGTACTTAAGGTGACACTAAGGAAGTGTCACTAAAGGATGGCGACACTAAGGTAAGTGTCGCTATAAGATGGTGACACTAAGGTAAGTGTCGCTAAAGGATGGCGACACTAAGGTAAGTGTCGCTATATAACCTTTGTGAAAAGTAACCAAGTTAAATCAAGTGTCGCCAACAAGTGTCGGAACAAAATCAAGCGACACTAAGTAAGTGTCGCTAAAAGGTACTTGGTCTAATTAGTCAAATAGAATAAGTGTCGCCACAAGCTATCTAGTGTCACTACTGAGTGTTATTGTAACCCTAACGGCACACTAAAGGAAGTGTCGCTAGATCGTGATTGGAAATCCCAAAAACCCTAAATCAAAAAATCCGAAACCCTAACGAATTCCAAAAGCTCCAATCGACTTAAACCTGCAAAAACAAGTTAGTAAACACGTTCTTGAGGTTATTTATCCCAGAAACACGATTGAAACCCTCAAAATCTTCGTGAATAAACCGAAAAATCTTCGTTACACAATCCGAAACCGTCGAATCCCTGATTCACGTCTCTGATACCAATTTGTTAGTCCTTTACTCAGGATCTATCGGATCGCAACTCAATCAAACGAATATATAAGGAATAATCAAGTAAACGAAATCACACGTACACACAAATCTCTATAAGCTTTTTGTATATTGATAGCTTAAACGTTTAGAATATTGCTTACAGATGTCACACACAAACTAGGGTTTCGTCAACCCTCAAACTGAACCCTAACACCTCTATTTATACATTTCGATAACCACCTTGGCGACACTAGCCAGCTGCTAGCGACATTAGACAAGTGTCGCGATAGCGACACTAGCTAAGTGTCACGATAGCGACACTAGCTAAGTGTCGCCCTTTACACTTGGAGTATAATCAGAATGTCAAAACTAACAAAACTAATACAGACTCGATGACCAACTACACAAACAGAATAACAATTATACCAGAACAAGACTTTTTGAACCAAGAATAATCATTTGGACTTTACCTAACGGGTGATGATTCGTACACCACCTTTTAGCATAAGTCAAATTTTTTTTAAAAAAAAATATATAAAAATTGACATGGATTTAACTTGTGGATTAGTTGCCTAAAACTGGTGATTGTATGATGGGATTTTAGATAAGAAATATCTTTCTTAATTATGAATTTATATATATTGAAGTTAGTTGAGTGTCTCATGCTTCACAGGAAAACCGCAAAGAGATATTTCAAGTTCCACTTCAACTCATAAAATCAGCTACTCATGACTTCGGGGATGAGAAATTATTGGATATAGGGGAATATTGGAAAGTTTATGAAGTAGAAATTCACAGTGCAAAGCGACTGGATACCAGGCATCATGAATCAGAAGTTTCATTTCTCAGGGAGCTTAAAATTCTTACGAAGTATAAACATGAGAGCCTAATTGGTCTTGTGGGCTATTGTGATGAAATGGATGAAAGAATCATTCTTTATGATAATTTGTATGATTTCAATCTTGAATGGTATGCGTTAATCCAAGATGCTACGTGGATAAAATATATAGAGGCATGCCTAAATATTGCAAGTGGTTTGGATTTCCTCCATGGAGGTCTCATAACCGAAGAGATAGTGATTCATGGGGATATCAGCAGCTATAATATTTTGTCAGATCACAACATGAAAGTGAAAATTGCGGGTTTTGAGCATTCCGTAATACTTCCAGTAAATCAAGAAACCGTACTTTCCGTCAAAAGTAATGCAGATAGCTACACTGAACCACATTATGCGAGAACAGGTCTGTTAAGCAAAGAATGTGATATATACTCGTTTGGTGTAGTTTTATGTGACATCATGTTTCAAAGGTCAGCAAAGTATTTTCCGGACAACGATCATCTAGGTCGTTTGACGAAAAAAGGAACACTCGATGAAATGCTATTAAAGTGTAAAGCAGATGTAACTAAGTCACAATCATTGACCATACTTCATAGGATCGCTGTTCAATGCTTACAATACAATAGACAAGCACGGCCGACGGCAGGTGAAGTGGTAACCCAACTTAGGGAGGCACTTCAAATCCATGTAAGTTTTCGTTATTTTAAGACTGAATTGAATACTTTATCTTTGAATTGAAGAAAAAAAAGGGGTCTGATTTTTAAACGTAAGTAAGGCTTTCTAAATAGGGTTAAGTGTTAGCGAATGCACTCAACTCGTCCTCAATGTCCATTGTGTGTATCGTACTTACGGGTAGTGTTTTTAATGCACATAACCTGTTGAAAAAGGGTTTCGATGCACTTTACCTACAAGATGCCTATGTGGCACCGGTTGCATTTTTTTTGGGTGAATCATCGACACGTTAGATGCCAAATCATCTGCCACATCACCGATCACCACTAACCCCAAACACCACCACCACCACAGTTTCTTCATATAACCACCACCACCACCACCATTGTTCTTTCATATAACCACCAACATCACCAACTTATTTAACACAATTATGCATACATACAATTATATCCAAAATCTTAAACGAAAAAATACAACTCTCTGCTTTCTCTCTCGAAGAAAATTTTGTTGTCTGCTCTGTTATTACAATACCAACACTCTTTTCAAATTCAAATTAACTTACAAACCAAATCCCTTAAGTTTAATTTGTAAAATTTTGACCATATGGTCCTTTTGTTTATTTCTAATTCAAAGAAAATCATTTAACGGTCAATGCTACTCTTAATCAATTTGGTTTGGGTGTTGATATGGGTCAAAATAGACTTCATCCTAATCAGTTAGATTAGTGTACACATGCCCGTATGTGAGTGCTAGGAACAAGTGTAAATAGTTAGTTAGTTAGGCGCATTTTTAGTGAGTGACACACATATCTGTATTAGTATAAATAGGAGTCCATGTACAGTAGTTGTATTTTTAATCATTTTACATAATTGAATTTCAATTTGAGAGTTGCTCTCTATTCTTGAATTACCAAAGAGCTGTTCTCTTTGTGAATTAAGATCAACAAGCTGTTCTTGTGAGATCTAGTATCAAATCAGTATTGAACCCTTATCGATTGTTAGTTTGTTACATATCCCAAACTTCTCTGTTTAGCGGCCTTAAACGAATTACGTTTTCCGGTGAACTTGTAGAATTCAACGGAAACCACCGAATCGACGCCATCTCCGTACACGCAGATCTGAGGTCAGATCTGAAAAATGATTCTGGCGATTTTGCAAGTTGGCGGCGGCAACAGTGGTTCACAATATCGGTTTACATGGTGTATAACTTGCTCATCGCCGGAATTCCCGAAATACCTCTTCGCCGGAAAACAAACAGATGGTATCCACAAGATTTCACAACGGTGGATCATAATCTCATTCTCTGTTTACAAGGATATTTTGATCCAATTTTTGTGAACGGTTTCGTATAACTGAGCATTCAGATCCGACAACATTTGTTGGATTTCTTTCACCAAGTGACAGTTTCTTCCTCCATCGTTTCTTGTGGACTTGAATGTTTGATTAATTAAATGAGTTATCAAAATTTAGGATTTGAATTTGTAGAATTAGGTTTGGTTAAAGTTTGTGGAATATTTTTGGGTTTGTAATTTTGTGTAAAGAGAGATGATTTCATGTGATGAATCCGTTTGAGTTTGTGATTACGTGAAAGGAGAGAAAAAAAAAATACTCATTTTCACTATCTTTTTAAAAATTAAATATCTCACAAATGACAATTCAAAAAATTATGAAATTTGCAACATAAAATTCAGCATTTTATCCTTTTAGATTCAAGATCTAATAAGTTATAATTTCGACAACTTTTTATTTTCAATTTTTGACGTGTTTACAAATTAGTAACACATGTGGGTTGTGTTTAGCGTTTAAGATTTGAGGTTTAAGGGTTAGGGTTTTGGGTTTAGGGTTTGGGGTTTCTCGAGAAACCCTAAACCCAAAACCCTAACCCTTAAACCTCAAACTTTGAACCCTAAACACTTTACAAAACTTTACACCATAAACCCTACTAAACCCTAAATCTAAACTCTACTAAAACCCTAAACTCTCTTTACCCAAAAAAGACCTAAACCTTAAGTACTAAGCACTACTAAACCCTAACTATAGCCGCAAATCAAATGTACAATCACTCACTAACACATGTGTTACTAATTTGCAAAACCCACCAAAAAACGAAAAAAAATTCGTCAATGCCTTGAGGGACGTCAAATCGAAGAGGAGAAAATGCTAAATTTTATGGTGAAATTTTCATGATTTTTTGACTTGCAGTTTGTGAGATATTTAAGTTTCAAAAATGTGGGGAAATTAAATGTGTATTTGATGAAAATGAATAGTTGAGATTGATTCCCCTATTATCACTCAAAATTGTTGTAGTTATTTGCACTCAACTCAAAATTACACATAGAGGTAGAAAAAATTAGGTTATTACATAGTTATTATTAATAAATTAAAAATAATAAATTATTCTAAAATTAATACATTTAAAATTAAATGAAGATTTAAACAAAAGTTCATGTGAATCAAAAATATAAACCTTCACTTCTTTGTAATTTTGTGTGAAACTAAAATGACATACAGGTTCACATTTAAATTTCTGTATATATTTTTTTTCTAAACACGGCTCAATCCAAATATTCAAAATTAAATATCATACAAAAGATATTAATTTTTTAAAAAAATTTACAGATTTCAAATTAACATCGGTTTAGTTTTAGTTAGAGATATAAAATACATTCTAATAAAATAATTTATTTCTTGTGTCTTAAATAAGGTTGTTCACGGTTCGGTTAGATTTGGTTTTTGGCAAAAATTGAATCGAATAGAATATTTCGGTCTTTTAAAAATCAAAACCGTTCGGTTTTGGATTTTTTACAATTAAGTTTTTCAATTTTTCGGTTTCAAATCGGTTATTTTCGGTTATTACTCGAATTCTAAACTTTGATCAACATATAACCTGAATAGCAATTTTAATTTTTCTATTTCCGTTGTGTAGTTAATATGAACTATTTTAGCATGTTTATAGCTTAATTATAACAATGTAGTTAAGAATAAAGTTTTATTTTTAATTAAGTAAGAACTATAGATTATACTATAGCATATTGACGGAGTATTTAAAAAATGCTAATGTACTAACTACATATAATCTATTACATAATGTATATACATATCTTAAATACTACGTACAAAGTAAGAGTCACTTGATGATATCATTAAAAACTCAATTGACCAATAAAATAGTTTAATTTTGTTAAATTGACTAAAATAATGAATTTAATGACATCATAAATCATAATTTAATTTGATAACATCATAAATAATCAATTAAATTAAATTTAAATAACTATCTTAAATATTAAATTAAAATTATACTCATCGTACAATACCAATTTATTTATTTACTACGTAAAACAAATTTTTCGTTTATATTTTGTGTAAAACTTATTAAATTCATATCCACAATTAAAAGTTTAATGAATTAAACGAAAACAATTTTTTTAATTGGTATGTTAATAATGCTCCTAATATAATTGATTTGCAATCATAATTTTTGTAGACACTCAATGACTTTAACATGAAGTTTCATATGTAAAAATAACTATAACATGAAGTTCCTAATATTTTTAATTAGTTTAGGACCCACGAAATTTGCGGAATCATCCATGAAAAATATTTAAATACCCGTATCAATAGTTATATAATTGTTATTATTATTTTCAGTTTTATATACTATATATACATAAAAATATATATATAATAAGATAATGTACACATCATGATTATATTTGGATTCTCATGATTATTACATTTTAATTTTATAGGATATGAGAAAATGAAATTGTTAGTTATTTTTAACGTACCAAAACTTTGAATTAGTTAATGAAAAGTTAAATTGTTACGTTTAAGATTTGAAATCTTGAATATACTATAGGTTATGGTATTTTGGTATTGTTTTTTTTTTTCGTGTTTCATATTTGCATATTATTTTCAATAACTATTATTATTTTGTTCGGCCAAATTACATACATTGGGAAAACCGAAATCTACGAATAAATATGAAAACTCGATGGGAAATACTAATTGAATAACCAACGGGTATTAGATCAGGTATCAGTATGAATATTTTTAACGGATATGTATATAAATACACTAAAACTCACCGGAACCCGACCAGTTGGCATCCATAATCCAAGCATTGTAAATTATAAATTGATAAAGAATTCAAAAAAGACGGTGGTATGGGTACAAATACATTAAAACCCATTGGAACCCGACCCGTTGGCATCAGTGATCCAAAAATCGTAAATTAAAAATTGATAAAAAGATTCAAAATAGGATGTCGTATAAGAATTTAAATCACTGAGCGATGGAATTAAGTTATGAATTTTTTGAAATTGAAAATAACCCATTGGGGTTTTTTCAGAAAAAATAAAATAAATAAGATTGTAGGAAGATTTTGAATTATGGAAGAAATAATAAATTAGTGATTAAATTAAAATTTTCATGAAGTATTTGGAAGATTATCTACAATAAAAGGAAAAACAAGGGATTTATATTGTAAATATTGAAGGGTGTATATTGTAAATATAAAAGGGTATATTAGTCTTTTAATCACATAAAAATGGGATTAATGATGTCATTAAATAAATTAAGGGTTAGATCTTAATTGTTGATCTCCATCTAATGATCTTTATTTTTTCAAGATTTTTCTTTTAATATATAAGATAGATAGATTGGTATAATTAAGTTATTAATGTTCTTTATATAATTGATTTGCAATCATAATTTTTGTAGACACTCAATGACTTTAACATGAAACTCAATCCCATAAGGTAAAGTTTCAATGAGAACACTTTAAAAATAATAACGATTCAGACACCTTATAAATGCACAATTAGCAAACAAATTCATTAGATTATCATTTTTTTTTTTTTTTTTTTGTGCATTTTTAATAAGTGTACATTTATTTTTCTTTGCATATTTGAGATGTACTAATGTTAATCTACTATTTTATCAAGAGTAATTGTCATTTGAAACGTTCTTAACCGTTCTTATTTTAAGGTGATCTCATTTGATCCAAATTTAATTTGGTGTTTACCTAAATTATATTTGCAATGTGTCATAATTTGACTATATACCATAGCTCCTAATTCTATAAAGCTTAATCCCTCTATTCAATGCAAAATCATTTTTTATTTTTATTATTCAACAAAGTTTGAAGAACATGCAAATTTATAAACCCAAAATAAGAACATATAGATGAAGTTTTCTAATGAATATAAATTTATTATTATTATTTAGTTTTCTTTATGATTTGATGATTCACTACAACAAATATATTATTTATCCACAATATTTTTGGTACTTATTAAAAATGTGCGAAATTATGTAAACTTATTAACACTTATAATTGTATAAAAAAGTGTGACATTAACAAATGTGAAAATCACCACAATCTTCACATATATAAATGTAAGAAAAAATAGTTTTCTTTTGAAAGTGTGAAGAAATTACAACTTGTCAACACTTAATAGTGTAGAATAAATACAACTTATCAACACTTAAAAGTGTTACAAAAGTTCATAACACTGCACCCAATTTATTCACACTTCCTTTTGCGTGGGAAAATCATTTATTACAAATTTTTTCCACACTTTTAAATGTTGAAAAATTATAAATTCTCCACACTTACAAGTGTAAGCTTTTCTTTTTTTACATATAAGTGTGGAGAATCTTATCATTTTTTGAAATGGCGGAGAAAAAAAAGGTGATAAAATGACAATTTTCTTTAGTGATTTCATTTGGTTATATAAAAAATAATAAAATTAAAGTTTGATTGACTCCAGGTTGATGCAGCAAGGTTTAAAAGCCATAACCAATTCAAATTTTCACTCGATGAAATAAAATCTGCCACGGATAAGTTCCGTGATGAGAGGTGCATTGGAGGAGGAAGAAGTGGGAAGGTATACACAGGACAACTTCCACATGCGAATGGACCGAAAAACATTGTTGCAAAGCGGTTTGCTACAGGTTTGGGTCAAGAAAATGATGTATTTGATCGAGAGTTTCATATTCTTGCAATGCTTAAACACAAGAATATCATCAAATTAGAAGGTTATTGTGAAGAATTGGATGAAAAGATTTTAGTTTATGAGTACGCGTCTAAAGGAAGTCTCGATCAATGGTTGAACAAAGACGATCTTACATGGGTGAAACGTCTTGCGATATGCATTGATATTGCAAGCGGGTTAAAGTTTATTCATGAAGGTTTCTCAAACAATGAATATGTGATACATAAGAGCATTAAAAGTAGTAACATTCGACTAAATGGTGACGGGAAAGCCAAAATTTATGACTTTGAGTTTCATGAGATACACGACAAGGATAGTAAAACCACTAACTGGAGAGCAAAACACGATGATATATACCCATTTGGTGGGGTTTTATTGGAGATTTTGTGCGGGAGACTTGTGTATTCAGACGATGATGACCTACGCTTAATAGCTAAACAGTGCTTTGGAGAAGGTAAACTGGATGAGATGGTGTTTGAGGGTATAAAAGGAACAGTTGGGCCAAAATCATATGATACGTTTTCAAAGATTGCCCATCAATGCTTAGATCCTGATTCAGATAAACGGCCATCGGCAAGCGAAGTGCTAGTACAACTACAGAAAGCATTGGAATACCAAGTAAGTTCTCAAACTTCTACAAACATTGGCTTTCTTTATGAATTGAAAGTGTATATGAAAGTATATTAAGGGTGTTCGACACATATTATTAGTTAATTTAAAGTAGTAGATCGGATAGTGTGATGAAACTTCGACTATATTTAAGGGAAAATTAATATATTCAAATATTAAAGGTAAATTTTATATTAATTAAATTAAAATGTCTTTATCTTTAGAGAAATTCTATTGACAGCCTTTAGAATTGTCAATAAGAACATCTTAAACCTATTTATTAAACTTAATTTTTCTTTATTAACTAAAATTATAATCAATACACTGAAGTTTTATATTTAATTTACTGAGACTTTTCTTTTATATATAACTAGATCTCAAACCCGTGTATACACACGGGGTGTTGATTGTTTAATTAAAATAAAGATTCTAATTTTAATTGTACCAAAATAGAGGGACTTAATTGATTAATTAAGTTTGATTTAAATTGATGATGTCATAACCATAACCATGTTTTCTATATATAATTTAAGATGTGTTAACTATGATTTTTTATAATAAAGGAAAGAATGAGTTTAATAAATTGATTTAAGGTGTTCTATTTGACAGCCGCAATAGCATTTCCCTTATCTTTAATCTGTAAAACTAAAGTTATTATGTCTTAATGATGCTTATGTGGCACCAATCACTCGTTGCCAAATACTCCCTCCGTCCCGAATTTATAGTCCATCTTTTCATTTTGGGATGTCCTAATTTTATTGTCCGCTTTGTACTTTCAACCAATCCAAACATTTGAATGTAGTGAGAGATTAAATCTTATTGGTTGTATAGTACGACTAGTACACTTTTTTAAACTGCGTGTTTTTTAATGGGGACAATAAAATTGAAACAGATAGAGTACAATAAATTCTAAGTTATCAACTTCACAATTTTTTAAGCATTGACATCTCATCATGCTTACATGTATAATTAGTAGGCTTCAATCTGTAACCAATTTAATATTTTGATTAATGACGCATTTTCAAAGTTTAATTACTTTGACTTTTACAAGCAATTAGAATTAACATTTCAACGTTATCATGTGAAACTTTCCTCTAATTTCTATATCTTCAGAAATAATCGAAAGATATGTGTTCAAAATTCAAAATGAACGCTCGCATATTACATGCTTTATTACATATTGTAAATCGCATGTCGAGTTATAACAACTTATGAATCTTTCGACGACTTTTTTTTTTTTTTTGGTTTTACAAATTAGTAAGACATGTGATAGTGATTGCTCGTAAATTTGATTTGTGGTTAGGGTTAGGGTTTAACAGGATTTATGGTTTAGGGTATAGGGTTTATTATGATTTAGGGTTTAGAGTTTTGTAAAGCGTTTAGGATTTAGTATGATTTAGGGTTTATAGTTTTGTAAAGCGTTTAGGATTTGCGGTTTATGAGTTAGGGTTTAGGGTTTTGAACTGAAACCCTAAACCCAACACTAACACATAGTGATAGTAATTTGTAAACCCAACAAAAAATTAAACAAAAAATGTCGAAAGTATAGCTTATGGAATCTTATCGAAAAGGAGAAAACGTTGATTTTTATGGTGCAATTTTTATAATTTTTCGATTTTTCATTTCTGAGATGCTTAATTTTTAAAAAGATGGGGAAATGGTATTTGATGAAAATAAGTAGTTGAAATTGATTTCCTTATTTTAACCTCACTTTTTTTAAAAAAAAAAAACCTCACTCTTAATACTTGATATACAGGAGGACCATGAGGACTATGAAATGTGGGAGCACAAACTACCAACGGATTACCAACGATTAATTCAAATGTCAAAATATCCCAAGATAAACTCCAACATGAAGAAAAAGGATCTCTATGACTTATTGTTCTCTAAAGGATTCCTCCTTCGAGTAGGCAAAGTGGTAATTAGCTCGTTAGTAAATCTCGTTATCTCTTTAGTATATCCTAATCAATTTCAACCATTCACTTTTGGATTTTTCGTGTGTGTCATTACAAAATAACCACCTTTTTGGCGTGAGCATTCCTCAACTCATCTCATTTTCATTAAATTATTATTAGAAAAAGAGGACGAGGGCATTCGTTTTGCATCTCCAATCTTTATTTCTTTTTCTTTTTTTATTTCTCCCTTAATTGAATTAAGATTTTAACTTCATTTTACACATAACTAAGGTTATGTACCTAACTACCCCTCTAAATTTACAGATGCTAAACAATACATGGTTTTGCATCTAATTAAAAATTAAAGAAAATATAGTGTTTGAGAAACACCACATTAAAAAGAATAAAAATATAATTTAATGATATAATTTGTCTGATTGTTTTCTTTATCGTCTTAAAGTAATTTTGATTTGGAGATTTGAAGTGACTTAAAAATTGGCGGCTTGGTCAAATCCGAATGAGGAAAATATGAAGTTGTCACAGTTCTCACCTATTGAACGGGAGAGAGGGAGTATATATTTGTGTGTGTGGAGTGTGTTATCACACAATAAATATTGGTTTTGATTTGTTTTGTTATGCGTGACAGTCAATTTCATTTGACAAAAATAAAAGAAGCAAGGAATTGATATCAGCAAGAACGTTTTGCTACAAAAATCCAACATTGCTTAAGTGGAAGCTCATTCCAAAATCAAGGTCATCTCAGCTCCGTCTCTCATTAACATGTAGAAATTAATATTGATAGTACATATCTACAAAAATGTAGATATAAACTATAATAATTAACGATCTTTGGAACATTTTCCAATAAAATGTGTAGATATTAATTTTGAATAATTTTCTCCTCATTTTTATATGTCATGTTTACGAACAATTCTGTACTAACCCTTGTTCAAAATTTTAAAAGTGCACGTGTACAAATCTCGTGTGCATACGAATATCTTATAATTGCTATAAATCCGCAAATTAAAAAGAATATATGTCTAGTAGTCAATTCATCTAGATTAATTAATTAATGGTTTATTGTTTCATTATCTATTAAACTTTACGTTTTTTAATATTGTATATTACATACTTTCATTTGTTCTATTGTATCTATTATTTTCTTTTTGAGTAATGTCAAAAAAGGAAACTTTTGCTATTAGAGTCTTACCCAAAAAGGAAATTTTAAATATAATAGACCATTTTATAAGTTCAATATATACAATAGAAGTTTTCAAAGTACTTATACAATAGTAAAAAGTATAAAGTTTTATACATAAAGAAATAATTAACCCATTAATTAATATCTTCTATTATAACATGTGCAGGTTTCACAAAGTATCGATGATGTCAGATGCTTCAAATTTAATGATCCAAATCAAGATTAATACTCAATTTCTATCACCAAATGTCAATTATGGGGTTCATCTGATCATCAAATTTGGTGATCGAAAAAAAGTTCCAAGTAAACTCATGTATGTGAACCTAAAGTATACAATGCGGAATGAAACAATGCATGCATACTTTGCAGAACAGAGAGATGATGAGTGGATGCAGATTGAACTGTTCCGGTTCTTCAATCATAACGAAGAAACTGACTTTGAGGTTTTACTAGAGAGTTTTTCGAAATGCTATTGTGGAAGGGGTGTCGTTTACATTGAAGGAATTGAGTTTCGAGCCATTGACAATGCAAGTTCTAAAAATTCCCATACATTACATGTTCTGCTTAGAATTTGCAACATATGTAGATGTATGAGCAAAATATCAGTGTTGTACAACACAAGTTTATAACGTACATGTCTCTAATGATCTTGTATACAGGTAAAAGTTGAAGAAATGGATAAATTAAGGGAAACTCAACAGGTCTTGAAATTAAGCTCGAACATGGACCAGGTGGAACGAGTGTCATTTGAATATGTGATAGAAAATGCGGACAAACTTTTTAATGAAGAGTATTATTTGCTAAGTAAAGTGGATGGAAAGAAGCTTTGTATGTGTTGTGCATTGTTTTTCACAGACGGTGTTGAATATGACGTCCGGTTAAAGATGAAGTTTCTTAAAAGGAAGCCGTCAGAACATTCCAGGTTTGCTTTATGAAGGAACTTCATTTATTTATTTTTTAATGGAGTTTCAACTGTGATACTTCTCTTAAAGTTTTTTTACTTCATTTTCAACTACGTTTACCTAAACACTTGGAAGAGTATAGTACTTGTTAGTGTGTCTGTCAGTTGGTCTTAGCCTAGTTTGTATTTTGTGTTTATAATAGTAATGTGTTTTATGTGTTATGCGACATTGGCCTCTATGTCGCACTAGCAACATAAGTTGTTGGGCTTGCGACTCAGGCTATGTCGCAAGGGTCTGGGCCTACGACATCAAGGCTTATGTCGCAGGATCCAGCAGGTTTGATATATATACAAGTTTAGGGTAAAGTTTAGAGGTTGACGAAACCCTAAACGAAATTAGTCGACAATTCTTGTTTCTCTTTATATCATCAATACAAAGAGAAAATTTGATAGACGTGTGTTTTGTTTGTTCGTTTAAATCATATTTGGATAGTGGTTGCTCGCGACACATGACTGGCAATGTGTCCCTATTGACTGATGTTAAGCCTATTAACGGGGTATATGTTTCTTTTGCGGGAGATACCAGTGGAATTATTTCTGGTCAGAGAACGCTTACAAACGGAAATGTAAGTTTTGAGAAGGTGAATTATGTGGAACAGCTTCAGCACAACTTGCTAAGTGTTTCACAGGTCTGCGATAAGAAGTACACCACAACTTTCACGGATATTGAGTGTGTGATACTGAAGCCTGGGTTCGTCATTCCTGAAGAATGGGTACTGATGCGAGCACCGAGAAAGAATGATACTTATATTCTGTACATGCGAACCGTTGAGACAACAAACGAGATTACTTGTCTTCTATCTAAGGCTTCAAAAAAGGAATCACTACTTTGACACAGACGAATGAGACACATTCATTTTCGTAAAATGAACTTTTTGGTGAAAAATGATCTTGTGAATGGAGTTGCAAAACAATCCTTTTCCTTGAAGGATGATTGTATCTCTTGTCACAAAGGGAAGATCCACAAAAATTCTCATAAGTCTAAGCTAGTGAATTCCATAGCTGCTCCTTTAGAATTGTTGCATATGGATATGTTCTGCCTGTTTCTACTAAGAGTATCGGTGGTAGGTCTTATTGTTTAGTGGTTACAGACGATTACTCAAGATTTTCTTGGGTTTATTTCCTTGCCTCGAAGGACCAAGCTGTTGATATTTTGGTATATTTATTCGATAAATTGGCCAACCTATCCAATTTGAGTATTAAGAGACTGCGTAGTGATAACGGCACTGAGTTCAAGAACAACACTCTTGAGATGTACTGTTTAAATAAAGGCATTGATCATCAATTCAGCGCACCAAGAACTCCACAACAGAATGGAGTTGCTGAAAGGAAGAACATGACTATCATCAAAACAGCATGGACTATGCTATCAGACTCTAAACTTACCATTATCTTTTGGGCTGAGGCCGTTAGCACATCATGCTATGTTTTGAACCGGTTACTTATGGTTAAGAAAAAGAATAAGTCTTATTATGAGTTGTTTAATAACCGTAAATCAAATCTGCAGTTTCTGGAACCTTTCGGATGTCCGTGTATGATAATGATCACAAAGGATGAAGTCTCTAAGTTTGGTGACAAGGCTATCGAGGGAATTTTTCTTGGATCTTCTGTTAACTCTCCGAACAAACGAGTCTTTAACAAAGCAACGGGCAGAGTAGAGGAACATTTTGAAGTTAAATGTTTACGGTACACTGAGCCTCCTCAAGGAACTGGACCCGGTTGGTTCTTCAAGTATGATGATATCTTCGATTCCTTTAATATCCCAAAGGTAGATGAAATTGATGAAATGGTTATGTTACTTCATGGAGTTGATTTTTCACATCCTACTCCTACCCCTACCCCTACACCCACTTCTGCACCTACCACTTCACCATCTCCACCTACACAACCCACAACTACCACTGTACCTCCTACCACTACACCATCTCCTAATGTTCCTTCTACTTCTGGAACAACACCAACTTCATCAGTATCAGGAATTTCCGGAACTACCTACCTTATCATCTAATGGTGAGGAAGAGATAGCAAGATCTCATTTTTATTCGAATGCAGAATAAGATGGAGAAACCCCTAAGACTCTTACGTTAACTGAAACTAGCATTATTCTTGAAAAAAATGATGCTCCAGCAACTGAAGGGGAAAAGTAAACGAAAAGGTGTAAGTCCGTCATCCTTCTGGTTTTGAAGATTCTGTCCATCCAAACTATGTCTACAAATTGGACAAAGCTTTATATGGTCTTCATCAGGCTCCACGGGTATGGTATGAAACATTGTCATCACATCTGCTAGAGAATGGATTTACGCGAGGGAAGATTGACAGTACTCTATTCATTAAGAAGTCTGGAGATGACTTGTTACTTGTGCAAGGTTACGTGGATTATATTTGGGTCAACAAATGAAGTATTGTGCAAGGACTTTGAGTACATTATGAAGTCCAAGTTTGAGATGAGTGCAATGGGAGAACTCAAATTCTTCTTAGGCCTACAAGTTGAGTAGGCTGGTGATGGAATCTTCATTCATCAGTCTAAGTATGTTCACGACATGTTGACTAAGTATAAGCTGCTCGACTGTAAAACCTTCGGGACTTCTATTGATACGAATCACAAGCTTGGATCTTCGGAGGAAGAAGATGATGTGAGCCTTCGTGACTATCGTTCAATGATTGGTTCGCTGATGTACTTGACTGCTTCAAGGCCTGATATAATGTTCGCCGTGTCATTATGTTCAAGATTTCAAGCCAAACCTAAGGTTTCTCATAAGAAAGCGGTCAAGCGAATCTTCAGTTATCCGAAGTTTAAACCATCTCTTGGATTATGGTACTCTAATGAGGATAACTTTGCTTTGACTGCTTACTCGGATTCTGATTACGGTGGCTGTAGTATCGATAAAAAGTCAACAACCGGAGGATGTCAGTTTTTGGGGAATCAGTTAGTCTCATGGCAGTGTAAGAAGCAGACGATGGTTTCTGCTTCAACAACAGAGGCCGAATACATTGCTGCTGCCAGTTTCTGTTCTCAGGTTCTTTAGATTCATCACCAAATGAGAGATTGGGGATTCCTTCCTACTCTTACTCCTATACACATTGACAACACTGCTGCTATTTCAATCACCCGCAATCCCGTTCAACACTCTAAAACAAAGCATATTGAAATACGTTTTCATTTCATACGGGATTGCTTTGAGAAACACTTAATAGACTTAATTCAAATTGATACCTCCAAACAAAACGCGGATATTTTCACAGAAGCTTTTTCGAGGTCTCGATTTGATGAGCTACTCTCAATGATTGGGATGAAAGATCCCACTCGTAAGTAATGTGTGACTTGGTCATTTTGTATATTTATTGCTTAAGTATTCTCTTAAAAAAAACACGCAACACTCATTCTTTATACTTTTTAGTATTAAAGAAAATCCAAGGTTGCTAAATTTCCAAAAATGGACGTTGGTGATAGTACATTGGGTGACATGCACAAAATGGAATTTTAAGGTTTATCTTGGATGTGTCAGTAGGTTTATCTAACATATTTAAAATAGTTTTTATGAAAATTAGCTTCATCATATGATGTATTGGTAGGCATGATACACACCGATTTCTGGGCTATTAAGAAGTCATTCTAATAGGTGTCTACTATCTTGTGGTAAACACCTTGTGATGTACGACTCAATGTCTTAATTTCTTAATGCAGCTTGACATACTTCTATCTTTGGATTTTTTATCTGAGATCATTTGGGGGATTATGCTAATTGTTTCCTCTGCTATATGTAAAGTAAAGACCTAGTTTCAATTAGTATAATCTCAAAACTAAGCAAACGTGAGTCTACTTGCAAAGTCTTAAATCCTAAGATACCTAACAAGGTCGCCAAAAGTTTTGACTAAGTATGGTTTTGCTTAAACCTGAATCAAGATTATGTCGCTCTGCTGTACATCGGTATAGACCTGTCACCACTGGCTTGATTCTTAAAAATGATTTTCTCATATTCTCTCTGAAAATGGAAGGCACGTTCAATTATGGGTTACAGAGTATGTCTATAGTGGGGACAACAGAGAAATATTCATACTAACAATAAAAGGTTAGCTCATTGACACGGATGTAACATATTTAGGTGGACAAATAATACCAATAATCGTCTTGAAATAAATTTTATGAAAGGTGTTTTAAGTATACCAAGTAAATTTAAAGTGGACAAATATACTGATAATCGAAATAACACTTACTACTTCCTAATAATTGCATGTTATTCTGATATGATCCCTAACCAGACCCAAAAACAATCCCGTCACCAAAAATATTGTACTTGGTCTTTTTATTTATTTATTTAAGTTATTTTCCTTTTTCCAATGTTATAGAAAAATACAAAAAGATTTGTTCTTATTTTATTTTATTTTATCCTAGTCACATATTATTTTCAAATCGTGCGTCGAAGTCTGAAAATCAAAACCGAATTAAAAAAAATTCTCCAAGTCTCTTATGCGACACAAGTGTCTACGTCTCAGCCAATGTCGCTTATTATGTCGCAGCTAGGGTTAGGGTATATATACCCATTAACCACTCACACTATTCACATACCTTCTGCGACATCCCGTGCGACATTAGCTACAGTACTTGCGACGTTGTGACCGGAGCGTTTTTCGAGTTCGATCTCGTGTTCAGAGGCTTTCGTGCAAATTCATCCTTCTTTTCTTGATCTACACGTGTTCCTTGACATTTCGGAATAAACTTTTACCTTTTCATCGTGTATTCTCAAGTTAATTGTTCATTGTTGTTTACGAGTTTGAGGGTTTTAGTTTTTTGGTAAATTACCTGTGTAAACGAATGTTTATTATGGTAAAACGCGTATTTTTGTGATCACCGTTGTATGGCGCATCGTTTAGTTATTGTGGTTTTTGAAAACCCCAAATTGTGTTTGTCAGGGTTTTCTGGGTAAGGATTTGTTCGTCATTACGACATTGGCTGCGACATCTCAGCCTATGTCGCAGTTTTGTGTTCATTTATAGTCAACTGCAACATCTCGTCTATGTCGCATTTTCAACTGCGACATCAGGTACGACATTGAGCACTATGTCGCTTCTTTGCGACATTCGATTAAATTAATCCTAAATTGCTAAATGCGACATCCCACTTATCGCAGAATTTTTGTGCGACACAAAGGCCTATGTCGCATCTACTTTTGAAAATTAATTTAAGATTAATGTGCGACGTAGCTCTAAAGTCGCAACACTGGATTGCGACACAAGGTCCTATGTCGCAGATCAGAGACTATTTTTGGGTTGTGTTTTTTGTAATTTTGCAGATTATTCTAACGCATTTCGAGTACCATTCGATCTGTTACTATTTTAGATATGGCAACCTATGAGCCTCGCCACAATACGGTGGCCTTTTGGATGACTCTAGAGATTATGCGGCAGATTTCAGGCCGATGATTCAGTTTTTACGCCGATCTCGTATTTTTCATGCTATCACTGACACGGCGGTTATTTACAAGAATCTGGTAGGTCCATTTTGGAGAGAAGCGGTGGTTCAATCGGAGAACAACATACCACGTATTGTATCGACAGTTCTCGGCCATCAGATCATTATTACTGAATAGCATATTCAGGAACTTTTACAGTTGGACAATCATCCTGATATGCCTGTTTCTTTTGACAACAGCTTCATTACTGGCGGGATGAACCGTATCGGTTATTCAGGTGTTCCGATAAATCAATACCGCAAGGCCAATCTCACCAAAGTTTGGCGATACTTGATGCATATCTTTATAGTCTGGTTATCCAGCAGAAAGGGTGGTATCGACGGGATCAGTCACCAGCGGGCTCAGCCATGCTCGCCCTGATCTACAATAAGCCATATAACTAATCAGGTTATATCTTCAAGGCTATGGTCGAAAACGTTCACGTTGGGGATTCCAAGTGGGTTATGTATCCGAGATTTATTCTGCTGTTCTTGACCTGTCACCTTCCAGATCTTCAGCTTCAGGGTGATCCAGATAATATTTTGAGGTTGACTCCTATTACAAACAGGATTAATTTTTGCCATCCGTGCATCTTACGCCAAAGGCGTACAAGCTCCACCGGATGTTCCTTTATTTGGGCACGTTATTGACGAGAACTATGTGCCGCCACCTGATCCGGCTTATATGGATGCACCAGCTCAACCACAGCAGCAACCATTCATTGAGATACCTATTCAAGCTGCTGCAGAGCCTGTGGAAGATGTTTTAGCTGCTATCGAGCAGTTTGGTCGTGTTGACGACGTCGTACAGGACCCGGGACAGGCTGCTAAGCATCATACTTCTGAGAGTTCGTCGAAGGATTCTGCTTTTGTGGCACCCACGGACGGAGGTGAAACTCCTTCTGACTCAGATGGTGTGGTGCCACATCCTTCTCAAATGGAAACGATTAGGCGTCTTCGGCCTGATCGGTTTTTACTTATTCAGCTTCAAATTAGGGAAGGACGACATCATATTCCTAGGGACACCGGCAAGCGAAGTCGAGGCGGTCACGATCCCAACGATGAAGACTATCAACCTTTTCATCGCCGCGCTCGTCAATCTTCATCATCCAGAGCTCCGATTGTCCCACAACCATCTCAAGCTTTGGCTATTGAGCCAACTCCTGCTTTCTTACAGAAGATGATGGACGATATGCGGGAGATGCAGCAGATGATGAGATCACAAGCCGAACAAAATGCATCTCGCAGATCAGCGAATTACAATCCAAGGTTGCGATTCTGGAAGCTCGGTGTATTACCTCGGGGGAGTCTAGGCCATCGGGTCCCAATGTAGAGTCAATAGGACCGGAGTCTGCAACTGAACAACCTGTTATTTTTTATATCAATGAAACTCATGTTTTGGATTATGTTGTTGAGACTCCAGGACAACCACTACCACTTGGTGTCGATTATTCTCGGATGAACATCACATATTTGCAGCGTTTGATAAATCCAATTGATGAAGATGATCGATCTTTTGATCCTGAGGATGTAGAAATGGATCCAGAGGTTCCGGAACCAGATGAAGTTTATGAAGAAAATCCTCATCAAGAACCTCCTGTTGAACGAGAACCAGAGCCAGCACAACCTCAACCAACTAATCCATATGATCTGGATGCTCCGATTATCGAATCAGATTCTTCAGAGGATGAGACTGAACCTCCAAAGGAAACTAATCAGGAGCAACCCACTGCTGAATCTGTTCCTGAATCTTCGTCTCAACCTGCTCCGGAACAAGCATCTACATCTGATTCTTCTGCGTCGGTTATGCGAGATCCGTCCAAACCTCATATGACATATTTTCCCGCTGAACCTGAGCTAAAGAAGTGTAAAACGTACGAGGTTCGAGGAGATCTTATGGGTTTGATCCGAAGCTGGAAGTTTGAAAACGAAAACTTTCTTATTTGGTTAAAAGAAGAGATGGCGTTCAATATTTCAAAGAAAGATTTAAGCACATCAGCACGCTACCAAAGGTTGAACTTAATCGCCTCGCACAACTGAATATTGTGAATCATTCAGAAGATACTCGAGGTGTTCTGTTTCAGAAGATTTTAAGACAAGAGATCTGCAGTAAAAGGTACATGGGGATAAGACCAGAGCTGGGAGTTCGATTCTCGTACAAGAAGAAACTTGATCCAAGAACTCAGGAACCGATCGTGAAATATCACTATCTACCAGCTGCTAGTCTCAAGAAAGTTCTCTCACAAGAACTACCACTAGATTTTCTTCGGCGTTTACGCTATTGGTGGTTTGATCCAGTCACCCAAGAAGCTGTGATTGAATATTTTACAAAAGACGATCCAGTACAGACAAAGAATGAATATATGGACTATCAAAGGATCTGTGGGAAAGACTGTCCGTGTGTTTGACCCGACCAGCCTGATTAATCTGACAAAGAATGATTTGAAAGCTCTCCACAAGAACAAACTGCAGTATGACCAGATTGATCAAGAGGAAGCTTCAAAATTTCAAAAGGTGGTCGAGGTTTGCGTTAAAATGGGAATACGCACAGGAGGAAGATTCCCTGAAGGCTGGACCTAATCGAAGAATTTTTGAAGACCAAGCTGAAGACACGGGGGAGTTTGTTGGTACATGCTAGTGTGTCTGTCAGTTGGTCTTAGTATTTATAATAGTAATATGTTTTATGTGTTATGCGACATTGGTCTCTATGTCGCATTAGCGACATAAGTTGTTGGGCTTGCGACTCAGGCTATGTCGCAAGGGTCTGGGCCTGCGACATCAAGGCTTATGTCGCATGATCCAGCAGGTTTGATATATATACAAGTTTAGGGTAAAGTTAGAGGTTGACGAAACCCTAAACGAAATCAGTCGACAATTTTTGTTTCTCTGTAATCAATATACGTTTATATCATCAATACAAAGGGAAAATTTGATAGACGTGTATTTTGTTTGTTCTTTTAAATCGTTTATCAATTAATCGTTGTTTCCGCCTTCGATTGATCATCTCGGTTCGGTTAAGATCATACGTCAGGGACTAATAGTACTCAAATCTTCCATGTGGTTTTCTTTTAAGACATGGTTCGTACTTATTTTATTTTTTGTCATCTTCGTGGTTTGCATTTTTTCACATGGGATGTCCTTTTTGCCAACGGCGTTAATTATACCGGTTAAGTTACGTGACATGCTAAACATGTGAGGGCACTTTTGGTATTTTCAAAGAGTTCCCTTCTACACATAAAAAACATGTACCTTAGGTAAAACAAATTGTAGTTTCACCCACCATCACACAAATCTTCCTCGTAAGTTTGGCTGGAGCTGACAGACTACGAACAACGTGTGGTGGTGGTTTGTTCTTGGAACTAGGAAAACGACAGCCAGATCTAGACGGTAGGTTTAAGACTAATCAAGAAAAAATATGATGCTTCCGTTATTGCTTTTTGTTAAATTAAATGCCTCTAATTGATTGACGGTTTAGTGTAGTTAATATGTTTTAAGTATCGTCCTTGTGTTTTTCAGGAAAAAATCATGTTTCATCTTTAAGTTCACAAAATGCCACAAGTCATTCCTATAATTGCCATTTTCGTGTATCAGTAGTCCACTTCGTTAAACCTTTTCCGTTAAGTCGCATTATAATGACAAAAATACTCCTCCTTCAATATCCTCCTCAACCCTTTTGACTATAACTAGCATAATCCCGCCCAATGCAACG